>VXBZ01011351.1:30438-115196 GCA_013399135.1 Heliornis fulica | reverse complement strand
AAAGGACTGGAATAGATTGCTGTCCTGGCTTTGGCCAGGACGGAATTGACTTCCCGGCAATCAGCACAGGTGAGCTGAGTTGGCCTGGGCTGTTTTCCACACCAGGTGGCATCAAGCCCCCATAAAAGGGGGTGGTTGGGGAGAGGTGGGGGTTGGTGTGGCTTTGTGTTTTCCTTGTGTTGGTGCAGTGGCCTGTGTTATCACCTCAGTGGGTTGGTAAGTTGCTCAGGGTTGTTACTGGGTGTGTCTGTGTATGGCACAGACCATTGGAAGCATTAGTTGATTAGATTTGTTGTGTACCTGTAAAACACTTAAAATTCTTAAAGCTTGTCTGGATGCAATTTCAGACAGGTATGCAGAATGTAATTGAAAAAAAAAAAGACATCCAAAACCCAAACAATTTGGATGACAGTCCTGATAAAAATTGGATCTTTCTTCTATGTTTTGGTTTAATCTTGAAACATTGTTCTCAGTGTGAAAGACTCATTTATGTTACTTTGAAAATTGCAGACTAGAATATTATATGATAAATGTCCTAATTTATTGACCCCTCCTTCCACAATTTGGAAGGAGGAAGGAAAGAATTGAATGTAGGTACGCACATGCTTGTGCATAAGCATTGTGAAAGGAGGACTGAACATCATTCTTGTATTTGTTTTCCCCCTTACTTTTTTGGGGTAGGTCTTTCTGTTTGGGTGTTGCTGTAACTGTTGCGATGTATGTATGCTATAACCAGTATTATTCTTGTGTGGAGAAGCTCATTGAATTGAGCTCATTTTATTGTTTGTAAGCAGGGAAGTGTGAACATCAATATGCTGCAAACTAAGATAGGCAGCCACAGGAGAAAACAAGAAGAGAAACTTGTCCTTTTAACAATGCAGAAATATTCACGGTTGTTGACCTGGGTCAGTGTTTCAATAATATAAATATGAGTTCTTCTGTGAAGAAAAATGTATACTGAAGTGTTTCAGAGTATTTCAGTGCTTTTCTTGAGATGTGCCTTGTGCCTGAATAAGCTGTTCACAGGTGGTCCTCTATTATTTGGTCTTGCTCAGAGTAAACATGAAGGACATTGAAAATTGGTGGAAATTCTTAAGCATTTACATAAGCACTTTTTGAATGCCAGACAGTATTATTTGGCTTGATCTGCCCATTAAAACATATGCAGAGTGCATTGATGCATTGTTTTGCTTTCCATTTTGTACCATTATAAATAGACCATATTACCTCCAGAGAAAGCATAGCCTGAGTAATGATGCACAAGTCAAAACCCATTGCATCGCTTCCAGACTTAAAGTTATAGTTGCAGTGCCAGCAGGTTAGGAAAAAAAAAAAAGTGTTTTACTGAAAGAAAAATATACAAGTCACAGACACAATTCTATGATACAGGTTTTCTGAAGTCCCTTTCCCAAGGAATAGCTTATGGAGGACTTGTCAAGCAGTTCTCAGTTTGCCTTCAGTTTTCAATTCTGCAGTGTTTGTGTTTTTTTTGCTCTTTAATCCCGGCACTGCTAGACCATGTATTGTCAGGATGCAGGACTATCACAGGGGTTAACTGTTTTCCTGGCCATTTCAAATAATTAGTTCTGAAGACTTCTAAAAATAAAATTGCATGTGCTGCATCTTTACATTACAGTCCTTGTTAAATTAACTAGATGGCTACATTTCCTGTTGGGGGGTTTCTTTTTAGTGTCCAGCTGTTGGGAATTGTGCTTATGCTCCAGGTAGACAGTGAGGAAATTATGAGAATACAAAAAATTATAATTGTCGTGCTTTTGCATAAAGAGTTTGTGTTCTATGTTAGAGATCACAAGGGTCCTTCCATTGAGACCAATCTTTAAAGGCAGATAATCTTTACATGATTACATTCTGCACTGGCAATAGCCAGACAATCAGAACATGGTTGTCAGGAGAGGTGAGGCTGGAAATAGCTCAATGGGAAGATTCGCTAGGGCTCTGAAACGTTTCTGAAGGCAAAATTGCAACTTCTGGCTGTTGGTTACAGAGGAGTACTTGTGAAATAGTTTGTGTGTGTAGCTTACACGTCTTTGGAAGCTGATAGCCATGCATCTATAAGTAATTAGGAAATATTCTACTCCAGATTTAAGTCCTCTTAAGTACAACATGGAGAAACAGGACACCAGTCTGTGAATTGCTGTTCATGGAAGGACTAAAATATAACTCTGCGAATCAGTCTTTAAGATATTATATACAGGTGGAAAAAAACTTCTTTTTGGAGAGAAGGCTAAGTTCTGTGTATATTTTTCTTACTGTTTGCTTAGTATGTCCTTTTGAATAGTTTACTCAGTAAACTCTGTAAACTGATTACCAAGATGCTATTTGTGCTATTGTAGAATATGGGTTTAACTCATAAATCCTAGATGCTCAGAAGTCAGTCTTTTTATATGCTTTTACAATAACAATAGTCATACAAAATAAAATGAAAATTCTATTTTGACAGATTTATGAGAATTCATGGTGTTTATGCAGGACTGTCATACATAGATATGTCTTTGGTCCTTTGCTGGATACAGCTTTCAAAAATGTCTCTAGGAACACTTATGTGGAACTGTGAAGCTTTGAAAAAGGTTCCTTCTGTGTTATATGCATAAAGCTCCAATAAATAGTGATAATGTGTGAAATGCGCAGAGCTATAGCCACATATTTCCTAAGTGTTATTCTGACCATTCTATCAATATTATTTATGCAGTCATTGATTTTTGATAGTTAATAACTGATAACATTCAAGATACAACATAATAAATGATGGAACCCCTGTTTCTACCATTTTCTACAGCAGGGTTTAGCAAGGCTCATCACTTTGTTCTGTACAGCAAGATTGTGTCTTTAAATATGTCCCTTTTACTCTTTGTAAACTGTATTTTTTGGTACAGGAAACTAATGATGAAACCAATATTTTGAAATGTCATTGCCAAGTGTTAGGTTTGACTTCTCAGGGATAAGTGGGCATACTTAATTGCAAGCCATGTTTTCAAATGACTGTTTCAGGCATTTATGTTTGAAAATTACACCTTTTATCTACATTGTCTTGCTATCACGTAAAGAAAATGTTTTTTGTTAGGGGATTTTTTGTTGGATTATTTTATATTTTTTTAGTGAGACCAAAAATAGATTTATTGCTTTGAGACAGCTTTGAGAAATTTGTAGTATCTTTTTCTTGAAAATGTAATTTCTTCAAAGCAGAGTGATATGGCCATGTCCTTTGCAGACTATATAAGCCATTAAATTACTTTAAGATTCTGTGATATATGTCATTGTCCATTTGTTAAATGACATCTTTTTTAAAAGATAATAATAGTCTGTTCTCCAATCTTTGTGTAAATTACTTCTGTAACACAGTTTATAAAAAAAAAAACCCAAAACCTAAGTGATACTCTATTACTTTAATGGATCACCATGTGAAAAGTTTTGTGCATATCAAAATGTTTTTAAAGTTTACTGTTCAGACTCATAACAATCAGAATACGACCTTTTTACAGAGTCTTTAAGTACTAAAAACCATTTATTATGATAGTATATCCTCTGAGGTCAAGCTGGCAATATAGGCAGGAAAACATCCCTCACTACAAGTGAGTTTTACAAGTCTACATGAAATCATAAAAAAAAAGATATTGTTGACACAAATGGGAAACCTTTACTGGTGTCAAACCAGCTACTATGCACCATTGTCACTTTCTGGTCAATTATATACTGGAAGTTGTGTTTTTTGACATAAACAGCAAAGCTACTAAAATGTGTGAGAAAATAGCCATAATGTCATTTATTCAAAGATGAAATACCTTAAAATACACATGCTTCATTTTAATTTTCAACTTCCTGAGAGTTACAACAACTAAGTTTTGCAAATAACTGTACTAGCTCCAGGAAATGCATTGTTCTTTGCAGGCATTTCCTGACTTAGATCTGTTAAATTTTCAGTTTACAGTAAATGATCTTTAGGGGGTCAAAATTTTCTTTTGGTTATACTCCCACTGTTGATTTACTTATAACTTGTCCCAGAAGATGCAGTTCTGAGTTTCTCCATGAGCGTTTCATTAGCAGAAATACGCTGCTTATAAAGTCTCTTTCTGTAATTATTGCTTGTGGTATATTTGTGCATCACTGTGTTCCAGTAGCAGAAAGGTTTTCACTTGCACGCTGGGCTTTCTCCAGTAAGAAAAGAAGGTAAAAGCCTCTGTACAGTCTAAAATGTAAATGTGAAATAAGTGCAGGATTGGAAGTAGAGCTGGAGAGATTTGAATTGTATTGTCTGCTCCCAGGAGAAATCAAATGGCTAAAATAAGCATGCAGCCTATGTTTCCTATTCCTGACCATAAAACAGATTCACAAATATATACTCTTAAACTGTGATTTTTTAGAAATATTATGGCATAAACAAAGTGTAATCATTGGCCAGTTTCTCAGGAGCTGTAACAGTGACCTTGCTCAACCCAGATTCTTCCTTGATATGAGCTCCTCTCACCATTAACACCTGCAGAGCAAAAACTCATCAATTAGATAGCCAGATTGACAACTTAGTCTTGATCATGGTAAGAAGCTTTTTGCCTAAAAATAAAAGATAAGATTCTTTACAAATATAAAGCAACACTGCTTCATTATCTTGATTTGAAATATGTGGATTATGCCAGATCAAGACCAACAATGGGAGGTCCTGCTCACCTTCATCATGCATGTACCTTAAGAAGATCCTAAGAAGAGTGGACAAGAAAAACACTTGACAGTTCCAAACATGGCAAGCCATAATTGCTGTATTTTCTGCACAAGGAAAGCTCCTGTCCACTCTGATTAGGATTGCCTGTAGCTGGATTCCAGATACCATGGATTTTTACAGGTTCTTGCCTGGTACATGAGATGAACTGCTCTTTCTTATTTGTGTATCAGATACTTTGTGTGTAGATACATGTAAATGGTATTATGTATATTGCTTCATGTTAACCTCAGGTCATTCTGGAGATTTAGAAATTTGAGTAATACAGAGAAACCTTTGCTGTTGTAGATTAAGTTTAGAGGAAAGACTTCCTCTACAGGCATATACAAAGAAAACATTGGGCAAATAAGTTTGTTTCATTTATTTAAGAAAAACGGTGAAAGAAATTCCTAGTGAAAGCTGGTGTACTGCTTTGAATCTCTGTTTTATTTTGTCATAATAATTAGAAACGGGGTACAAGAACAATTAGGTCAACAATAATGGTCTAGCCTTGGGATAGATACTCAAACAAAGTGGAGGGCTGGATTTTAAATAGACAGCCTACTTCCCTGTGAACTTTCAAAAGCGTTCGTACTTCTCCTAAATCTAGCAGAAGCACAAATAATATACTTTTTATTTGTCATTCATATTCAAGAGAAACAATATTAGTCAAATTCAAGGCCAACCATGTTAGGGAAAGTGGCCTTGCTTGTTTTTATGAGAATATTTTCTTGTGATTGTTTCTCACCTTCATTTGAGTAAGTTCGAATGAACCTTTATATCATTAGTTAGACATTCATTTGGTAAACAATCACAACTGTATACCAAATTGTAGATCAAGGTAGTCTTATTATCTTTTGCCTGTGTTCTCCTACTGTGTTTTTTGATAGGAAATGGAGAAATTGGAAATAATTTTAGAAAATTCTATTCCATTAGAAAGAACAGAGTATTGAAGACCACATTTTCAGTTCTTTCCAGGTCCTCCTTAAGCAAGGATTTGCACTAGATAAAGCCCTAGAGAAGGTAAAAAGCTCCCTGACACTGCTGTTTTTTTATTGCCCTGTATAGATCACAACTTCATTATCCAGACAAGTAAATTCACTGAAAATATGTATAGTTAGGAAAACCTTATTTTTAAAAAGGTAGGTGAAAGTTTGCAAGCATTTTTATTTTGTTACAATTTCCAAAATACATGTGTGGGGAAAAAAATATCTGTATCTCAACTCTTCATCTTTTGTCATGCTGTTTTGAACAGTATCGTAAACATTTTGGTGTGTCTTTCCAGTCAGTAAAAAATTCCTCATGGAAATTTTCTAGATGATTTAAAACCATAATATTGGTTCAGTTCCAGTATGAAATACTACAGTGTGCTATGTTGCCAGTGCACAACCAAATTGTGTAAGGGTTTGGGACAATTGAAAGATCCCAGTTATGCAAATGGTATGTTTTAAACTCAACTTGATAAGGCATATTAGTTATGCAACTATAAAATATCGTATTCATCAGAGGGGGTCATGTAAATTGCTCTAGTTTATTAAGCTGGTTGCTGATTCATAAGAAAATTAATTTCTAAATTCACAGGTTCCTTACTTTCTCAGAGAAGTAATAAAATGTGAAAGTACAAAGCAAAGGCCATTCTTGCATTTTTCAAAGATAGTAGATGAGAATGTTAGGTGGGAAAAGGGAAGACATAGAAGTTTGTAGCATATGGTGTATAAAACTGTGATACTTGTGACTTGGTTCATAAAGTTGTATAACTTTCCTTGCTGTGGGTGAGATCTGTGACAAAGTCCTGGCTTTCCCAGGGCTGACAAAAATGTGTGTGGTTTTACTCCCAAGTAAGTTTTGCTCCAGTGAGAGCTTTAAAGAGTCATTGTATCTTCAGTTTTTTCCATGTCTAAATTGAGAAAAATTTCAAATACAGAGAAGCTTCAGTTACAAATCAAGAGGTGTCCAGTGCTAATGCATACAGCAGAGGCTGGTGACCTCGTGGAATAATGTGTTCAGTCAAATCAAAGAGAGACACAACTTTATAAAACTGTGTCCTGTCATCGGGTGGTCACATTTTATGTTTTGTCTGACATTATTGTGATGCTTTTGAATTTATTGTGGTGTGAGAGTGCCTCTTTTCAAAAAGCTACTCCACTAATTCAGTAGTTATTTTCTTGATAGCAGTGCACCTGTAACAATGGAACAACACAGACTTAGGTTTTCAGCCAACTGTGAGATTTATTGTACCGCTAGGTAGAGATTTATCTTTTCTCTGACTAGATCAATATCTAACTCCCAGGTCAATAAATCCTGATTGAATCTCAACAGAAGTCAATAGCTGACTATTATGTCATCTAGTAGACAAAGATTTTATGGGTGTTGGGTCTAAGAAAGAAAATAACATTTGTGAATGCACATATCAGAAGCTTTATTATAGCATTTCTTTACATTTTACCTATATAACAGCATCATTTTTTGTGTGTATGTCAAAAGTTAAGAAAACTGTGGTACACTTAATGCTATCAGAGACACATTTTCAACATTCACAAGTATCTGTAATCTACTGTGGTTCCTTAGTCAGCATTCTCTTTCTCCATAGTGCAGTTCTGAGACATTTTTTCTCCTCTGTGGAATTTGAACTAATATTATTCATTGTTCAAATAAATAGGGATTTTTTTACAAGTTCTAAGGTTTCAGCAAATTCAAAATTTTTTGTTGGTTTTTTTTTCCTCCAGAAAATACTATGATATTAATTTGTTTCTAGGATTTTCCTTTCAAGGACCTCTAAGGAAACCAGTTATTAATTTTTTAGAGTATATATATGTATATATACACACTGATATACTAAATCTAGCAGTAAAGCACATTACAAAATGAAAAATTTTTACTGGTGGTGTTTTGCAGATTGTTGAATTTAATAATCTTGCTTTGAACAGACATTAGCTTGCATGGCCACTATCCTAACACGTCAAGCAGAAATGGTTTCATTGTAATTCAAGTACCTAGGATACATAAAAGAAGTGTTTCACATTTCCATATTGACACCGGTCTCATTGCATTTCATTTGCACTTTACAAATAAGCATACTTAAATGTTGGGTAAGGTTGCAGTCCAAATGTCTTAGAACAATTATAAATTATGCTATACTGCTATAAGGCCCTTAACGTGTTATGCATGAGTCAATGAAGCATAACAGTTAAGTGGAGTGCTCATGGGTATGTAATGAGTATCAGAGGGATAAAACACAACAACCATGTAAATGCTTGGTCTGTTGGCTAAGCAAGCTTTCTTAATAACAGATAATTTGAATTACATGTCTCTACCTTGATTTGTAATTTTAATTTTTTTTTTAAATAGCACATGAAATAGTGCCCAAATGTGAAGTGTTTTCAAGATTGTACGTTGCATTTAAGTTTAATTAGCCAGTCACCATTTTTGACTCATAGTTGAAAGGTTTCCTGACATTCCTATAGTCATGGCTATACGTGGACTAGTCTCTCTTGTCATCTTATGAGGTGATTTAATTTGAAAAGAAACCACAGTATTGGTCAGCATAACAGTCAACTGCTGTAATTATCTCAAATTATTTAGATACTTTATCATGTATTTATTAAAGACAAAAAGGTTAATTTACATAAAAGTCTAATAGTGGATGACAAATATGAAGTCAAGTCTTTTGTACAATCTTTTTTCTCTCCATTGTGAAGTAATAAGGAGCTATGACTGAAATGTTAGCATCTTTAACCTTCAGCTGTCTATTTTGTCATTTTAATTCCAGTTATAGATTAAATATATTTATATGTAGGCCGTAAAATAAGTGATGTTACAAAAGCCAGTATGTAATACTGTCAGTCACCACTATTTCTGTTTTGAGGCGAGGTATTTCCAACCTTGTGAGTATAAGTAGTTAATTTTTAGGTAGTTTTAAGCTCTTTCTTGCCAAATGGGATTTCCTCTGAGAAGATTCCTGTACTTAATTCCCATCTGCTATGTTCAGATGTTACTGATTGCATCCCCTTTTAACTTAATTGTTTTGTTCATCTCATGTCATAAGGTTTTTCCTGCTCAACAAGGATTAAATACACCTATAAGAAGTTTATAACTCAAGAAATCACACTTAATGAGTAGTTTCTTCCATTCCAGCATTCCTAGCCATTGCCTTATCTTCACACATAATTTTCTTGGTTCCTCTGCTTGCCTGCATGAATAGTAATTTGTCATTGAGTAGCCCTCAATATCTAAGCAGCATTAAGTTATCTGTTAGTCGTGTATATAGTCATGTATATCTGTATCTCAGCATGTTTCATAGCTATCTTGAAGATAATACTTGTTTCATTATACAACCACCAGTCCCTTGTCACCAGTCTTGAAGAAATAATTATCTTCTCACCCTCCTCTCCCAGTGAGAGCAAAGATCTTTCTTTCTCTTTTTTTAATACATTTTTAACTGAATTGTCCAAACTGAAAAATAAATTTTCAATGTAGCAATAGCATCATACTTCTGTAGGTTTGACTCGGGCTGCTTTACCAAAGTCACAAGCCTACTGCATTAGCAGGAATACATAACATGTGAGTTTGGTGACTGTATGGTTTAAGGTGGAGAGTCTGACCATTTAGCAACCCTGTTTGCTCTTAGAGGTAGGTTTCTTCATAACTATAGAAATAGTGCTAATTCAGTTTCAGTTCCAAGGGAATCACAAGTCAGATCAAAACCACTGAAGTGTCTTCTGTTATAAATTTAAATGTTTCTTTGTGCGCCATTACGTGGAGAACTAGTATATAGTGGCATGTTGCTACTAAATGCAAGAATATTTTTATTTAATTCAAAGTCTGTCTTTAACATTTTCAATTCTACTCCTCTAATTCCCCATCTCCAGCAGTTCTGTGTGGGGAAAAACTCCAAAACATCAATTATGGAGAACAAGTTTTAGGAGAGATCCAAATCACACAGAGTATTTGCCTGAAAAATTGTTTTCCTCTATATTGCTATCTGAAAATTCATAGGAACTTATGTGCAATTTATACTTCAAAAGAACCAACTTGCACTTTTTCATGGTGTAATATATTGATAAAATATTTCTGAAAATGTATGAACTGGTCCCTTTGTGTACTCTGTTCAGAATCTGCACATTAAAAAAAATTGACAGAAGTTTCCTACTTTTTACCATAAATTGTTTGCTCTTTTAGAAACAGGATTAGATTAATACAGAATTATAATAATTATTGCCCAGTCCTGAAAGAAGGAAGGGTGATAGATTGTCCCTGAATATAGAAGTAGGTAGGGAAATTTAAAGATTGTAAAATGTATGTTAATCTTTTCTGAAAGATCAGGGGAACTGAAATCTGTAACATGAGGCCATGGAATTTAGGCAAAAAGAGAAAACTGAGGAGCTGATAAAGCATATAGCCTGTGAAAAAAATAGAAGTATCAATAATGCCTTTCCGTGTGTTCCCCTGGAAAGTAGGTCATGGTAAAGAAACACAATTTCTTGGTTTTGTAAAACAGCAAGGTATATTGAGAAAGCATGTGACACGGCAGTTATCTATTCCCTGCACTTGCCAAGTGCAGCATCCTGCCCCTGGGTCAGGAAAACCCTCCAATATTCATACAGGTCAGGAGATGATGTGCTTGAAAGCAGCACTGAGGAAAAGGACTTGGGAGCAATTGTGGATGAAAAGCTGGACATGAGCTGCCAATGTGCATCTGCAGCCCTGAAGGCCATCTGCATCCTGGGCTGCATCAAAAGTGTGGCCAGCAGATGGAGAGAGGTAGCAAAAAGTAAGATTGTTACCCTGGACTTTAGGAGAGCAAACTGATCTCTTCTGGGCCCTAATTAGAGCTCTCCCATGGGCCAGGCTGTTAGAAGGTGAGGGTGCCTGTGAGAGCTGGGCAGTGTTTAAACAGCTTCTTCCAAGCTCAAGAGCAGTGTGTCCCTGTAAGAAATCAGGGAAGCGTGGCAGAAGACCTGAATGGATGAGCAGGGAGCTCATGCATGAACTCAAAGGGAAGCAGAAGGCCCATGACCTGTGGAAAAAAGTCTGACCACTTGGGAGGATTATAGAAATGTTGTCAGGGCCTGCAGGGATGTGATGAGGAAGGCTAAAACTCACCTGGAAATGAAGTTGGCAAAGAACACAAAGGCTAATAAGGAGTTTAAGTATGTGAACAGCAGGAGGAAGACTAGGGAAAATGTGGGCCCCCTGCTGAGTGAGGGGACTGTCCTGGTAACAGGGGTTGCTGAGGAGGTGGAAATACTGAATGCCTTCTTTGCTTCAGTCCACTTCAAAGACTCCCTTGTGTGTCTCCTGGACCTTGGAAGGAAGATAGTTTTGGAAATGGAGAACTTCCCTCTGGTTGAGGAGGAGGTGGTCTGGGAGCATCTAGGTGGGATCAATGTGCCCAAATCCATGGGCCCTGATAGGATGCATCCACGTGTGCTGAGGGAGCTGACAGAGGTGATTGTTGAGCTGCTCTCTCTCATCTCTGACAGGTCTTGGAGAACAGGGAAGGTGCCTGAGGACTGGAGTTTAGCCAATCTCACTCTGGCCTTCAGAAGGGCAAGAAGGAGGAACCGAGTAATTACAGGCCAGTCATGCTTACCTCTGTCCCTGGGAAGGTGATGGAACAGCTTGTTCTGGATGCAATCTCCAAGCAATTAGATGAAAAGAAGATTGAGTAGTCAGCATGGATTCACCAAAGGGAAATCATGCTCAACCAGTAGCCTTCTATGATGTCATCACCAGCTGGTAGATGGAGTGGTGGATGGAGGGAAAGCAGTGGATGTCTTCTACCTTGACTTCAGCAAGGCTTCTGATGCTGTCTCCCATGACATCCTGATAACAAAGCTGAGAAAGTGTAGGATAGATAAGTGGACTGTGAGGTGGGTTGAGAACTAGTTGATGGGATGGGTCCAGAGGGTGGTGATCGGTGGAGCAGAGTCTGGCTGGAGACCTGTGACTAGCAGTGTTCCCCAGGGGTTGGTGTTGGGTCTGGTCTTAAGATCTTCATTGACAACCTTGATGAGGGAATAGTGTCCACTCTCAGCAAGCAGCCAATGACACAGAGCTGGGAAGAGTGATGGGCATGCAGGAATGCTGCACTGCCATTCAGCAAGACCTGGACAGGCTGGAGAGCTGGGCAGTAAGGAACCAGGTGAGCTTCAATAAAAGCAAGTGTAGGGTCTTGCACCTGGGAAGGAACACCCACGGGTATCAATACAGGCTCGGGGATGAACTGCTGGAGAAGACCTCTGTGGAGGAGGACCTGGGGGTTCTGGTGGACAACAGGTTGGCCATGGGTCAGCAGTGTGCCCTGGTGGCCAGAAAGGCCAATGGGATCCTGGGGCACCTAAGGAAAAGCGTGGCCAGCAGGTTGAGTGTCTCTCCTATGAGGAAAGGCTGAGTGAGCTGGGGCTGTTCAGCCTCGAGAAGACTGAGAGAGGATCTCATCAATGTTTATAAATATCTGAAGTGTGGGAGACAAAGGGAGATGGCCAACCTCTTCTCAGTGGTCTGTGGTGACAGGACAAGAGGCAATGGTTACAAGTTGGACCACAGGAGGTTCCGCACTGATGTGAGAAAGAACTTCTTCACGATGAGGGTGACAGAACAGGTTGTCCATGGGGGTTGTGGAGTCTCCTTCTCTGGAGATATTCAAGACCCATCTGGACACCTACCTGTGTGACCTGCTCTAGGGAACCTGCTTTGGCAGGGGTGATGGACTTAGTAATCTCTGGAGGTCCTGTCCAACCCCTACAATTCTGTGATTCTGCCCCCCTACTCTGCTCTGGATTACTGTGTCCAACTCTGCAGCCGTCAGCCCAAGAAGGACAGGAACCTCTTGGAGCGTTTCCAGAGAAGGGTCACAAAAATGATCCAAGGGCTGGAGCACCTCTCCTATGAAGACAGGCTGAGGGAGTTGGGCTTGTTTAGCTTGGAAAGAGAAGGCTCTGGAAGGATCTTATAGTGGCCTTCTAGGAACTGAAAGGTGCCTATAAGATAACTGGGGAAGAACTGTTCATGAGGGTGTGTAGAGATCGGAAGAGGGGTCATGGTCTTAAACTAGAAAAAGGGAAGATTNTTCTGCCCCCCTACTCTGCTCTGGATTACTGTGTCCAACTCTGCAGCCGTCAGCCCAAGAAGGACAGGAACCTCTTGGAGCGTTTTCAGAGAAGGGTCACAAAAATGATCCAAGGGCTGGAGCACCTCTCCTATGAAGACAGGCTGAGGGAGTTGGGCTTGTTTAGCTTGGAAAGAGAAGGCTCTGGAAGGATCTTATAGTGGCCTTCTAGGAACTGAAAGGTGCCTATAAGATAACTGGGGAAGAACTGTTCATGAGGGTGTGTAGAGATCGGAAGAGGGGTCATGGTCTTAAACTAGAAAAAGGGAAGATTTAGGTTTGATATTAGGAAAAAGTTCTTAAATGTGAGGGTGGTAGATCACTGGCACAGGTTGCCCAGCATGGAGGCCCCATCCCTGGAGATGTTCAAGGTCAGGCTTGATGGGGCTCTGAGCAACCTGATGTACTGAAGATGTCCCTGCTTACTGCAGGGGGATTGGACTAGATGACTTTTAAAGGTGCCTTCCAACCTAATACAATGTAATTCTGATTGTATTCTAGTTAAATAGCTAGCAATAAGTGGTACCAACAAAGCATTTATTAAACAGCTATGACCTGGAAAGTAGCAAAAAGTGGTCATCGAGGCAGAATCATCATGAAAGCAAGAGATTATTCCACCTGGGCTTTACAGGAATTGATGTAAATTCAACTCTATCAGGCTGCTTTCTGTATGGATTAAAAGCAAGTATTAAATGACTGGTGATAAAGTTTTCGGATGAGACAAAGATGACAGAATGATGAAGAATGATTAAGAACAGTGTGTTCAGTCACATTAGCCCAGATTGTTTGATGACCTCTGCCAGTCAGTGCAATAAATGCAAAGTCCTACAGTTAGAATTGAGAGTGGAGCTGTATCCAGGAGAGTTGTAATTATGTAAAACAGTAAAGCAGTTCAAAATAAGTTTCCAAAGCAATAATGAGAGAAAAAAAAAAGCCCAATACAACCCTTAAATAGATTCTATTCATATTTTAAAAATATTAGGAACGTTAAAGTTATGTTGGAGGTGTATAATGTGAGGAGAAGCATTATTATAATATGAATATTAATTTAATTTTACTATTTTTACAAAATTTTGGAAAGCTGAAGAGAACAAATAGCACTGAGTGGAAGAAAAGACTTGAGAATTTTTTATTATTTAGTTTATCAGAAAGGTTAACTTTGTGAGAACATGAGGAGACTATTTCTCTGTTACAAGGAAAAATACTGGGTCTGAAAGAGGGCAACAAGAGTCAATGGTTTGAAATGGAAAGTGCACACTACCAAAGAAAGGACAGACCTTTGACTCTATGATTAATGACTGGAATATTCAGTCAAGGAAACAGGAGATATTTTCTACTTCTCATTCACTTCAGTTCAAAATTACATGCTTTCAGGAGGATGTGCTCTAGCTAAAACCAAACTGCTAGGTTCAGTACAGTGTTACTTCAGTTAATGGCCTGAGTTCCATGGGAGGTCTGGTCGTCCTATCTGGCTTTTATCAGTGAATATATTCGATAAAGTATTCACCATTAATCTTGAATATCTTAGTATTTTTAAAGCATGTGTTTTGACTGTGAATGCATCAGGTTGCATAATCTATACTAAAAATCTAAACTATATATGGAAGTCTTTCCAAGTTAAGGATTGCTGCTTTAAAGGGGATCTTAATTGTAAAGATCTGACTTTTACAAACACTGCACCTTATTAGGTTTTAACCCATGTAATGTGCTTGATAGTAATATGCTTGATAGTAGTTTGGGTAAGAAAATATTGCCTTGTTTAATAGAAAAAGAAACAGCCATGTTTCTATTTTTCAGTGACTCTGGTGCCCATCCCTTGAGCTGCCAAGTGGTGGCTATTTTTGGAAGCTGAAAACCACTTGTCTTCTTGTAGTCCGGTTCATGACTGTTTGGTGTAGATGGTTTTGTAAGCTAATTTCCTTTGACTAGAAAATATCTGAAGAATTGATGTGTTATGTCTTACTGGACCCAACTTATCTTAGTGACTCTCTATTTTCCTTTATAATTACCTCGACAGCACCACCTTTTTCTGTTCCATTTCTGCTGTTTCTGTTAAAATGTGTTTCCATTCTGTCAGTAGTGCAATCTAACAACTGTTTTTCTCACCATGATTAGCTCTTCTCTGCTACTTTTAAACAAACAAAAAAAGTATTTGTACACATTAGTTCAAATTGAAGCCATACATCCTGACAGGTACCACTGGAGTTGTGCATGTAAACTCAGTTTTATGATCTAACCTGCACAAAGGTCCTCAGGCAGTAGAGCCATGTCTGTACAGTTCAACAGAACAAATGAAAAGACACATCTACCTTTACAGCCATATAGAGCCACACTGGACACAGGGTTGTTAAAAAAGTTTGGCTTGTAATTAGATAATGAGATCTGCACCAAAGTAGTCCATTTTCTTTAAATGCTAAATTATGTGAAAAGTTTGTCTAGGCCAAAGTGAAAAGCTGATGTTCACAGGAATGACAGCAACACAGTGGGATAAACCTACAATCCACTACCACTAAATGCAGAAAATATCTCTTCTGTTGTGTAGCATCCCAACAATAGGACAAATACACTTCAGTGGAAAACTTGTCATGATGATAATATTGTGCTGATTAAACAACTTGAAGTTGAGAGAAATGTACTTTAAAAAACCTGTGAAAGATACTGAGCTGATAAACCTGGCATCCATGTATGTATGTAGGAACTAGTGTCAAGAGATAAAATGGCAATTTCCTGCTCAAATAGTGTGGCTCCTTGTGATGGCATTTCTATAACAGATACTTTGATTGTAGCAACTGCATAAGGAAAATCAGAGTTTCTCACCTGCTTTCTGGAATAGTGGTGTGTTTGGGATTTAGAATGAAAATAATACTAATAATGCATTAATATTTCCATTGTTGTTAAGCAGTCAAGACATTTGATTCTCATGGCATGTCAACAAGAAGGTAGGGGCACACATGAAGCTTGGAGTGGACACAATCAGGGCAGTTGACCCAGACTTGCTGAAGGGATATGACATCTTGCTCCATACATAAATGGTGGGATTGGCTGGAAGGCAGTGTGGCTCAGGAAATAGCTGAGCAGTGGCTTTGGGTGGTGAGCGGTTGTGCCCTGTATGACTTCATTTTTATCATCGTCATCTTCCTTTTATATCCTATTAGAGTATTTTTCTTAACCCATGAGTTTTACCTTTTTCTTCTTTTAGATTCTTTCCCTCATCACATTGGGGAGGAAGGGGGGAGTGAGAGAGTGTCTGTGGTTGTAATAGCTGCCTGCTAGCTTAAACTATTGACACAAATGAGCATTATTCTAACTTATTTGAAAACTCCTAATATTTTTAATATACTTAATTTTCAGCATTTTTTAATTTATTACAGAAGCTGTCTTTCAGTTTGGATTCATGTGATAATTTTCCTTAAGAAAGGGTATGGTATACTTCAGTAATATACTCATAGAATAAGATTGACCAGTAACTGTCACTTCTGTAGTGCTTTTATTCTTAGTCAAAATATCCAGTGAAGTGTCTAGAGAGGTCCCTGTAAAGGAATAAAATATATAATGTTAGTTATATAGGGCAAGTCTGACTCAAATGCATAGATTAAAACACGTTACAGGAGCATTCACAGAATATTAGGAGCTGGAAGAGACCTCAAAAGATCACTAAGTCTAACCCCCCTGCCTGAGCAGGATCATATAGAGTAGATCACATAGGAACATGTCCAGATTGGTCTTGAATGTCTCCAAAGAGGGAGACTCCACAACCTCTCTGGGCAGCCTGTGCCAGTGATCTGTCACCCTCACAGTGAAAAAGTTCCTCCTTATAATAAGGTAGAACTTTCTATGTTCCAGCGTGGTACCATTTCCCCTTGTTCCATCACTGGCCATCACTGAGAAGAGCCTGGCTCCATCCTCCTGATACTCATCCTTAACATATTTATAGGCATTAATGAGGTCACCCCTCAGTCTCCTCCAAGTTGAAGAGACCCAGCTCCCTCAGCCTGTCCTCATAAGGATGATGTTCCACTCCGTCATCTTGGTGGCCCTGTGCTGGACTCTCTCAAGGAGTTGCATGTCCTTCTGGAACTGAGGGGCCTAGACCTGGACACAATACTCCAGGTGCAGTCTCACCAGGGCAGAGTAGAGGGGTAGGAAGACATCTCTTGACCTACTGGCCGCCCTGCTTCTAATACCCCCCAGGATGCTATTGGCCTTCTTGGCCACAAGGGCACACTGCTGGCTCATGGTCATTCGGAATGCAGATTATGATGATAATCTGAATTGCACGTTTTGTTTACAATTAGAGTTTGAACTAAATCACAAATCCAAGCCAAAATCTATTGGGAGTTCTAAATTTGATGTTTATTTTGAAGTTTTAAGAAAAATGAAATGCATCTGCTGACTTGTACTTGCTAAGTATTTGTCTTAAAATGCAAACCTGTACTCCTTTCTTTAAAGGGATGTGTCTAATTCTTTCAAGGTTGAATAATATTGGATTTTGAAAGATATTTTAGTATATATAATATATTCAGAATATTAAGTTACAATTAAAAAGCTAACTGCATATTGTAAAGCAAAGTAGTGATAAAAATAGAACTTTTATTTGCAAAGCAAAAATAATAATAAAATTGCTATCTGCAACTCTTCACATCCCTCAGTAATTAGTAAAATAACAGTTATTTATTAAAGAGGTACTTAAAATTATATTTGAATCATTTTGTGGTTGTGTTCATAACAAGACAGTTCTAGAAAGAACTAGAACATGGAGTATCTAATATGACCTACTGAACCTTCAAAAAATATCTAGTTTCCAGGCCTATGATCCAACAACCACAGAATGGAAACTTTCTAAACAGGAAAATGAACTTACGCATGTACAAGTTAGCAACTTCACTTTAATGAAAGACTATCTTTGTTTTGTTCTTTGTTTGGGTTTTTTTTCCTCACTGGATAGAAAAACATTGAGCTCAAAATGTTAAAACGAACCGTGGTTTATTTTGGGTATGTTCTTTTCACACATCATGCAGGAGAGTAGGCTGTAAGATAAAGCTGACTAAAATTCTGCAGTGGTTACTGAATCTAAAAGAAATTCTCATGTAATATAAGTAACAAGATAAATTACTTCAAGTGTACCAGTTTTTCAGGCAAGTACATAGTTAGATTCTCTGGTGATGCATAGTTAGGCACTTAGCTGTGGTAGATCTTTCTTTAATATTTGTCTGTACTTGTATTGGAAAATCTTGATGTTTTTATGGTTGAGCCTTCTGTTTTCGCTTTGGTTCCTCACAGAATGCTAAAAAAGACAACATAACACATTGTCAGATGTTAGAAGAATCTTAAAGAAAACTTGGGGAAGAAATGTAAACTGACTGCAGCTCGTTATCAAGAATTAATTCAGAGAGCCTGAGAGCAGAAGGAAGTAATTGCCAAAAAGCCCACCTTGTTTTCAGGGCTTTCTCAAATCCAGACTTTGGGTAAAAAAGAAAGGAGGTATCCACACTAGCAGACCCAGATCCCAGTGTTTTTCTTAGTTTTGTCTGATGTTTTGAGGATAAATGCAGGACCATGATAAAGAAATTTCCAGATTGAAAGAGTTCTGAGGAACAGTCACTATAGAAGTCTCTTGTATCTTTGAGGGCAAAAGCAAGAAACACATAATGAAATTTAATAGGATTACATTGTAAAGGACATATTGTGGGACTAATTATAAAACTACTTCAATTATGTTTTAAGTCATATTGTTTTGTTAGTCTTGTGAGGAGTAGAGAGTAGGACTCAATGAAGCTTAAGTCCCTTCCAACTCGATATAGTCTATGATTCTACATTAACTCTGGTCTCATTAATTTGGAAGCATCATTGGAGGAGAATGTCCTGGATATATTGGTCAGTCATAGTTGAATCATTCATCAGTCTTATGTAATCTGACAGGAGAAAAACAAAAAAGTAATTAAAAAAGGTGGTGATAGAATCTCATTTGGAATGTAGGTAGCTTTCTGGTCATCTACTGTCAAGGAAGACAAATGCAAAGTGGAAAATGTGCTTTCCAAGACTGTAGAAATTGTTAGAAAAAAAGATAATAAAAATTGGTGTAGTTTAGAGGTGAATCAATTGTGAAAAAAAGATAGAAGAAAAATTGTGTTCTGGAAGAGCCATTCATGTGGGAGAAAACCCCTCACATAATTTCAAGATGGAAATAGTTCTAACTAGACTCATCAGGCCAGAGGTCCAGAGCTGTGTGTCCTCCTCAACTCCATTCCAGTAGATCTAAACCTCTGCTTGGTGTGTGTTGGTTTGACATAGCAATTAAACTTCTGTAAAAATTCTTGGCTTAATACCAGAAACAGGGTGGGGTGTTCCATGATGATGTATGCACCTTGCTTTTTTCTTTTTTTCTTGATTTCTTTTCTTAGTAAAGATGAATAAGTATGGCAAACATAGCTGAAAAGTAGTCTAACAGGGTCACAGTGCTGCTTAACAAAATGGTGCAAAATTAAGTCTGTGTTTAAATTTAAAAAAAAAAAAAACTTTGACAGGTTTTTTTTTTCAGTTTATTTGCTCACCATTTTAGACAGGAGATGTCATCCTTGATATGAACTTCTGCCTTCTTGTGGGATGTATAGGAGCCCCTGTCAAGTATGCTGTAGTTATAGGGGCAATTCCTGCTTTAAAAGGAATTGCTGGAGCGTTTTGTATTATCTTATTGGAAAAGACAACCAAAAAAGTTCTTCTTACACCTTTTGGGCTCATTAGAGGAATTTGAAAATATGTATGATTTTAGTGCAATACTGACAGAACAGTTGGTGGAGCTGCTAGAGTATTAGGATTCCCACAGTAGTTACATACCTTGTACTGATGATGTAATTTTAGTATGTATGTATGTTTATGCAGCCAAGAAAAGAGAGATTTCTACATCTTCCCTTATCTTCTGTCCTTCAGCACATCCCAAGTTTTCTCGGGAAATTTCTTGTTTCTTTCTGTTTCCAAAAAACAGTTTTCTTAATCTAAACTTAGTATACAATGTCTCTTTTATAATTCAAAACTTGCCCATTTTCAATTACTCAGCTTTCAGAAGAGATGAATCTGATGCAAGTGGGAGAGATCAAATGATTAGTTATCCACAAATCCTTATTAACTCTCTACAAGCATTGATTCAGTACCATACCCTTTGAAGTGAAAAGGAAGAGGAAGTAAGTGTTAATACAGTGGAATTTCTGTTCATTTGAATTAGTTTAAAGCTATGACTAGTATATTTATGAGGATGGTACAGAAGACACATGCTCCACTGTGTATAATTTGGTCTGTTTCAAATTAAAATGGAAAGTGTTTTTTTTAAGAAGTAAAAAATCCTGTACTTCTGCTATGCGTATATAAAAACATTAAATGTCCCAATAAATGTGTTTTCAGAGCCATTTATTTGAAAAATATGAAAAAAAATAATTTGAATACTTTTCTATCTACCTAGTTTTCAGTAAAATGAATTTTCAGAACAGTAGTAGCAGATTTTGCAAACCATATTGATTTTGATGAAGCTGCGTATTTAAGTTATAACATGTACTTTTATCCAAATGCCTGCATGCCTTTCTGTTATAGTATGTATAAATTAGTAGTTAATTCATTATATCATGGTGAAATTTCTGAAAAAAAAAATCATGAGTTGTTTTCCTTGTTTGGGGGGGGGTGCATTTCTCACATTCTTTCTCTGCTCCAGAGTGGAGTCCCACCCATGGGAGACAGTCCTCCAGGACCTTCTCCACATGAGTCCTCTCCCATGGGGCCTCAGCTCTTCACCAGTTGCCCCAGCATGAGTCACAAGCCCCTCTGGCCCCTCTCCTCCTCCCCCAGCAAACCAGCTCCACCATGGGCCTTCATCTCTCTCCCTCTGCTTCTTATCTCTTTCTGTGGGCTGCAGGTGCTGCCAGGGGCTTGCTCCAATGTAGGNTCTCTAAAATGTGATTCCCACAGGTGTTGTGACTGGCGCTGATTGGCCTGGACGGCCTCATCAGCAACAGGGTTTGGGAGTTTGGTTTTGGGAGCCCAGCTGGGATTTATTCTGTTGGACCTTGGAAAAGCTTCTAGCTGCTTCTTGCAGAGCCACCCCACAAAACCGCAACATTACCTATGCAAAAATGTAGGGTTTTGAAAAGTTAATGTCAATAAAAATAGGGTTTCACATATTTAATTATTCATTTCCATGTAGCACACTCCAGGTGTGGCCTTCACCAGTGATGAGCAGAGGAGAATGATCCCCTTCCTTGACCCACTGGCAGCACTTTTCATAATGCAGCCCAATGTTGGTGTTGTTTGCCTCAAAATTGCTGGCTCGTGTGCAGTTTGAAGACACTCAACTCTTTTCTGAAAATCTGCTTCCCAGCTAGTCTGTCCACAGCATGCAATGATTCCCCAGGACAGGATGTGACATTTCCTTTTATTGAACTCCTTGAGATTTCTGTCAGCCTGTGATCAAAGAAATTAGCAAGGCCTAATTTACAGGCATCATCATAAGTGAAAAACTTCCTGTAAGTGAAACTGAGCCCACAGTTGACTGTTGCTCTTTTATTGCTGTCTTTGCTTCTATATATGTAAATAACTAAAAAAAAATTCTGATAGTGATCTATAAAAATAAATATAATTTTAGGATCTCTCAGTTTTGATTTTCTCTCTATACTCTAGCAAAAATGTCACATTTATAAACATAAATGTATGTGACGTATCAAATAAAATATAAGTTTTTGAGGTTCATCAAATGAGAAAGTTAAGACTTATGATGTTAAGATGTATGGCATATTTTAATACATAAATTAATTTTTCTCAAAAAGGAATTTGTCTTCTTCACTGGGGTAAGAGTTCCCATTCACTAATATTTCTAATAAGTAGTTATTTAAGCACTTTTTAATATATGAGAAATTAATGGAGGTTTGGCAATGTACTTTTCAGCTAGGAATGTTATATACGTTTGAGTGATTATTTATTCATAGCTGTTCTCATTTGATTTTTATTTCTTCATATCCTCAAGCCAGTTGATTGTCTAGCATCATCTTGCACTGTTCATTCTTTCTGTCTGTCTATTGAGCAATCTGTCTTTAAAAGACACAGATGACTAAAGCCAACTTATTTTTATTGTATAAGAGTTTTGTATTTCCAGAAAAGCTTGACATGATTCACCTTTCCTGAAAAGTATGTTTATGCCCAGCCTTTCTTCTTGTTCAAACAAACTAATCCTGATCTTTTTTTGTTGTTGTTGTTTCTTTGTCTTTTTTCCATCACAGGAGTCATCAGAACTGCCTTGCACAACATGGACAGGGAAGCCAGAGAGCATTATTCCGTTGTCATTCAAGCCAAAGATATGGCTGGGCAAGTCGGAGGGCTGTCAGGGTCAACAACTGTAAATATCACACTCACTGATGTCAACGACAATCCACCCAGGTTTCCTCAGAGTAGGTACAATTTCAGCATATAACTGACTTGATAATTATCTTGATCTTCAGTTAATTAAAAAGGTATTAGTGAAATACAATTAGTAAGCAAATTCATGGGGAGAAGGGAGCATTTGAGTTTGCCAATATTTTCCAGTTTTCTAGTGCTTTCAGATGACGCACAGAAATGGCATAGCTAGAATACTGAAAACAGTGAAAATTTCTTGCAGTTAAACGCTGAGTAGGAATAAGATGGGTAACAAAGGAATAATTTTGTGATACATGGGTTATTATCCAGACCTTTTCCAATGTATATTTCAACAAATGTGTGATTTTGATCCCACAAGTGAATTACATTGTTCCCATGGAAGACAACAACAAAAGGTAACACATAAGCTTAAATCCAGCATGATTTTGGCAGCTTCTGTACACATCTACCAACATATTTTTCTTTTGTGTTCTTCTCTGTACCCATGCAAAGCTTTAAGATCACTTCTTACATTTCAGGTGGTCAAAACCTAAGCTGTTTCTCATTCCTGTTGAGCTGCAGTTGAGTCTGTCTTCATCCTAGTTAAGCAGATTGTCAAAGTTCATCTCAAACTGAATGTTCTCACATTTGTATATGAAAAGTCTATTCTAGAATACTCTTAGAATATCTTAACATGACCACTAATAGGAAGCTCAGTTCTGCCCTACTCATTAGATGAACACTGATCTGACACAGAAGCTGGAGTGTTATAGGAATTCTTAATCCAGTCAACAATTTATTTAAATGTATTGTTCATTAATATAATTGCATATTTAAACCTGCTTTCCTTCACAGATTGGCTCAAGGCCAATAAGAATATTGTAATCTGGACTCAGACATTGCGTGAGCCCTTGTACAACATAATGGACTGGTTGCTATAGGTGCATCCAGTGGGAAACGCATTAACCTGTTTGATTGAGAGGATTTACAAACAATAGAGATTCTAAAGCTCCTGAGGGAAAAACAAAGCTCCTTTCAATACACATTATGTAAAATTTGGTCAGCAGTAAGAAGGCTCATTAAAATTGGTGTAGAAATGATTTTTTTTTTCTGTGCCTCAGAAACTCATAAAAACAAAGCCTTTGCAGAACAGCCTTAAATAAAGTATATTTGGTTTTATGTTCCACAGAATTGTCATTGCATCCATCACTCTAATTAATACTTCCTAACTATTGGAAAGGCAAAAGGTAAGGCACATCTTTGAACAAATATAATATCTAAAATAGTTAAAGTAGAAAAAATGACCTAAATTTCCTTCAAACTCAGAGGCAAATTGATCCCCACAAGGCAGGTTTCAAGAATTTGCCTCTTTTATTTTAAATGGAAGATTTGGGGTATTAAACTGACTGACATACAGAACTGTATGTTGACACATATATTACTTTATCTGGTTTGGGGTTTTTTTTTAGAAATTGAAGAAATATGAAATGTTTAGGTTATATTCTGTACAATTTAAGAGATTCTGATAATTGCAGAAGTAATGTTGAAAAATGCCAATGGCATCCTGGCTTGTATCAGAAATGGCATGGCCAGCAGGTCTATGGAGGTGATTCTTGCTCTGTACTCCGCTCTGGTGAGGCCACACCTCAACTACTGTGTTCAGTACTAGGCCCATCACTACAAAAAGAACACTGAGGTTATGGTGCAGGTCCAGAGGAGGACAACCAGGCTGGTGAAGGCTCTATGAGGAAACCTATGAAACCTTATGAGGAGTGTCTGAGGAGAATAACCTGAAATCTCACTTTTTGCTTATTAGTTCCTTCAATGTATCTTCTAAAATACTGATTTCTTTTTCTTCATGTCCACAAATCTTCTTTCTTTAGAGATCCCAGTTATAAATGGACTATCTGTTTAATGTAAACTGACAGACAATGCTCTGCATGGGAAGATTTTTGCTTTTCAATAATCAGCATCTCTCAGTTCTTGTTAGTTTTACCACTGATGGATCTGCTTTGTTGATGGCTGTGGGGGCCCTAATTTCATAGTCATAAATTTATTTCAGTAATTCATAAAAAATGCTCCATCTCCTGCTGTTATCAGGCTTGAGCTACATCAGATTTTTCTGTAGTTTTCTTTTATCAGTTTCTCTCTGGTCTTGTTTAGAATTAATAGATTCTGCATGTTTTGCTTTGTTTGGATGAATAGATTCTGATTGCATTGAGATCATCACACTAGGCAGATGCTTCCACTGACATGTTTTCTACATCAAGTACTAGAATTACACTCTGGACGGTGTGTAGGAGATCTGTAGTTATTGTGTGTAGGGTCTAATTTTACAATAAACTGGCTTTCCTGACACCTCATTTGTAGTTTTTGTTGTTTGATACATCTAGCTCAGTTCTTTAGGATTAACCAGAATTTAAATACAGGTCATGGCTTAAATTATTTTTATGAGGTTTGATTGTTGAAGACTTTTTTTGGATTTTTGTAGCAGTAGACACAGTGTGAAATTATCTGGTGTGACTGTGCTTTTCACTAGGAAAAGCTCACAGCATGTTTAAATAGGAATTTATGAAGATGCTCCAGTTACTTCTGAAAAAACAAGCTCACATCGCAGGAGACATTCACTCTGTTCTGTGCCAGTAAGGTGCCTGTTGCCTTTATTGGCGTGGCGACCTGGTTCAGGAACGGCACGGCGGCCAACTTTAACAACTCTAACCCCAACCCCTGGCCGCTCGGGACATTTGCTCACAGACACCAATGTGGTGGACGGCAAATGGCGTTTATTGGTATGCAACACGGCCTTTTATGGCTTGGGTTTACAACGTCACATCCATCTGCTTACATCATAAACTAAGCGCTACCGGCTATTAGGAGAGGGGGACCCATCTTCCCGTACATCACGATATCTTCCGGACGCCAGTCCCTTACTACCTACAGGTGTCTGCTCTCCTTTGTATATATATAACTCATTAGCTAATTAAGCGTAAAGGTATCTGGTGTTCATTTTCTTTTGGAATTTATGCTCCAGCATGGTCCTTTCCATACGTATCCCTTGTTCCACATAGTATATCCAGTTCCTATGATGCCCCCATACATAACTGTTAGTATCCTCTCAGCCCCCACTGCCATGCACTGTACATTGTCCTCTCTTCCTGTGCTGACCAGTCCAGAGCTCTCTGCCTGCAGTTTGACAACTTGGCTGCTGCTAAATGCAATAAGTGACATTTTCTCTGATTTTCTTTTAGCAGGTCTTTCTATTCTATTCAACCAGTAATTGTTGAATTTTGTGGAATCATTGTGTCTTTGAGGCCTCTGCCCTTTTGTTAGTTTTGTCTTAAATTGGATGGGGTTAGAAGCTACTGGAGACTATTAAATTGAAAAGATAACAGAAGTTGTGTGTCCTCAGGAAACTTAGATTTAAATAAAACAAGAAAAGAACTTGATAACTGTTTTGGCTTAAGACTGCTGACATCTGATCAACTGCACTTCTGTAAATTAGATTCTGTGCATACCTAGTGACTTAGTTTCCTGTTTATTCTGTTGTTTATTTCATGATGACAAATCCAGCGATGATCCTGTGTCCAAGGAGTCATGGAATATTAAGAAGCATTTAATTCCAGAAATTGTTCTGTATTTAAATGTTGCTTATTTAATAAGACTTATTTCGTTAGAATTAGAGGCATGCCTTTTTTCATTTTTCACACTCAACACATACTATCTTTGTGACTGTTTCTGATAGCTACTAGCTATAATATGCCGAAGGAAAATGTATTGCAATAGAATAGCCCCAGGTATCAGTTATTGCTGAAAAGATGCTTAGGTCTTTTAGTAAGACCTTAAATAATGCTAGAGGGACATGTAGAAAACTGATTTAAAACCAGATTTGCACAGAACTCTAATATTTTCTTCTTCAGAGGTTATATTCCTTTCTTCAGAAGTGAACTTACCCAGAAATTTTATTTCATTCTCATTTTTTTCATTCCCTTGTTCCACAAGTAAGTTTTTTGTACTACCATATTCACCATTTGTTTCTGTGAGTGGTTCACAATGTAGGTTATGCATTTCTAGAATTGCAGTTTACATATCGTCAACCATTTTATCATATATGTGTTCCAGGATGTCTAAAGAAATACTGATTCTAATATTATTATTCGGTTATTTTTCCATCTGTAAAATGTAGGGAGGATATTCTTACTTCCTAGCCGTTAGATAGTCAGCTTTAGAAATAGCTCTTTGTGCAAAGAATAGGGAGGATGAGCCTGGTGTACATGATCAATCTACTGAAAGGCAATTACTAGTATCTCATTAAAAGATAAATGAGAAACATATATGCACATGTCAAGGGAAATGACAGGAAATTGAACATTTCTAGCTGATAAGGAAATACAGCAGCCTAAATTAATATATTTTATGTGCCACACAGGTGTTACTTAAAAATTAAATGTAGTTTCTTTTTAGTACTGTTGTGAAATTGAGTCAGCATAATGAGGTTTAAAGGGTGGACTCTCATGAGAAAGTGTAAGGGCTGTTCAAAAGGAATTCCATTTACTGCGGTCTTAAAACACCTCTGTTTAAATACAGACAGCTTTCTGCAAAAGTAAATTCTTGCCCAACAAACTAATCTCAGCTAACTTGATACATAAAGATTAATCCAGAACAGTTTAGTACATTAGGAAATGTTAAATAACAGGGGATCTTGGGTATGAAAAAGATATAGAAATAATTGCTTGTAATCCAGAAAATCTGTTAGTGCTGGTCAGATGTAAACAGTATTTCAGTATTGAGTTTTAAAATATGGTGTCTACATAAATCAAGTTTCAGTTACTTGTGTAAGGAAAGAAAGTTGGCAGATTTTCTTTCATTAAGAATGCTGTAGGACAGTGCCTAAGGTTGTAAAAATCTGGCCATGCATTTTGTGGTATGTATGCATTTTAGAAGCTGTATTTTTTGTTAAAGAAAACAACTACTAAAAATGGTCATACTCCACATTTGCGTAAGTCACATGGAATAATTCTGGTGCTAACAAGTATTTTGCTTCTTTCCTATGCTTAAAGGCAGAGCACTTCTCTAATTAATTGTGTTTGTTGGGTGTGTGCCCATGTTCCAAGGTGAATAACCAGTGGTGGTATTTCATTTGTGAGTACGGTTGGTGTTCAGCATACTGATTTTGTGCCTTTACAGAGAATCATCACAAACAAATCTCCAAGCCTCCTGACCTTAATTGTTCTTTGTTTAGAAACAGCTAAAGTGTCACATCAGAGACTGAATGTGGGGCAGGTACATATGAGCTAGCAAGCTTCTATTTCTGTCAATTTTCAGAACATGAGTTCCCTTCTGACTCCGACAGCCATGAGTGCATGTAAAGGGGAAAAATACTATTATATGCTTGTATTACCTGGTGAAGGTGTGTGACTTGAATGTGTCAGGCCAAGAGACAACAGCTGTTAGTCTTAAACATAAGAGAAATGTGCTTTTTGTGATTCTCCAGAAGTATTTAGAAGCACCTGCCTAGCAAGACAGCACAAGAACAACTGGATGTTTAAATAGCAGCTAACATCAGTAATGGCCTGACGAAGTAGAGTAGTAAAAGGGACAAGCCTCAGTGGTCTGAGTGGTTTTCTAAATCTTTTCTTTCATTGTGCCTTTCTAACCTGACAGAATCAGTCATTCATCTATAATATGCTTAAAGCGATGAACATGTGAGAGGACAAATACATTACTAAAGAGATAATGATGTTCATCAAGTACTAAAGAAAGTTAAGAGAAACGAAATAAAGTATATGTATCTCTGAATGCATGCTTCCAAAGACTAGAAAATACTATACAAGGTGGTTTGGTTAATTGTTTTCTTACTCTGTTTATGAGAAGATTGCTATGTTCTCATATTTGCACAATGTTGGAAGCTAAAGCTACTGAATTGTTTCATTTATCACAGAAATCTGACATAAGTTATTTAACAGCATTTGATCACATATAAAATCTCATGATATTCTGGTTCCTGAGCAGAGTAAGTATGAGTGCCATAATCAGATTTTTGCTGTAAAGATTAAAATTACTAAATGTAATACTTTTCAAGAGTATTTAAGTCTTTGATTAAGAACATTTTCACCTAGCAAGGATTCACAACAATAAAACCTGATCATGGGACTATTTATGGAATTCAAATGTAAAGGGAAGCTGGGAGGGGACAAAATATATTTATGTTAAAGTCTGTCTAAGCATTTGTAGAAGATATGTGTTCTGTATACTAAGCTTTTATGTCAGTTATATGCATCAACTTTACTTGTAAAAGGATAGAGTCTAGCAGTGTTTTGTTTTATTTCATTTCATTGTGTATTGTCTATGAGGATTTCTATGTATGAAGTAGATTATTCATTATGTATTTCATACATATCAAAATAATTTTTAAATATTTTAGTTAGAATAATAATTTTAAAATAAATCTGTAAGGGATGAGGCTGTAATGAATTTGGGAAAGAGCAGGGTTTGGTTTTGTTTACTGAGTAGAGAATTGGGAACGGGACCACTCCACTTTAAGGGCTGTTTTTAGTTTTCATGTCCTTTGTGAAGATAAACCCCAATGGGAGCACAGTCCTAGCTCTGCTAATGCCAGGGAAAAGCAAACAAACAAAACCAAACACAGCCCAAATGGAGCGTATCTGTTTTACAGGTGTTGCTACTGCTCCCTGCTGACCCAAGCTGCCTGATGTAGCTCTGGTCCCCCTGTAAATAGCATAGAGTATGCTCAGCACAGCACAGCTCTAGAGACTGCTACAGCTCATGCCCAGCCATTAAGTTGCTTATTAGTGAAGATTATGGAGTACATATGTTGTTTTTCCCACACTGTTTGCATAGAAAAATGTGTATTTGGGTAATAACTACCTACAGGAAAGTACTGAATCTGAAAATCCAGGATGCCCAGTTTTGTTTGTTTTTCTGCTTTCATCCATGAGAAGCATAAACCTCAGGCTTTTTACAGGAAGTCAGAATACTTTTGATCACTGAGAATTAGTCAGAAACTTTTCAAGTATTCTTGGTTCCTGTATGTAAAGTTACATGGTACATAAACTAAACTTATCACTGATTATAGTCTTAATCAAAAACATAACTCCTGTTTTGCACTGAGATGTAAAGAGCAGGGATGCATAACTCTTCTTCCAGCCAAACAAGTCTGTTGCAACTCAGAATACTTATTTTTCTAAGTTAAACCAAGAGTGTTGTATTCTCCAGAGTTTCAAGACAAGAAAAATGTCTGAGTTTTGAAGATTGTTTCAGGATCATTTTTGCAAATAAGATATAATTCACTTACATTTCAAATACTTTTAGCAAGTGTAAAAGTGTGGGGGGCTTTGGCAGAGAATAAGCCAAACATACATGTCATCAAAAAGAATATTCAGAACAAAGGCAGTAGATCTGAAATTGACTCAGTTTTTGGAATTCTAAAAGTTGCTGTATTCATAATGATGATAAATTAAAATTACTTTTAACATATTAAAACTAAGCATAGAGAAGAACATGTAACAAATGTAAACATGTAAAATGTAAATTTATGTTTACATGTAACATGTAAAAACATACTGTGAGAAATGAACTGCAGCCTCAAAAGAGATATACAGAGTAATTTATTACATGTAATGCAAACAAGCAGCTTTGTGAATGAAGAATAACTTCATAGCAGAGAGCCACCAAGCAAGATTGCAAACAGTCCACAGCTGGAGCTGCACTTTAGTTTTATCAAAGACTGATTGCAGTTAAATGCGAGATATAACTTAACAAATGCCAGGACCATACCAGCAACATACCAGGAACATAGATTCATGTGGGACCTCCAAAAGGTTGTCTGGCACAAAGCCCAGTTTAAAGCAGGTTCAGTTACGTCAAGTCACTGAACACCTCATCTAGTCAAGTTTTGAAAGACCTTTTCAGTTCTTTCTCTGCATAACTGTTCTACAAGTGGTTGGCTTTGAGCGTGTGCTGGAGAATGGCATTATGACAGAGCCCTGGCACAGTCTGCACAAAGAGGTTGTGAAGTCTCCTGCTTTGGAGATTCTCCAAACTTGCCTCATTGTGATCCTGTGCATCCTATTGAGGTGATCCTGCTTCAGCAAGGGGGTTGGACTAGGTGATCTCCTAAGATCCTTTCCAACCCCTACCATTCTATGATTCTGTGATTATTCCTGCCACGGTGTGACCACTGAATGCCATGAGATTCCTGTCAGCACATTTCTCAAGCCTGTCCATGTGTCTTTGAACTCTTCCAACTGGCCATGTTTTCCTGTGTCAGTATTGTATATTTCCTTGCTGCGAGTACATGCAGCATTCAGGTCATTAAGATATGAAATAACTTTAGTCACAGTTTTGATTCCCAAACAACTGTTAATTGGATGCTAGATAAATTTTGTGCCCATAATCAGACTTTGAACCTGGCTCACTGACAAATTTTTTGCCATATATTATCAATTTGGCTTATGAATGTGTATTTACCTAGTTGTAGGTTCAAGCAGACTTTCTTCACTTGGCATTTTGATATACATTTAGGTTATAGTGGCATTTTATTTTAAGGCAATTGTTGCTCTTTATCAGTTTGCCAGTAGATAGACAAAGTGACTTACGGAATCAAACTTCACAACCCGTGGCAGGTTATAAAGCAGGTATGTTTCGGAGCCGGATGCAAGGGGGCTAGCGCCTCCTAGCTTGCATGCTGTTTCACCAAAACAGCCAGCTATTTATTACACAAAGTTATGCATATACATAAGATTTCCCGAGAAAAGGTTGGCTTATTCTAAAGAGCTCCAGGAATTATTTAAATTAGTTCCAAGAGGTATTTAAAACAGTTCTGAGAGCTCATTATCATAAGTCTCCTCCCCTGGCGCCTGCGCATTGCCGTCCGGTGGTCGTGGGCTGGGGTCTTTGGGAGGAAGGCTCGTAGTCTTCTTCAAGATGCACTCTTGACCCTATGGTGTGGAGTGCTAAACCATGATAAGTAAGCAGCTATGGCCTCTCAAACTGCCTCATATCCCTGCTTATCTTTTCTAGCAGCCTCTGTTATCTCATCCCTGTTACTGGGCGAGGCCCTCTTGTTAAGAGACATCTGTTGGCTAATTTGTTCCTCCCTACTATTGTCCGGTCTTTTGGCTAAACCTGCCGAAACTAAAATTTCTAAACATGTCAAACTAACATGTGCCTACTAAAAACTGGTTCCTGTCTACATCAAAAGGTGTCAGTGTACAAGCTGTGAAGTATGAATGAATGCATCTGTTGGTTCATAGTAGTATTATCTTTGTTACTAAAACTACACCTTGGATAAACAAATAACAAGCAGTCCAATATTTAATTATTTCTCTATTCAGAAATAGAGTTCAGTATTATGATTCTCCTCCTGTTGTTTGTAAAGTAAGGTATTTCCTACTGTTCAAAAGGACATAACCTACAAAGTAAGTAAAAAAAAATTATACACAAAGTAAATTAATGAATAAAATAACAATCTTATTAAGTTGCATTAAATACTTCTTTTAAAAGAGAGATTCAGACAGAGAAGTTGCTTCTCCAAGAGTATGACACAGAAATAGAGGTTTCCTGTAGGGTAATTGAAATGAGAAGTAAATTGTTCTGCATATAAGTAAATAGTTTCTGTACTATAATGGCAGATAAACTGTATAGTTTATTGAAAGAAAGATGAAGATCACCCACATGGGATTAATGGGACAGATTCTGGCTGGAGGCCTCTAACCGGTGGAGAACCTCAGGGGTCAGTACTGGGACCAGTAATGTTCAGTATATTCATTGATGATAACTACCTGAAAGGAGGCTGTAGTGAGGTGGGGGTCGGCCTCTTCTACCTGCTAACAGATAGGATGAGGGGGAATGGCTTGAAGCTGTGCCAGGGCAGGTTTAGGTGAGACAATGGGAAACACTTCTTCACCGAGAGGGTTGTCAGGCTCTGGAATGGGCTGCCCAGGGAGGTAGTGGAGTCCTCATCCCTAGAGGTATTTAAAAGACGGATAGACGAGGTGCTTAAGGACATGGTTTAGTGGTGGGAGTGCAGTGCTAGGTTAACGGTTGGACTCGATGATCTTAAAGGTCTTATCCAACCGGGGTGATTCTATGATTCTATGACCTGGATGAGGGAATAGAGTGCACAGTCAGCAAATTTGCTGATGACACAAAGCTGGGAGGAGTGGCTGACACACCAGAAGGTTGTGCTGCCATTCAACAAGATTTAGACAGGCTGGAGAGCTGCGCATGGAGAAATTTAATGAGATTTAACAAGGACAAGTGGAACCTGGGAGTCCTGGTAGATAGCAGAATGACCATGAGCCAGCAATGTGCACTCATGGCCAAGAAGGCCGATGGCATCCTGGGGTGTATTAGAAGAGGGGTGGCTAGTAGGTCAAGAGAGGTCCTCCTCCCCCTCTACTCTGCCCTGGTGAGACCACATCTGGAATATTGTGACCAGTTCTCCCCTCAGTTCCAGAAGGACATAGAACTGCTTGAAGGAGTTCAGCATAGGGCCACCAAGATGATGGAGTGGAACAACTTCCTTATGAGGACAGGCTGAAGGAGCTGGGTTTCAGCTTGAAGAAGAGGAGACTGAGAGATGATCTCATCAATGTTTATGTAAAGGGTGAGTGTTGGGAGGATGGATCCAGGCTCTTTTCTGTGTTGGCCAGTGATAGAAAAAGGGGCAACGGGTCCAAGCTGGAACATAGGAAGTTCTATGTGAACGTAAGGGAAAACAATTTTCACTGTGAGGGTGACGGAGCCCTGGCACAGGCTGCCCAGAGAGGCTGTGGAGTCTCCTTCTCTAGAGGCATTCAAGACCAATCTGGACACTTTCCTGTGTGGTTTAATCTAGATGATCCTGCTCAGGCAAGGGGTGTGGACTAGATGATCTTTCAAGGTCCCTTCCAACTCCTAATGTTCTGTGATTATGTATTTGAAAAACATTTCAATTAGCATGGATCAAAGTCTTATAGAGTGGTATTGCTAGCCTAGACATTAACTGGGAAAGTGCACTTATGTGCTCATTTCATGAGCTGAGTAAATGGATCTGTGTGAATATTAACATAAAAATTGAGAACCAAATCAACCTTTACAGAATCTTGATCAGTAAGCTGCAGAGCAGCTCATCTAGACCAATTTTGAGTTTTCCCAAGAGTGTTTGAAATTTCTGCTTTACAACAGCTCCTGAAGGTTACAATGCTGGGAACATGGGACCAACCTGTTCAACTTGGGCAGATTTGGTGCAACAGTTTTGATAGAGGCTGGTATCTGAATCTGAGGGCTCCTAACTTCCCAACCAATTTTTAGAGTGTTGAGACAGATTCATAGCTTACACTAAAGAATCATAAATTCAAGGTATATACATCCCATGTTACTTGTAATGTCCTATAAAAAAAATTATTCAATGCCCAAGGAAATGTTCGCTTCAGCCTTCAGTCAGTTTCTCTACTTTTCAGCAATAATTTGCAATTTATTGTTTAGTAAGAACATTTCCAATTTCCACCACTAGTCTAAATAAATGTCTGTATTTTATCTAACCTTCTTCTTGATGTTTTTTATCCTCTTAGCTATTTGTTACTTTTAGATAGTTTTATTTGTAAATATTGATTTATCTCATTTCTGTATGAGACATCTTCAAATTGTCTCTGTGAAGCAGCGGTTGAATATTTTTTGGGATACATTTCTGACCTTATGATCTAAGAGTTTTTATTTTTTTAACAGTTTTCATCCCTTCTATTTTTTAAAAACATTTCAGTTCTGCAAATACAAAAAAAAAAACCACACCAAAAACCAAAAAACAAATATTTACTTTGCTTGAAGTTTTCGTGTTTGAGGATTTTTGAAGCTGGTATCAGTAAAATGTTTTTGTGAAACAGATGGCTAACACTTGGGGTGTGATTATAAAGAGTGTAGTGTCATGTGGATATATATGAACTAGTTTGACTATTTGGAAGTCTCTAATTAGTTCACCCTCTCAGATGGGTTATAACACTTCCAGTTCCTGAAATGGCTGGATTATATAACATATTCTTTATAGCCTCTACATAACATAGTCTTTATGGCCTCAACATTTTCCTTTTTGGAATGTATTAATCAGACCAAAAGTGTCAAAAGGACACATTTCCCATTTATTTAAACAATAAATAAATTTGAAATTCTCATCCCATCACTAAAACTTTATGTATGAAATAGAGCAACCATCAATAAGAACATGTCACTTGACATCATTTTCGAGCATGAGGCAATGCAAAAGAGTGCATGGCAAAGGACTTAGTTGGGAACTTTTGAAGATGGCTTTTATATGCATATTAAAGAATTAACTGTGTGTTTTAATTGAATCAACTGCTAATTATGTAGTAGTTTCAGGTACACACTAAATTCCTTTTTCTTTACTGTGGAAACCAATGAAAACTTATGTGCCAAGCATTTACTATCTCAACATAAACACTACAAAGTGCTAATGGTAAAATGTTAGGATTTATTACATTTTTCTGTGGAAAAAAATGTGTTCAGTACTGCAAAATGTTGACGAAGTATTACAAAACTCATTGGATTTGGAGGGGGGGAATCATACAATGATTTTTCACTTCAAAAGTACTCATTTGACTACTCATTTGGTGGTTTTGGTTTTGGAGAAGGTAAACTTTTAGAACTACTGGTGTGAAGTAAGCCTAAGACTTAATTTCTGTGATATGTGATGAAGAGCAAGAGTAACTGTTAAAATCAAAATCCTGCATTCAAAATCCAAATTACCTGCGTAATTTGGATTTTGAATAGGGAATGAAGGCATCTCAAGGAAAACACAATTTCCTTTTAAATTTTTTCAGAAATTTGTCAGTTTTGCATATGAAATACTCTTCTACTTAGTTGCAAGTGATCAAGCACATAATAGTTCTGTAATTTACATTGACTAGAGAATGTCCAAGCTGTTGTGTTTTTTGGTTTTGTTTTGTTTTTTCCCCTTCAGAACATTACCAGCTCTATGTTCCTGAGTCAGCTCAAGTTGGATCAGCAGTTGGCAAAATCAAAGCAAATGATGCAGACACTGGTTCCAATGCAGACATGAAGTACACAATTATAAATGGTGATGGCTCTGGGGTATTCTCCATATCTACTGACAAAGAAACAAGGGAAGGAATTCTTTCCCTGAGGAAGGTAAGAAATAGACTTTGAAAAGTCCTGTTGTTGGTGGTTCAGCCCCAGCCAGCAGCTGAGCACTCCTCCATACCCTTGCAGGACAGGAAGGAGAATGGGAAAACAAAAGCAAACAGCCTGGGGGGGGATAAGGACAGCTTACTGAAACAGAAAGGGAGGGGGAAGTGACAATGGGACTTATTTTGCACTGGGTGATACACAATGTAGGTAGGTGCAACAATTTCTTGATTTCAATTCTCATTTGGACTAACAGACATCAGTTAACAATGCTCAAAAGGATTTGTTGTTACTGAGTCTTAAAGGCATCAATTATATCCATAGAGCATAAAAAATAAAGAATTGGTATTCATGTTTGGTGATATGTATTCTGGGCCTAATTAATGGTAGGAGGAATGAAAACCAGATAAAATATGGGAAAACAGAATAAATAAAAACTATTGTAAAAAATGTATTTTTTTCCCCATTTGACAATTTTTTTTAGTTTTTATTTAACATCTTAAAAAAAGATTTTGTAACTGAAGAAAATGTTATTTTGATAGTTCATAATGGTCTAAAAAAGGTTCCTATCTCTCTCTGTATCTGTAAAGGCTTTAATGCAGCATCTTTTATAGAGATTGTGTAATACCGACAGTTTACTAGTAAACTGTTGGCTTTATACCACTGAACTTATTTCCTGGTGGCCTTGCTGTAGCTAATGTTATAATCTCTTATTTCTTTTTCAAAATTAGAATTGTTCCTGTTTAAATGTTCACCATGACTACTGTTAATTAAATACAGCATTTATGCATACTGATAACATGAAACAGGAAGAATTTTCAACAAAGTTAAAGAAACCGCACATAAAAAGTGTAAAATCACATTTCTTACTGGTTTTGGCAGACAAAATAGCTTCAGGGGAATTTTCACTATGTTTTAGAATCTGATAAAAGCATATGTTGCTTGTTCTTACATATACAGATGACAGTGATTTGAATAATTTTCCCATCAAGATAAGAAGGGGTACATTTTGCTTAGTTAATGTTATATTTCAGTTGAGCAGAAATTCAGTACTTAGAGCTACATAAATTGGTGTGGAATGTCTACATTCTTTGCTCAGAGAAGTTATCATATCCCCTTGTACAGTACAAAAAAATGGTGATCTCATTTTTGTAATTGTTTTTTTTTAACTCAAATCTCGTATACAGTTTAGTAAGTATTTTATATATTGTGTGCTATAATTACTTTTAATTTAGATTGGTTTCAAAGCTGCATTAGCTTGGCAGTCCACCTGAAATAGGTAATCTCCCCTGAGAATAGAATAGCTTTTGTTTTATATATCAGATCCAAATACCTTCTATTACAGTAGCATAGTCTGATTTATCTTCTAATATTTCTCTAGAAGAATGTGTAGCCTGCATGGCAGAAAAGCCAGGAATAAGTATATTATTGTGCCTGGAGATCAGAAGTCCTCAAACTTTTTCAGACTTCACCTATTTGAGGTTCTGAGGCAAAAAAAATCAGTGCCTCCAGGCTAGGCTGTTAACAGGCATGCAAAGTCGTTAGAAGGAAGCTTTTTTAGCCTCACTCTGGGCTGACCCAAAAGGTCATTATCTCTCCTATTGTCAAGCCCTTCGGAGCAACCCTTCCTTCTCAAAGTTCTTTCAACAAAGGGTTCATTGCAAACGGTCATGAAGGTTTTCCCCTTTGCCTCATTCAATTCCTTGTTTAGGTGGGAGGTTAGAGGAAACCAAAGCAAAATAGCAGTGAAAAACAATTTTCTCTAGATCCTTCACAGAATGACTGATCAGCATGTTCTGCCCTTGTTGTGACTCTCAAAGAAGTATGCTAGAACTTTCCTGACCTCAGGTCAGCAACTATCCTTCAGAGTTCCCAGAGAAAATGGTTTGAACAGCCTATGTCTCTTCCATTTTGTAGAAGGAGAATGGAAATGTTCAGAAACTAGCTATTTACTTTACATAGGGTTCTGGTATCCTTTTGGAGAGTCTTACATTAGAAACAGACTGTAGTATAACAAACAGCGGTCTTTTACAGTTAGTCCCGTGACTGGCCACATTTAGCATTTTCAGTTCTGCATGAGAATCATGAAAAACCAATGAATACATGCTGAAGATATGCAGGTAATTGTCATGGAAAGACATCGCTATTTGGGAAAATGAGAAACACGAACAAAAATTCTTTTTAGGTCCATCTGAAATTGAAATGTCTGTTTGTCTTTCCAAGAAAGAGTTCATGGTCTTCAGCACTGGGACAAATTTAAGTAAATCTATAAATCTAGTACATTTAAGTAAGTCTAGAAATTACCTGGAATTTTAGAGAGACAGGAAAGTGCTGTTTCTCATCTCATAACTACAGCTAATGACTGAGAACTAGGTTTTACACATTGCAAATGAACATCTTTACAAGTAATTAATTTGACTATTTGCTTCTCTTGGAGGGAGCAGAGTCAGACAGGACAGAGCCACATCTTTCTGATTGGCTATTTGGATTTAAATGGTGAATCTGATGGGATAGTTGAAATATTTCCTATGTAGATTTAAATTATTTTACATTATCCTCTTTATGCCCAAACTTGCTGAATTACAATAGCTCAGTTATTTTATTCTGAATTGTCATTAATAGATCATAAAAATAAGGAGAAATAAAAATCTCCTACTGGTAAAAGCTCAGATTACCTGAAATAATGGATAAGTCTACAAGCAAATTTCTTAGCACAGCATTAGACATGCTATAAACAGGGGCCTTATTTGTTCCTCAAATACAAGATAAATGTAAATTTTAACACAAGCTCAATGTTTAAGCTTCTGTACATTCAAAATGAACCAGGTTTATTTATTTAATTCTCTTCAAAAGTCAAAGGAAAAATGATGTAACAATTAAAATTGTGAGTTGTTGAAAGATGTGGAATATCACAGAACTTCCTTTGCTTTTAAATTTTCTCCTCTTCAAGAGAGGAAAAGGAAGTAAAGAGGAATAAAATCATAGAATATTCTGAGTTGGAAGGGACCCATAAGGATCCTCAAGTCCAACTCCCGGCTTCACACAGGGACAGACAAGTCAGAGCATGTCACTGAGGCATCATCCAGATGCTTCTTGACCTCAACCAAGCTCAGTGCTATGACCACTTCCCTGGGGAGCCTGTTCCCTCAGGTTCTATCACTGGTAACCAAAGAGAGCAGCAATGCCTACCCCTTTGCTGCTCCTCATCAGGAGGCCATAGACCGTGATAAGGTCTTCCCTCAGCCTCCTCTTCACCAGGCTGAAAAATCAAGGGACCTCAGCCTCTCCTCTTATGACGTCCTCTCCAGACCTTTCACCATACTCATTGAATTGTGGAGCCCAAAACAGCACTTAGTGAATAACATACTAATTGGGAACCCTGGTAATAATAATCCTTAGTATTGTATGTGCCTTTTCTTTCTAAAATAGTTAATTTTTGAAAACAGTGTTTTCTTTTTAGCTTCTGTGAATCATAGTGCAGAAACATAAGCTTTTTTCTCTTATGTCCCAGTATCTGATTCTTAAATGCAGACACATTATGGGAAGAAGAAAGAAAATGAAAGTAAAAACTGTTTTGTGTTTGAAATGCCAGCTTTTTCTGATTATCTGAATGAATTATTCTTGAATTTCTAAAAAAAGAATAAAAGTGCTGGCATTGTCTGATTGAATACATAAGAAAGAAAACAAGATTTCTTGGGGTTTTTTTTGTATGAAATTAATAAATCTTCCTATACAACCTAAACCTGTCATTGCCAGCATAATCTTAAATTAATTTTCAAAAAGACATCATAGTTACAATTGCATTTTTAATATAATCTTAGAATATGTATGCTGCAGAGCAATGCAAACTGGTATTTAATATTTCCCTGCTCAAAATCATCCTAAATTAATGAACAATATCTGAGTTACAGTTTCTTAAACTTGTATTTCTTTAGGGATTTATTTACTTTAGCAGTATATATCTTTTTTATTTATTTATCTTTTAAAATAGTAATAGATTTATCAGGCTATGTTAAATTTCTATGCCTTTAAATTTTTTATGTTTGCATTCAGGAAAGAGAGATAGTGAAAGCAAAATAATAATAATTTTAAAAGTCTCATACTATTACAGTTAAGCAAATGAATTAATTGTCCTTCAATACATAGAGGAGAAATCAAATAATTATATAATATATATGGCATATATAAATCCTGACATCATCAGTCAAATTTACTGTGGATTTTATCTGCAAAATACACTCCGACAGTGACAAATCACACTTTGAGTTCCTCATTTCTTTCCTTAAGTACAACTTTTTCACTCTTCAGGGTGACAGGAAATAGCAGTTTAGCCTTGGTCTAAGGTCTGCTTGTCTTGGTCTTACATGTACTGAGTTCTGTTCAGGCAAGTTGTCAGGTCCTCTCAGAACAATACTGGTTGTACTGGAATTTTGTCATGCCTTATCATATTATGATAATTTCAATCCTAAAAGAAAAATAAAATAAAAAAAAACCCAAACAAACAAAAAAACCCCCCAAAAAACCAAAAACATGCTCACACAACTTTTTTAGTGCTATACTTGTGTTCTGAGAATTTAGTATGGTATGAACTACCTGCTTTGCTCAGTACGATAATAAATATTAACCTACTTATCCCTCGACATAAGTTGGCTGAAGCTAGAAATTTGTAAACCAGTAAGTACTGAGGTGTCCGTTACCAAGAATGAATGCTTTTGCTCAACACAGAAGCACATTTGAGAAAGAAAAAAAAAAAAAAAACCAAAAAAAAAACCACCAATCTGAAACATGAAATGTGTCCTCTGACTGCTTGGGACTGAACTGGCATTTTTAAAAGCCTTTTCAGTAATCCAAACTAACAGACAGCATATAGAAAGAGTAACTTGTCACATGGAATTCTTGATAGGATCTCTGTGAGAAGTAGTCCGTTCCTCTAGTGAGACTGAATAACTCAAAATAACTGTGGTCCTGTAAACATGGCTTCCAGTAAAAACATCGCTTAGTTACATCTCTGCTAACAGAACTTCATTACGTGTGTACTCTGAAGTTAAATACCCATTTAGTTCTCTCTAGTACAAAACTGGCAATGGAAGAGCTGAGAGTTGGGTGTGTTAAGTTTATCTTGTATATTGCGTAAGACAGTGTTATAGCATTTTAATGTAGGGTTTAATTAAACATGTCAAGTCTGTATAATTGCTTCACAATAATCTGAAAACCAGCTGAACTAGGAAGATGAAATTTCCGTGTGTGTAAGTAACAAACAAGAAACGGGACTCCTAATAAAGGAAGTATCCATGATGAGTGTTTTATGAGTCAGACCCTCAGCTTTTTCCTTACTAGTAGAGAGGCAGGATTCCTAGTAGGAATCTAAATACTAAATATATATATACTAAAATGGCAGGGGCACTTCTGGTGGACGATGCAGTTTTTATTGCAGTTATAAAACTGCTGGTTTTATTGGAACATTAGGTCCTGGAAAAGGCGTATGCCCAGCTGCAGTATTCCTTCCCATTTATGATGGCATAACCTATGTGCAGCAGAGCCTTACATGGTGAGACAGGCTGAAGAGTTGTCTCTCATTGTTTCTGGTGAGGAATTTAGAAGAAAATGATCTAGAAAATCCTTTGATTAAAAAAGCACATGAGCACATGAGCACATGTTTATGCTAGCCATACACATTTAGTTTCCTGTCTGATGACTGTTTTCCCATGACTACCTTTTTTCAGATGAGTATAAAAGAGATTCCTAAAATTCCTAAGATTTTTGGTATCCCTATCACTGTCTAGTAATCTTGTTAATTTAAGGTAGGAAGTTAACTTAATCTGGGATAACTTAATTTGGTCTCTGCATTTTCCAGCATTTAGCATTGACCATTTCAAAGGTTGTAAATTCTAGAAACAGAATCACAGAAGAGTAATCTGACATTCAGTGTAAACCCTGAGTTTTTCCAGAACTTGCAACTTATCCATAATTATTTTGTATCAAAAACCTGAATCCACCTTGCTTCATGTATATCCAGTGGCTGCCAAAGTATTACAGAATATTGTCCCTTTCCAGCAACATGAAGTTGTTAATCAGAGAAGATGTAGCTAGCTTGCTAGCAGGTTAAGTTGAAGCACACAATGGCATTGATAGATCTCTTTTTCTGCCAACAGCCACTCAACTATGAAAAAAAGAAGTCATATACACTTAATATAGAAGGAGCAAATACTCATCTTGATTTCCGCTTTTCGCACTTGGGACCATTCAAAGATGTAACGATGCTGAAGATCATTGTTGGTGATGTGGACGAACCTCCTCTCTTCACTATGCCTTCCTATCTCATGGAAGTTTATGAAAACGCCAAGATCGGGACTGCTGTTGGCACAGTAACGGCACAAGATCCTGACACTGCCAACAGTTTAGTGAGGTATAGTAAATCCAAATTATATAGCATTGGATTCACTGGTGAAAGGGTTAATGAGATCTGGGATGTATGAAACTATGTCTTTCATTTTAGTACATAAAATGAAACGTAAATCAGAAGAGTGTCTTAGTCACTCTGCGTGGATTAGATTTAATATCGTAATCTTCAAACTTTTCTGCTTTGCACAATTGCCATTTATCCATCTGTCTGAGCAAAGGTCTGTGTGCTCTAGTGCCTGTAACAGCATCTCTCGAAACAGCCCTCTGAGCAAGGCCAATATGTGTTACCACATCATATAAAATTCTGCATTTCGCTGGCCTGCTGCCAGCTAGTATCCTGCCACCAGTTTTAGATCCGTTCAGGATCATAATGCTGGTTATCCCCTGTCAAGCTCCTATTGCTCTGGCCCTCTGCACACTTACCCCACTATAGTTGTCACAGAGAAACAGTATAATTTTTGCAAAATTGTGTTTGAGGAGGAAGTAATTTTCTAGTATGCTTCAGTGTTAGTAGGGTATCAAAAGAATAGGATGGGTATAGCAACTGATGTTGCTGAGGGTTCTGTCATCTTCATTTGCAAGGTCTAGGGCAAGGTGCTGAAAAGCAAACTCTCACAGCATCTTATACATAGTTTGAAAGCTAAATAAATGTGTAACATACTAGGAAGGAAATATTTTTATGGTCTTTTTGGAGAAATTCATTCTTAAATAAAATGCTCTCATTAAAAAGAAAAAGGAAAAAAATGTAGGAAAGTAGGTAGATTTCTGTGTTGCTACTCTGGCCAGAATGCTTTTTATAATAATAGAACTGGCTTGGAAATAGGTCATGGTCTGAACTAAAAACTGAAAACAATCTGGAAATACCCCCACTGAGAGCTCAAAAAAACATTGATGCCAAAAATGTACGTATAGATGTTAATTTGACTACTTCTAAGTTTGAGAGACTTTGGATTTAACTTTGAACACCCTAGAAGTGGGGGTTGAATTCACTACTGGTTTAAAGTTTTCATTTACATGTTTTCAGCTGTTAGGATCCAGTGACATTTTTTTCTGAGTTCATTTGTGGGTTGAATTACTTTCTAAACTGATATGCAGTTTAAGAATTTTGTGGAACAACACATGAATATTTTTCTCAACAGTGGTTGTGAATTTAAAATGTTTCAGAAGAAAATTCTTTGTGAAAACATATTTGATGCTATTCCTTTTTATGACACAAATGATATCACCTTTCTGGAAATTATATGAGTATATACTTGGAAAAACGTTTTTCTTAAGCTAATTGGGCATTTTTAGTCTCCTGAGCTGAAATCTGCTGGGTATGTGTAATAGTCTTGGTAAGATGAAACAGTTTTTGCAGAACAATGAAAACATCAGGTTTTTATGGTTCTCTTGTGCTAATAGTCTAACATTCAAAATGTTTAGTGTCAGACAATCAATATATACAATTTCTTAGTGGCAAGTTATTGCCTTTGAAAAATTGCCATTATGGTATTTGTGTCTAAATCACAACATAAATAAGAAAATTTTGCCAAAAATAACTATCAACGTCCTGTAGCGTTAATGCCGTAATTCTGAAACAGCAGCTAACACAGTCAGACAGATTAGCCACGATGGTAGTTTGTGAGTAGGAAGAGCAAGTGCAGATTTGACTAGTTCCCCCATTATTCAGCTGGCTGTAGCCCCTAAGAGTTTTGTCTGGAAAGGGGTAAGACAACTGTGGTAAAAGAGAAACAGCAGCACTTTGTACAAAGGCTGGGAAGGCCAGAAATTGGCAATAATTTGAAGACAGAGGGATTGGAAGGAAAAATATTCCCAAATATTTTGCTTTTTATTGGGCTGGGGGTTTTTTGGTGGTTTTTTTCCCCCCAAACAGGAATTTGTAACCAGTGATTAAGGTCACAATATTAAATATCCATATATTATTTAAATAATTTAGGAGAATAATTGTCCTTACCTTTGTCTATCCTATGTTTTCCCCCATTGACATTTATTTTTTTATTGTTCCTTCCATATCTCTGTTTCAATGAAGAAACAAATACAATGCTAGTAAAACACACCAAATATTGAAGCTCTGAAGAAATCCAGCCCTCACTTGCATGTTGGAGTGGTTCATCAAAGGCAGTAGAAGCTCAGATATCCTTAATGTATCATTAGACTGTGACTTGGTCCACTGTCTAGCCAGCCTCTGTCCATTTCAGTGGAACAGACAGTGAATGTTACTTGTGGGCATGTGGGCTTTTTATGAAGAATGGTTGGGGTTGGAAGAAACCTTAAAGATCATTTAGCCCTACCTCCCTCTGCTATGGACAGGGACATTCTCCACTAGACCAGGCTGCCCAAAGCCCCATCCAACCTGGCCTTGAACACTGCCATGGAGGGGGCAGCCACAGCTTCTCTGGTCAACCTGTGCCAGGGTTCCACCAACTCTCACAGAGAAGAACTTCTTCCTTATTCAAATGTAAATCTATCCTCTTTTATTACCCCTTTTTCTTTCACTACTTGCCCTTGTAGTCCCTCTCCAGCTTTCCTGTAGGCCTCCTTCAGGTACTGAAAGGCTTTTGTAAGATGCTGGTCCAACACTTTGGTGCATGGGACTCTGAAGAGGTAATGGGCTGGGTTGTTGTTGTTGTGGCCTCAGGTTCTCCTTGAGGCTCCTGTGGGAAGAAAATGGCTATTCTGGAAGAGGACAGCTTTAACTCCCCTCCTTCCCTCCCCTCACCTTGTGCACAAATACTGACGTGGTGCAGAAGAGCTTTATGTTGTTTCAAAGTCTGTCTGTGGCTTGGAAAACTATGGGTCAAACAAACCAGGCCGTCTGGTCTGAGCTGCTGCTCCAGTGTGGGCAGGGTTCTGCCCCACACTCACAGCGACCAGGGAAGGAGCGGCTCGGAGGAGGCTGTTTTTCTCAGAAGCGCGCACACAGTGCACTTATGTCCTGTGCTGCTTTGCAAGAAACACCTCCACTGTTTTTCTGATACCCTGGTGAATTTAAAATACAGCTAATGAGATCATGTCTCTCCTTCATTTTCACATAATTCCAAGCACATTCAAAATAAAAATAGTTAGCATAAAAATACAAAAAGGAAGATTCAGTGTAATACTTAGAAAGCATGGATCAGACGGTCTCCAGGGAAGATAGATACAGATAGGACTTGCACAGCTGGTCTGCGTAGAGCAATGGAGTGATGGAGGAAAACGGATCCTCAGCCAAATAGCTCAGGTATGTCTCCAAATTCTCTTAAGTGTGTAGGACAAACTGCAGAGCAGCAATTTGCTTAACAGTTTTTTTCTAAACCTCTTGTGCATCCTTCCCACTTTACAAGGTTGCTCCTTGCTGTATGTGAGATTCATAAAGCGTTAGATACACACGTTACAGTCACCCTAGCAAAATAGCTTGAATCTAGGTTATTTTGATTTTAGTTTAGAATATGGTTCTGATTTTGAAGGAATTATTAGCAGCCATTAGAACATAAAGCATCTTGAGACCCTTAGGAATAGGTAACTAGTATGGTGTGTGCCTTGATCACTGTGGAAATCATTATGGGCTCTGAATTAAAACAGTGGACACTGGTTATGGAAAGAGGTAGCAGAAGAGACTGGTTTTGGTTTGGAAGATCAGCCAAAGATGAAATGAGCATGCACAAGGATGGAGTTCTATCAGAGGACACAGTGAGGAACCCACACCACCAGAGGACCCCCGCTCAACATAACTATGCATGCGTTGGGGACATTTGCATATGATAATTACTTCCAGGAAATAATATGCAGATGCTAATCATTACCCTCCCCTCTTTGTATTCCAAGCAGTCAGTACTGCTGACCAATGGTTTCTGTAGAATAGGAATATAGGCAAGGTGAGGTAAGTGAAAGCCAGTCACTGTAAGGGGTGAATTAAGTAGTGAGCATTCCCTGTGATTCTGAACCTTAAGTAACAATGACTCTGCTAAAAAAAGTGTATAAATATGTTGTGCTGTGTACCTGCTGGTGAACACATCTTTGGTGGAACTATCCCATGTACCCCAGAGTTGGAATAAAGCAGTGACGGCTTATCTGCTTCGTGTAGATAAGTTCTTTGTGATTGCAACCACTAACCATAGGTGTAACCATTTCACTTCTTTGTTTTCCAGCATCTGAAAGAGCTAGTGCTGTGTTATGTTCACTGGCCAATTAAGTAGCACTTTAATTTGATGTCAGAAATGATTTTTACAGCATGACTAATACTTAGAGGAGTAGTTACAGTAATAGGGATTTTTTTTTTTTTAAATAGATTATTTGATCTATAACACCAAAATAACTAACAACCTTATCCTTATCAGCAGAGAGGAGGCTGAAGGCTTTTTTCTCCTTATTTCCTTGCTGCAATTTCATCACAGTGATTTCAGCTTGTTCCTAAGATGAGCAGTCTTCAGAGGTCACTGTCTTGGAGCCTGTAATTGTACTACTGTTTTGCTTTTTCAACCCCAGCAAAACAACATTTGCAATAACAAATGTAGCTATTAGAGATATATTTTATTCAGACATTATCTGTTTGACAAATTCATCTCTTTTAAAGGATTTTTCTTTTTGATTTTTTTTTGTTCAAATAGATAGAAATGCATTTTCAGGGAAACCTTTGAAAATGCTGTTTTTTTAAAAATAGAATTATTATCCTATTGAAATATGAAAATGAGACATAATTGTAGAGAACATAAAAAAGATAATAAAACTCCATTGTGTATTATTTTTTTTTAAATGAGTGTTTTGAAAATCATCTATTTATGTTAAAATTTATGTTCTAAATGAACAGGAAATATACTAAATTTTAGTTCTTTCACAGGGATTGCTGTCTTGTTGGAACACTTAAGCAAAAGTAAATCCCTTTCATTGCACTGTGTCAAGTAGTCTGCTTCCATACCCAAATCCTTCGTTGCTTGAAAAGATCACGGTCGCATCATATCTTGTGCCCAAGTGGGTCTTGCATGTTTTCCATACAGTATGAAGGAAAGCTTGACTATTAAATACTCTAATTATAATTCTATTTTAGTATATAATTAATGCTAAATCTCTCCATACTTAGAAATTATAATAATTTTTCTTCATGAGCCCATGCAGAAAAGACTTCCTTGGAGATTAGGTGTGAAAATAACTTTTAATGGTCAAGTTGTATATGTGCACTGGGAGCAGCCCTGGTGGCTAGTACTGCCTCAGGGCTGCAGTAGTGACTGTTGAAACCCTGAGGTCCTCCTGGAGGTGACTGTTGGGTGGTGAGTCCATCTACCACAGCATATATTCACAGTGATCCTTAGAGCTTCCTGACTGCATCTGGAGTGTTTTCAGTGGAGTGGTTTTCATAAAATTAAACTTCCCTGAGTCTCCTCCAAGTTAGTGATTCAGAAAATAGCAAAGTCATAGTTTTAAAACCATGATACTTTCTGAAACTCTTATATAATACTGAAGATGGTTGCATGACACGGGTGAATTCTCTCATCCTAACTTGATCCCAGTTTGGAAGTACCCTCTACCCTTGTAAGAGTATTTTTTTATAACTAATTCATGCTATTATAAAATACTATAACGTCAGCTCCCTTCTTTTGCTGCTGCTGTGCAATGTTTGCCACAAAGTAGTACAGGAGGCAGATCACAAGCACTAATGACAAGGTATCCATCCCCTCTGGTCATTAGTTACTGCCACATATTATGTTTGATTAAGGTTGTTGGCGTTTTTGGGCAGGAATGGTCTCTTCACAGCTATTTAACAGAAGATTCCTTGCAAATGGGGTATGGGTACTCATCAGCACTCTGCATGTGATGGTAGTGTTAAGTGATAAGAAATAAAAGTGCCTTCCATTTTCGGAATGATGTTTGTAATGGTTTGATTAAAAATAACTTTATATTTTGTTGGATTTTTGGAAGGTTGATTAGGTTTTATTACATTAATGTGCTGCATTTGTTGGATCTTTGGGAGATTTTCTTACATTTATACACTGCAATTCAAATATTTTTTGTTGTTGGACCCTAGCCAGTCTGTATTCTACCTTGTTATAATTTTTTTTCCTCTAGGACAAATTGATTAGATATAGGAAACTGAAGTAGTCTCAGTGCCTTCTTGATGTCACTAGAAAATGAACTTCTTTATTCATTGTGCTCTTTGCACTAATGCTAAAAAAATAGTAAAACACAGAAGAAATAAATATGAAAGATAAAGGTGCATATGGTTGTCTTTTATGCAAAATAACAGTTTTATTTCCAGGAAAGGCAGGATCTGCCAACCAACAACAAAACAATGAAAATTAAATGGCAAGCATAAATAGCCACCGGAAGTTAGAAAAAGCTGCTTTTCTGTGTGGGGTGTGTGTGAATACCAGACTGTTCATTTTATGTCAAGTTAGTGAAGAATACAAGAACAGTCTCATCCCTGATTCTGGCTTCTCACATTTCTGATCGTCTTACAGTCTCGCCTTATAGGGATGATGTATCATAATAGTTATGATACATGCATATACTAATGAGTACCAAAAATGTGCTTTCCAATACCCGCTATCTAGATGCTATAATGAATTCAAAGATGCCTTACCCATGTTTGATTTAAATTGATGGCCTGCTCTTCCTTTCTTTCAGATTGAACACTGAAAAATTAATGAATTACAAGTACATAGGATTATAACTATTTTTTTCTTCCTGTCTTCTGAGATCAGTGTCAATTTCTACACTGTTCCCCCTGCTGTCAGTAGGGAGAGGGAGTAAGATTGTTTCCCTGGTAGAAAATATAGTATCCCCGGCTCTTCACTTAGTTGTATTTGTTTGGCTGACTTGCTCTTTGAATGTCATATAAGTGGAATAAGGCCAGTCTGCTATGCTATGTACATGATGCTTTTTTAGCTGTGCTCCAGGCAGCTTGCTGAGGTCGGTGCCATTAGATAGAGTGACCGCCCTCCCTCACATGCCCAGCAGGGAACATTCCCCTCTCAGATCCCGAGAACTCTGTGCTTGTGCAGACAAAGGCAGGCATCTGTCCTCAACTCTGCTCGGACCCTCAAAGCATGACCCTAACATAACCCTGTGATCAACTACAGAGATAGATTAATATCTTCCCAACGTATGTGAATGGCTCACAGTCAGTTAGCAGAGAGGAGCTGCATCCTCCTTCATCTCATTTCTTTCATTCGCTTGCTCTCTGTGTTCCTTCAGCATTATACTTTGCTGAGATTGTCAGCATATCAAAACAGAAAACACCCTATTTTGAACAGCTGGGGGCATAGGGGGAATTTTTCTCCAATTTCTTCTCTGATTCTCTGTCTGCCTTCACAGGGAGGAACCATTTTAAAGCATTTCTTTATCATAGAATCAAAGAATGGTCTGGGTTGGAAGGCACCCCAAGGGTCACTGACTTCCAACCCCTGTGCCACAAACAGGGCCACCAACCTCCAGGACTGGATCTGGACAAGGTTGCCCAGGGCCCCATCCAACCTGGCCTTAAACACCTCCAGGGTTGAGGCATCCACCACCTCTCTGGGCAGCCTGTTCCAGCACCTCACCACTCTCCATGAAGAACTTCCTCCGATATCCAATCTAAACTTTCCCTCCTCCATCTTAAATCCACACCCCCTCATGCTATCACTATCTATCCTTGTAAAAATCCGATTCCCCTCCTGTCTTTATGCTCCCTTTAAGTGCTGTAAGGCTGCAATGAGGTCCCCCTGCAGCCTTCTCCAGGCTGAACAAGCCCAGCTCCCTCAGCCTGTCCTCGAAGGTCAGGTGCTCCAGCCCCTGATCGTCTTCATGGCCTCCTCTGATTCCTCTCCAACAGCTCCACATCTCTCTTGAGTTGGGGGCCCCAGATCTGGACGCAGTTCTGCAGATGGGGCCTCATGAGGGCAGAGTAGAGAGGGACAACCACCTCCCTGTCCCTGATGGTGTTGAGGTGGGAGATCTGTTACTGTTTTTTTTTTCCCTGAGGACTGAAATTGGTTTTGATTCTTGTCAAGCTATGTGTCCTAGACCTCCAGCTAACAAAAATGGCCATCTCTCCTACCTGCCTTGGGTTGATCTTGACTGGATGCCACTTGCCCACCGAAGCCACTCTGTCACTCCCCTTCTCAGCTGGACCAGGGAGAGAAGGTATAACAAAAGGCTCAAAGGTTGAGATCACTCACCAGTTACTGTCATGGACAAAACAGACTAAACTTCAGGAAATTAGTTTCATTTGATTACTAATCAAATTCCTGGTAGCATGAGAACTAAAGTTTAAAATACCTTTCCCCCACCCCTCCCATCTTACCAGGCTCAAATTCACTTATGGTTTTTTGTACCTTCTCCCTGCAAGTGGCACACTGGTATGGGTAATTTGGGTGGTGGTCAATTCATCACACCTCATGTCTGCTGCTCTGTCCTCCTCACACTCTTCCCCAGCTCACGCTGGGGAAGAGTGTGAGGAGGAAGAGGCTCACGCTGCTCCGGCGTGAGNGCTCACGCTGCTCCAGCGTGAGCCTCTTCCATGGGCTGCAGTCCTTCAGGAACAGACTGCTCCAGCAGAGGCCCCTCTTTGGGTCACTAGTCCTGACAACAAACCTGCTCCAGCATGGTCTTCCTATGGGGTCACAACATCTTTCAGGTGCCTCCACCTGCTTCATTGTGGGGTCTTCCACGGGCTTCAGGTTGCTGTCTGCTCCACCATCAACCTCCATGGGGTACAGGAGGGACAGCCTGTCTCACCACAGTTTTACCCTTGAAGGGAAATCTGAGCTGAAGGGAAATCTCAGCTGCGGTGACAGGAATGTCTCCCCGTTCTTCGTCACTGACCTGGGTGTCTGCAGAGTTCTTCCTCTCACATATTAGTGCACCTCTGTCTGGCTGTCATGCTCAGGTTGGGTTTTTTACCCCCCTTCTTAACTATGATATCCCAGAGACCCTACCACCATCACTAATAGGTGCGACCTTGGCCAGCAACAGGTCCATATTGGAGCCAGCCAACATTGGCACTGCTGGACCTAGGGAAAGTTTCTAGCAGCTTCTTGCAGAAGCCACCTCTGTAGCCCTCCTGCTATCGAAATCTTCCCATTAAACCCAATACATCTCTAAGCAGGAACTCATAAGCTGTTCTGACTAGCATCCAGCTAGGGATGGTGGTCAAAATCTCACAGCAGCCATAACCACCTCCGTCCCTCGCTTAGAGCTGTGAGAGAAAATACTGGCAGATCATCTTTATATGGTAACTCTGAGAGCCTGATTTTTCACACCAGGACATCATCTTTATGTTTCTATAATTTCCACTGGCTTCAGAAAGCTTCCAGTATCTAAAATTCTTTTATCGTTTTACAAGTCTGCCTTCAAATCCGAACATCTTTGTAGTGTAGTCTCTTGATAGGGCTATTTGGCTCAATAAATAGGCATAAATCTATCAATCTTGGGTTTATTTGGTTTAGTCTTTTACATAAGGAGAAAAAAAAAGCAAGTAGAATACCATTCTTTTGCTGATAAAGCTTTTATAAACAAAACATGATTGTCATGCAACATTGAATTTTATTTCTTAGCAGCATTGGAATCTGAATGTTGATATCTCTGAATAAAAAGCAACTTTGATATAACAGTTCTGCCATGAACACAACTACTTGAAATGCATTTAGACAGTTGCAACCCTCTGAAGAGATTCATAAAGTCAGGAAAAGAAGACAAACGGTTATCTTACTTTGACTTCTGAATGATGTCTGTAAGGGTGTGGGCTGTTCTTAGTCTATAGTTACTGGCAGAATTAGCTAGAAAAGATGATCAGTGGTTAACACATGCAGGCAGAAATTGTCAGCTAGAGAAGATGGGTGTACAGAAATGGCTTGCTTCCTTCAGAGGAACAGCATTCCCACGTTCCAGTGTCCAAGGTGAGCAGTGTTCTAGCAATGCACAGGGGGTAGGAATAAGAACAGGAGCAGGAAGCCAACTTCTGTATGAAATGCAAAGCAATAGCAGCTGTGTCTTAGAGGTTTTGCTGAGAGGCAGTGGTTCATGGCTTACAACACCCCCATGCCTCCCAGGATCCGCCACCTCACATCTCCAGGACAAGAAGGAAGGCTGCCACTTCTGCTGAGATGAGATTTCAGTGTAAGAGGTGACCCAAGAGTCCCATATGGGAAACAAGAAGATATGGCTGATCAGCTCATGCATGTCAGCTGGCAGACAGCACCAAAGCTAACTCGTGGGAACAGCACATGAAAACCAAGTTCCTGCAAAAGCTCTGAGAGGAACAGTATTTTTCTCAAAGTTATGCTATGTCTGTCTGAAAAAGAACCAAAGGAATGGTAAGCAGAGATATTACCTTCTCCAAGCTCTCTTCAAATGTATTTCATTTTCACAACTGGAAAGCACAGCTGAAGGCTTTAGTTCTCAGTAGTAGTCTTTTGCTGAGGAGCTCTGGAACATCTAATGTCTCCTTAATTTACCAGACATACTGCAGAGAGAAAATTGGTTACCTGTTTCATTGGCTACTGACTTCTGACTCACACTTCACAATTGTTTTTCTCTCCTGGAGAAGTTTGTTTGAACTAGGGGGAAATAGATTGGCCCTGGAAGGGAGGTAATGTAGTGCAAGACAGCCATGGCAACGGAATGTCTCCCCACTGCCTCATTTGGCTTCAAGGGGTTTCTGCCGGTTCCCAGGCACATGAGGAGTGAGCTGTCAAGAGGCAGAGAGACAATAAAAGGCATGCACCAGAGTTATGTCCCACTGTGGGCCATTTCTTGCTGCTCTCCAGCTGGCCAAAAACAGAGAGGTGCAGCTGGTCAGTCCTCTCACTGTTTGTCCTGGTACGCATCCACCCCTTGCACTGTACAGTTGTTGCCTACATTTCTGTTTCTAAGTTACTGTTCAAAAGAAAAAAAAATCTCTGAATACTTTGCATCTGAGCATATCTGTCTGAGAAAGTTTCTTAGCTTAAATTTTTAACTAAATAGGTTTTATAATGGCATTTGATTTGTATTTGATTAGTCTTTATGTGGTGTGACTTAGTGGTTTGACAGAAGACCTATATGCTCTTCCATTACCTCCTTAAGGTGCTTATTAGAGAACTGACTGTTCACCTATGTCTCAGTACAGCAGCCCAAAGAAGTACTCTGACCTGTGTATCCACATCTGGCTGAAATGTGGCTTTAGAAATTCATTAGCCATCATAAAACAAGAATTGTTTTGCTTGGAAAAGGCCTTTAAGATCATCAAGCGTGGAAATTTGCAACAGAGTTCTTGTTTGCAGTTGGTAAATGGGGTAAATAAAAACAGCATAATGAGAGAATAAGCTAAAGACTTGATTAAAGATCAAAAAATGAGACAAGTTTAAAACTCAAAACTGTTTAAAAACTCAAACTCAAACTCAAAGCTGCTCCTTAAAATAACTGGAGACAGACATACTGGAATAGTAACAGGCTTTGCCACTTGTCTGAAAGTGAGATCTGAAAGTGCTTATGGGTTTTAGCTTTAAAAGCTATCTTAAAAGATTTGGAAATCATTAATATTCCTAAACTACTTTAGCACCTTTAAATTTTTTTTCTCCATTTTTAAGCAACCTTTGTATCATTAGAGCCTGACTAGTTTAATAGTGCAAAGTGTTTTATATGTCTGCAGTGCCCTTCTGCCTAAGGCCCATCTTGCACCTATCTTTCCCTTTATTTCCAAATTCATGCAAATGCTTTCAGTTTTCTATAAAAATGCTGTGAGTATCTGTTGCCTCTGAACCAGTGTTTCACTGGAGGACAAGAAGTGAGGAATGAAGTCACAAGAGCTGAGGTTTGCTTTGGTCAAAAGCAGGAATAGGAACATGTGTGGAATATGAAGGCTCAACTTCTGTTGAATGGCTCTGCCAAAGGTAAAAGTGGCACATGTTGTGTTTTCCAGTGCTAGCAGGCTTCAGCTTTGGTATTTAATTTCCTTCAGATCCTCTTCAGATAGTGTGACTAATAAGTTTTCTATATTCGTGATCCTTTTTAATGTAGTTTCTCTAAGATTGGTTTCTGTTGCAGGTTTGGATGTAAACAGATTATGGAGAGCTGTTTATATAGGCATGTCTTATTATTAAGTCTCTTTATTAACATGTGCCATGCAACTCGGATCAGCCAATGCAATGGTTAAAAGTTAGCTAATTCACAGGCACTCTTGTAAGTAAATGTCTGTAAATGAATATGCACAGTGAATATTATAAATTAAATGTTAAAATAATGGATTTTGAGTAAGAAGAAACCCTTAACTGAATTAAGATGAAAATATACTTTAGAAGTAAGTCTTTGAAATTCAAAACTTACACTTTTTGGGGTCTAGAAAAAACATTGAAAAGCAGCCCATTTAAAAGAGGTGGAGGGAAGAGTAGGAGGGGAAGATACAACTATCCTTGTTGCCACCGTTATCTAGCTGAAAGTAATTTTTTACTAGATGAAATACATTCAGAAGTAATAGTCAAGCTCTTCAGTACGCTATATTTATGGATATACCTGATCTCTATTTTCAACATGCAGAAAGATTAGTGGCTAATATTTATGAAGGCCTAAAATGTTAAGCACTTTGTAAATACAATGAAGCTTGTTCTAAATGTCCTCTTACATATGACAAAAGTGTGTGTCTCAACCAAAGCAATTTCTTGTATAAAATGCTTGCAGGCCACTTGGGAGCACTGCTTTAGGCTAGCATCCTTAATTCCTCTACCGTGTGGGAATATCTTCTGTAACTTGTTTTACTGAGATGAAGGTTGGGAACCACAACAGTGCAAGAGGCTGCTTTAGATATGATACACAAAGCAATTTTAAGAAAACATCTGGAGTAATGGAGAATAAATCAACATGGGAAAGTATAAGGACTGCTCTTGTACCTATTCATGTTTAAGAAAAATTCAGCAAAGCTGTGAATGTTTCAATATGTCAATAAATATATGAAAAGTTAGAACATGAAGGGGAAGTATGTATATATTAGAAACATTTTTCATTATTTTAATATCATTGGAAGTAAAATTGCCTGTACAATAAGTTACCTCAGAATCATTTTATTTCCATTAATGACATAGAAAATACAGTTCAAATTATCCATCCAATTCTGAGTTCTTTAAATTGAGGGGTTTGAGCTTCTATAAAATACATTTAAATAACTGATTTAGAAAAAGGTGTTCATATTTTAAAGAAATAAGACCTCCTACGACTTTGTATATGGAAATGAAGTGTTAGGTAGTCAGAACTCATGACAGAATCTGACTTCGGTTTTTCTACTTGATCTTCATATTTGGCACAGCTATTTGTCTTTTATAGTTCTGAACTGTACTCAGAGGGAGAGATAATCATTTGTTGTCAGATACACAAAAACAGCTGAGTTTTCTTACTGCTTTAAGTTTTCTCTTACGTAAACCCAGTTTGAAATCCTGTCTATTTTTAAGCTACTGCCTACAAAAACTAAACAGCTGTATTTGTATGGTTCTGTAGTCAGCACAATACTGACTCACAGAGTAGTCACTTTGCCTGATGTTGATAATAAGTAAACAATGTCCATACTACTAAATGTTTTCAGGGACAAAACTCTTGTATTGTAAATTGTTTTGGACTTGCAGTACATACTCTGTAAGAACAGGTCAGTGTATCCTTTTATGGCTTTTTTTTTTTGTAGCAAATTATACTTGTCATTACCAAGATACTCTTAGAGTCAAGAAAAGACATGATCTTTCAAGGTCCCTTCCAACTCCTAATGTTCTGTGATTCTGTGACTGTAGTAAGAGAGAATGAATTAAATCTTACCATCGCCTGATTGTAAGCTCTACCAGTAAAGGGTCATGCAAAGGTCTCCAAGAAGATTAAGTGACAATTATTCTTCCTCTGTCAGCATTTCAGTTCATCACGTAAAATATGTACACATACATTGTCCACCTTTGCCAAGCACAACCAGATGATCATTATTTCTACTTTAATAGTCATATAGTCAAGAAAACCTGACTTAAATTTTTAAAACTGATTGCCCCATCCCCTACAGATTCAAGTAGATGCTCTCAATAGGGAGACAGTTTGAGTCTCTTACTTGTTTGAAGCAACTTCAGCTCTCATCTTGGATATCCAGTATCTTTATTGAGCACTTCTAGTGTATTTTAGAATGATGTATTCTAGGTGCTGGTATTTTATGTTTATGAACTTCACATGGATTCTGTTTTCAGCTTAGATAGGATGCAGCAAGATAAATCCTTATTCCAGAGAAATATAAAATAAGTGGGTATTGAGGTTTGCTGTCTCTGCAACAGCTCCCACAGTCATATGGGAGCTGTTCCACTCTTCACAGTGTTGAAAGGAAAAATAAAGAGCAGACGAGCAGGAAAGATCTTCTAGCCTACTTTTAGCTGCTTTGATTTCCAGTACCTGACCTATAGTTCTTTGATTGCTGAAAATATTGAAAGCATGAAAAGAAAATCTTGAGTGCCACAGGACAAAATAGTGCATTGTAATGCCGATGTAAAATAGTTCTTGCAGGTGGGAGAGATGGATTCAGTTCAAGTCCGAGTTCATGTTTTACAGAGTGCCCTATCCTTTGACCAGTTAACGTGATTCACCCAAATTTCTGTCTCCTCTGGTAATACTTTATTCTTTATTTCTTTTGCTTTTTCATATGTCATATCTTACTTTATGTGGTGGTTTGACACTAACGTATCATCCAATGATGTATCATCAGTATATCATTCAGTGAAATGCTGTGGCTTGTCTTTTTTTTTTCTTTTCTCAAATAGTTTAAACAAGTACATTGGGAGAAATTTTTTTTAATTTTTTTTTAGTTTTGCAGCTTTTAGGTGCAATACTTTTTATTAGCTCGCAACTGCACTTTTGGTGATGTAGAAGTGGTACAAATAAATCATTTTGACCTATATATAACTTCCATATGTTAAAAACTTCAGAGAATTAAAGCAGGGCTGACAAATTATCAGGAAGACAATTATGGTATATGAAAGACTTAGAATCTTTAACCTTATTTGCCTGAAGTTAGTGAAGAAGGCTTGATAGGGAACTGTAATTGCTTCATTTGTTAAAAGCTGTTGTAAATGAGTCCAGCCTGGAGAAAAAAAAAAGTTTTGTCAATTTCTTCTTTTGTGCTTCCTCCCTCTGCTTCTATTACCCACTTGAGGGCTTTTACCTTTTCTGCTAGGCAAAGTGCCCAGAAGACAAGGGAGTTAAGTAGGGCTGCTTAGCGCTGCTTCTAGGCTAGTGCCAATTGCAGCTCTGGGAATCAGCCATTTCTGCTACTGGTCTGTGTAATGGTTATGTCCAATATGGCTTATGTCATCATGTCATCAACTTCATGTCAGAGAGACATGCTTTGGAACAGGTACTGGGGCTGAACATACCGGTTTGCAGTAACAGGACAACCAGCAGAAGAATGATATCCTAATATCTTTCTATTTTCTTCTCTGCCTTTCCATTTTTATGATTTTAGTCAAAATATGTGCATATCTTACCTTTGACAGGATTGTATACTGCTGTGTAAAATATCACCTGTTAGCAATTCACATCTTTGTGACTCACAGTGGAAACCTTGTTATGTATCAAAAGTAACATTATGAAAGAAATGAAATATGGTGCTACTTTCTGTGTCTCAATAATATATAATTTTTCTAAGGGTGTTTTTAAAAATTTCTATGATTTTAAAAACTCAAAAGTGATATGTAGCTTTATGTTACTTTGCATTATACATACTGCAATGAGTGTATCATTATTGTTTAATTTCTTCATAGGTATTTCATTGATCATAGCACAGAAGAAGATAAATACTTCACCATTGATGCTAATACTGGGACCATTAAGACTGCCAAGACCTTTGACAGAGAGGAGACACCTTGGTACAACATCACAGTATCTGCTTCTGAGATAGGTAAATAATAAGTTTGGCATATAATATTAAAACAAATAAAAATAACGATTTTCAGATTTTAAGAAATACTGTTGTGTTATTTTTAACACTATTGTTTTTTTAGCCAGTCTGGATAAAGGAAAGTTTTCTCTGTGTCCAAATTCCCTATTTATGCAGAATAAATAACACAATTCCCTAGTTACATAGAACATGGGCCCCACATGCCTATGTGACTCTGCCTGTGTTATTTTGCCATGTTTTTCTGTATGTGATAGAAGACTGCAGGTTTACCCAGGAACAGTTCCAAGCATTCAGTGTCCTAAAATCAACAGCTTGCCTCATTGATGTTTAATATTTCAAATGTCTTAGAAGAGAATATAATATAGTACTCTCTGATAAACTCATCCTTTTTTTCTCATGTCTGCTATTAACCTGTTTTAGCGAATTACATGTTAAATATGCCAGTATTAATTTGTATCTGGCAAGTACCTAGTAGTTGCTGATTATCAGGGTATACCTCTGGCCTTTTAATAGGAATATTGCCAAGTAAAAATTCAGTAAATGCTTGCCTACGCATTTGAAAGGCCTCTGATGAATTTCCATTGCTTCAGATAAGCTCTGCAGCAGTAAAGAAGTGTCTGAGTAGACCCAGATATATTTATATGAGGCATGGAAAGTTTAAAGAATATTGTGAACTAATATATGCATATTCATTTCCGTATTTATTTTTTCCTTCATTTTGGTGTATTTTATATTGCCAGAAGACACAATACAGGCTTTAACCTGTATCAGGTGACTGACTTTGTGAGTTTATTGAGCCCCCCCTGCTTTCATCTGTTTCATCTCTGGGTTTAAATGGAATCTGTTCTCCTACAGCATCACTAGCACATGCTACAGAATTAGCAGTACATGCATACATATTTTATAGGGGCAACAAACAGTTTCTTATTATTGTACCTGCTTTTACAACTAAATTGACTTTTGGAACTAAGTGAATTTCTATTGCAACCAGTAAAATACAGACTTTTATGATTAGCCCTTTTTTAAAGGTAACCACTGACACTACAGTGTGCTTTACAGTGTGTTTATATTTAATGTGCAGCATGAAACAAAATTTAATTTCAGTCCAATCATAAGCAGGTGTATAGTAAATGTTAATTTAAATTAAGATCTAAAAGCCACATTTCCATATGCTGAAAAAAAAAGGAGTGGTCACTAGTCTTTTTGGGAACCCATCCAAATCTAATTATTTTGCAGAAATAAATCAGAATGGCATTGAATTTATAAATGTAGCTTTCGACACATTATTCATATCTCATAGGCAAATGAGTGGTACTACACACACTGTGCTGAGAGAATAGCATGGAGAATGGAGAAGAATTACATTTATTACTAAAAGAGAATAGAATTAATAATGAGGGTGAAATTCTTTTATAAAAAAAATAACAAAAACAAAAAAAAACCCCAAAAAACAACAGCATACTTAGAATTCTCCATTACAAGTGCAACTTGTTACTGAAAATCATATATTTTTTTTTCTCTCCCTTGCACTGCCTTTCCTACTGTTAAAGTTGGGGTTGGAAAGATAAGTAAATCCATAATGTCACTTTGAAAAAACAATTCAATTATGAAAAAAGGAAGAGACAGCAATGACGAAGAGATGGATTGTAGACAGACTGATGGGCAGCCTAAATAACAGGCTGCCTTTCTGTGTGTCTACTTCTTTGGCCATTTTCTTACCTACCGTGATTTGAAAATGATAATACTGCTGTACTCTTCCAAATCCATTGTGAAATCTGTAATTGGATCTCCAATGGAAGAAGGGACATATGTTGTGTAGAGAGCACCCAGGCCAAAACTGTTACGTTAAGTGCTATCTACCCCATATCTACAGACTTTTATAACTTTCAATTGCAAGTCCATGCACAAGGAGTTACAGAACTAAGACTAAATCTGAAAATTAAGTGGAAAGCTATCACCAAAATGTAATTTAATTGTTAAGAGTGGCAATCCTCAATTTGATCTGAAATGGTAGAGGGCATTTGTAGCTTCTGACACCACTTGCTTAGCTAGGAACACAGCTGAATCTACAAGGCCCAGAAATATTGTACTACTTCAACAATAAGAGGTGCTCTGGTAGAATAATATTGTGGTTATAGTTTGTTCCTTGAAGTGTTTTCCTCTCTTGACTTTATGCTATACTTCACTGACAGAATTCAGTTTCTACTGATAATATTTTGGGCAGCTATTTGTGGCTGTGCTTATTTTATGCAAAAGAAATTTAAAATCAATATCATCTTTCTACCCACAAACATCTGATATCCTCATGCTTTGGCCTTATTGTTTCTGAAACTTTCATAAGACATCTATTTCATTTTCTGTCTTGATATGTGATATACACTCTGCACTGATCAAATGTTCCCCCTGAGATCATTGGAAGTTCTACCACATTTCACTGTGGGACTAATGTTGATGTAATGATAAGTGTTTTTTTCTTTTTATGTGGATACTCCCAAAGCACACTCGAGATCATTGCCTTGGGAATTATTGGGGAAATGGGATTTTTTCTTTCTTCTTTTTTTTTTCTTTTTTTTCTTTTAATTTTTTTTCTCTTTTACATTCAGTTTTAACTGCAGCACAGAGTTTTGAAGAGTGGGATTTTTGTGGTCAGGGTACAGCACTGAAGGCCTTTATTGTTTCACTATTAGTACTGAAAAGCCCCTTGTGTCATTAGAGAATAAGAAAGATGATTAAATTATATTTTATATTGAAGGATTTACAGACTTTGAGGCAGCGGAAGGACTACATATTTTTTTTTTTAAATACAGTTTCATTCAAAAGAGCAATAGAAATAGGAAAATACAGACCAAATGCACAAAGTTTTATGACACATGACAGATTCAGAGGAAAGAAATACAGTCGTAGTGAACGGTTCTTCCTTCGGGAGTGGAATAAGCTGAAGCCATGCTAATTTAAGGACTGGTGTAGGATCTTTAAATTAAGGAAGAAACATCTTCTTACATGAGAGAAACATATGTAAGAAGACAGACAGAAGTATGGGTGGATAAATTAACTGTGAAATGGGTTAAAAATTGTCTGAAATGGCAGGCACAAAAGGTTGTGATCAGCAGCCCAAAGTACAGCTGCAGGCTGATCACTGGTGGAGTACCCCCACCAGTACTGGATTCAGTACTGTTTAGTCTCTTCCTTAACAACCTGGCTGATGGGACTGAGTGTGCTCTTAGACAGTTTGCAAATGACACAGATGGCTGAAACACCAAAGGGTCACAAGCTGGAGAAATCGGTCAACAGAATCTAGTGAAGTAATAGGAAATGCAGAGTCCAGGACCTGGCGAGGAATAATCCCATCCACCAGTACACATACAAGGCCAACTGGTCAGACAGCAGCTTTTCAGAGAATGATGGACACAAGCTGAACATGCGCCAGCAATGTGCCTGATGGCAAAGAAGGCCAACTGCATCCCACACTGCATGAGGAAGAGTGTTGCCAGCAGGTTGAAGAAGGTGATTCCCTGTGTATGGCACTGGTGAGGATGCATGTGGATTTCTGGGTCCAGATCTAGTCTCCCCCGTACAGGAGAGACAAGGAGCAACTGGAGTCCAGTGAAGGACCATGAATTCATTAAGAACTTGAATATGTCATACAAGGAGAGGCTGAGATAGGTGGGACTGTTAAACCTGGAAATGAGACAGCCCAGATGGACCTTATAAATGTCACTAAATACCTGATAGGAGGAGTAACAAAGTTGAGAAAGATGAGCAAAGGCGAGTCTGGTTTTCACCAGAAATTTCTACTTAGAAAGTGAGGAAGACAGTGGCAGGAAGCTCCCAGATATTAATTCTAACAGCTAAACTGACTGCTCAGTATCTGCTCAGTAGACAAAGAGCAGACGTGCTTCGAGATGTGGCTTTCAGATAATGTTAACATCAAGAGATTACTGAGATTCATAAAGTACTGAACATTCAGATGGATAATAAGAAAATCTGTGGTTATAATAAGAAAAATGATTTTTTGAAAGCAAGATAAGTGCTTATATGTCAGGGCAGATCAAGAGATGTAGAAGATAGTTTCTATTGGGAAGTTTCCACTTATTTCCCTTATGCAGCTAGTAAGTATACCAGTGTGTAAAACAGATTTCTGGGTTTACTAGATAAATTTCCAAGGCTATCAGACACAATCAGGTATTTGAAAATAAACCAAAGATATTTATCTTTGATTATATGTCTTCGATATTTGCTTCTCCGTGAATATTCTTTGTAGTAGATTCAGGGAATAAGACATTGAAGCGTTGAGTCAGAGCAATAATACCTCATTGACAAGATATGCAATACCATGTAATGTGAAATTGAAAGGATCCCAAGAAAATACAGTCATTTCAAAAAACTACTCAAATAAATAATTTTCAGAGATATTTTCTCAGAGGGCCAATAAACCCTGTTCAGAATTAAAATCTGTGAAAGGGCAGGACAGCCCACAATAATTAAAAGTTTAGAACAGTGATTGCAAGAATTAAGATAAAAACACTGAAGTACATTGTCTAATTATAACATAAGCAGGTGGGATTTTTTTGTCAATAAGCTCTGGTAGAAGCAGAAACAGAAATAACAGAAAGATACACAGTTCAGAGGAAAACTGGATGCACTGAGAAGAAAAAAAATTTTTTTCATTGACATATAAAACCCCTTGGGAGCCCTATATTTACATTAAATACACAGACTATATTATTTTAGTGAGGTGTACGGGGATATTGCCACCTCATGATGCAATCAGTGAACAGTAAGTTATAGGAAGAATCTGCTGGTCCTTTGCCATGTTTTGTGGTTGCACTCCTCTGAGAAGATATTTGTAAAATTTTGGTAAGAGATTAAAAATATGTGTCACTTCTGATAGCACTACATGAGACTTTCATATGGAGAATGAGAACTGAAGAGAGAATGCAGATGTAAACAGAGTAAACCTGTTAATGCTATTAAGAGGCATGCTGATTTATAAAAAGTAAAATCAAAAGAGAAAAATACACAATTCATTTCTGTTTATTTTGAAACAGATGAAAACAACATATGTGTTGCCTGAAGGAAATAAGTCTATGGAGTAATATCATCCTGGCAAACAGCATTGAAAGAATTAGAAAAGAACACAAACTGATGATGTTTGATTTTATCATTTTAAACTTTTACACATAATCAAGAATAACTTTAAAGCCTTGTGTCAAATAATTAATTTTAGAAAAAGGAACTCTTAATGATCTAAAAGGAAGTAATCTAAATCAGAATAAAGTGCTGTTACAGTGTTATCTCCTAGCACTCTGTGTCTGGTATGCATCATGGTGATTGTAATTAAAGTGAATGAGTTTGTTGCTAGTTTTGTGTCTTAGTTTTTCCTTGAAGTAATTTTTTTCTTACAGTAAATATAAAATTTCCTCATAGAGATTTTTGGTCTATTATTTTTTCTTCAAAACTATTTTTTTAACAATGCAGAGGACACTTAAATAATGGAATTTACTTATTTTTTTAACACTACAGGGAAATTTTGTCGTATGTATTGTTTTGCCACATTGATGATTATAAGTATATTACAGAAACAGACATAAAAGTGTTACCTTAAACCCTGGCCTCACCAAGAAAAAAAGTCCCATTCATTCTCCATCTTTGACCTCACTATCATCCTGCATGTTAGCTTGGTTTCAGAAAGAGTTTTGGTATCAGTAGCAATTACTTTATTTTTCCAAGAAATAGAACTGGCTACAAAAGTATTTCCTTAAAATGTCTACTACACTAAAGTAGACTTAAAAAATGACAAGGTCTGAGTTTTAAGACTATTTTGCTCATGGAGTAGTGACAAACTAGATTTCTGATATCTTCTGGGTGATGAGAGACACCATACAAGTTGCTGAAAGGCAGCTAGTTTTCCATCCTGCTCAAGAAGTGAAGCTTCTGATTCCAAGTTTGATGCTTAGTTCCCTGTTTATTTTGGTTTAGCCGTTGGCTTCTAGGAATTTCCTTGTCCTCTGTTTCTTTGGGGAAAGGTATGATAAAGATGTTCCTATATTGTCATTTAAAGACTGTGTAGGGTATGGCTCTTCCTGGTGACTAAGGTGGGTCCCCAAAGAAGAGACAGTCTCTGGGATCACGTGACATTTCCCTGTTCAGGTTTTTCTGAATCAGTACCACAGTCTCAAAATCAGACATTTATGACCACAGAACCAATGTACTTTGTGGTATATTTTGTGATATATTTTATATCTACTGGGGAGGCGAGCACCGGTGTTTTCTGTGAGCTGCAGAACTTTGCTTGCATTAAGGCAGAGGGAGTAGCCAGCTTGAGAGGGAGCACTAAATGTTTTAAGTCTGCTGCAGTGCTGTTATTCTTACTGTTGCCTCTGTTGCTACTACTGTTACCACCACTACCATGACTCCAAGAGGAGTGATCAGTACCTTCAGGTTTGTGTATAGTCAAATTATGCTATAAGAAAAAACATTCTCTAGCTTACTTAAGGTAACACTATTTAAAAGTACCCACTACCTTAAGAAAGCAGAATAGAACATTACACTGATTACTAGATTCTGAAAAAATTTCTCCTTGCCAGAAAATTTACTTCATCATGTATACACCATCCTAAATTAAACCCAGTATTTTCTGAATATTACCGCTCTCACTTGCATAATAAACATTCTTTCATCAATTTAGTTCTGCTTCTGTAGTATATTTTAACTTCCCTAGATCTGTGTTTAGTCTTCTAAGGTATCGAAACTAATCATTATTAGAGAAGTGTGATGAACACTTTCTACTTATCTTTAAAAAAATAACAGAATTGATACTTGAACTTCCTAAGTATTGGATTGCCTCATAAGGTCTTGTTGAAAAGATATCAAAATGAGAAATTTATTATTGTAGTGATTAAGATGAATATTAGTACTGATGAAGCAAAAGCATAGACATTCATTCTAACCTGATGCTAGGTGAAGATTTTTCTTCTGGATCATGAAAACATGTAATTTTCTTTTTCTTTTTTTTGGTCAAATACTCAGTCTTTTAAAATAGTTCAGATTATCTCTGGGTTAAGTTATTCAATCAGCTTTCATAATAATAATTGTTTAATAACACTGGTCTAGTTTAAAAAAAAAAAAAAACAAAACCAAAACCAAAAGCATACAAACAAAAAGTCCCCCAACTCCAAAATAAGCAAAAAGCTGAAAAATAACATTACAAAAGATTGTTGCTGTCAGGACTGTTGTTCTGAATGTCACTCAGGAAGAATTTATTTTCTTAAAGCCCATGGGAATCTTGTTAAATTGAACATCTCAGCGGTAGCTGTGTTAGAAAGCTTACTTCTTAAATAGGGTTTCTAAAGTAATGGAAGATTCGAGACTTCAGACTGGATGTTAAGAGGGACTTAGGTAAATTCACAGAGGACTTGCTGGTGGTGGGGCCAGTAGTAAAATTGGTTGATTTTCCACATATTTAGTATTCTGGTAAAATAATTATTTATTCTGGGAAAAGTGTCACGCATCCCTAGCATAGGTGAATCAGAGCAATGTTTCTGCTTCAGTTACCGCTTAAATCAGTGGACATTTGCTTTGGAAAAAATCTACTCCTGAGGCCTAATGCTAACAGGACACAGAATGGATCTGCCTATTTTATAATGCTCAGGCTTGGCATATACGATAACACAGATTCTTTTTAAACTGGAACTCTGACAAGCTGCTCCAAGAAAGGTGTCTAATTAACAAAAATGTACTAATGAAAGGACTGTTTATTAGAGTGGTTTGGAGATTGCAGGTGAGTTGTACACCTGAAAAAGGTTGGGGTTTATTTTAGAATATACAACAAAACCTAACCTACATCAATGATTGTGAGGTCCCTCTTAATTCATTCTCATTATCTCCCCCACCCCCATTATAAACTGTGCTGCTGTCTTGTGTACCACATCTATGCAGTAAACACAATCTGGCAAACTTCAAGACTGTTTTGGTAAGCGAGGTTAATACTTCTCCTATTAGCATTTTGTGTTGAGCAGGCTGTTAATACAGAAATTTGCCTGCAAATGTCAGTGATCCCATGAGGTAACTGCTTCCAGAATGATACTAATAATACCTTGTGCATTAAGAACTCTCTTGAACTGATAAGGTATTTAGGAATTTTTTGTACTGCAAAGCAGGTGCAGAACAAACAGAAGTATCTCTCTGAATCTCCATGAAAATAATCTCTGTGAAAATAATGCAGATTTTACAAGCTGGAGTAAGTCTGCACAGGGTAGCAGTGACAGGCATACAAACGGAGACATTCAAAATGGGGCAAATAGGTCTGATACACTGTACTGAAACAAAAGTATTTGCCACTTTTTTTTTCTTGCCACATGTCAGACTAAAATGTTTGATTTTTCTCCCCTAGTTACTATTACAAATATGACAGACCTACAGAGCTGATCTCCACTGCAGATACCCTCTGACCCATGCTTTTCCTGCATTTTGCTCCTTTCCTCTTATGTATTATGCACCTGTATATCTTTGAAGACAGCCCTGCTTTGAACTGGAGACTGGACCAGACTCCTCCACAAGTCCCTTTCAAGTCCCCCCCATTTTTCAGTGATAATTATCTGATAATCATAACTTTTTTTTTTGCCTTCTGGAAACAGCTTCTTTGGGACTCTTCTTGTATTAAAATCTTCAATTTCTTCAGTATAGTTTATTAATCCACTCCCAAATGTATTTACTTATCCTTAACCCTTTACTGTGATCTCAGACTTCCATCTCCTTTCATACTTCTGTGTTCTCTCTTATCTGTTTGGTGTCCTTCCTTTAATGTATACCATTTTCTTGTTCATGTACCTCACAAACTATGTGTGAGAGTCTCCTGAACAAAGCCTCAAGAGCAAAGCTCCTTTTAGTTGTAGATCATTTCTACATCATCTATTGCTAAATATCATGTTCTGTAATTGTAATTAAAGATTTTTTTTGTGATTGGATTGTCTGATTACATTAGCAGAGGAAGTTACCTAAATGAGTTTGTAAGGTATATTTTAAGGTATTCTCAATAAGAAATAATCAATTTTTACTGCTTGTGTTGTTCATGAGCTACGTCTAGGGAAGGAATAACATGTTTTTGTTTTAATATGCCTACTGCAAAGGAGTCTGGGAGAGAAGATTACTTCTTCCAGTAATAAGAATAAAGGTAGATAATGGCTCCTTTCTCCCAACTGCTTAGTGAACAGCCAAGTGTTATTCTTCTTTGCCTTCATTTATTCCTAGTATTTTAATATTCTTCAAAGTTCTCCACTGAAAGTGTTTTCTTGGTAGCAATGAAAAGCCACAGCCTTGCATGATAAATAAATGAGTTCACCTGTTAAAAAGATACTCATAGATACAGTGTAAAATTGGAAATACCAAGATTCAAGGAAAATTTCAGCAAGAAAATGGAATTTGCAAATCTGTAAATGTCTTCTTAGCATGTTCCTCTGACTTCTAATGCTAATTGGGAAACATATTCTTTCATTGAGAGGGTACATTGCCAGGGGCTTTGAAGCCAAAGATGAATCTAATCAATATTATTCAGGTTTCTGAGCAGAGGCCGATAAAGGTGTGACAAATCTAAGGCAGTTTACAAATGTCCTTTTTTGACAGGAACATGAAGTGGATTAAACAAGATCAAAATGATCAAGGCAAATTAAGTTATAAACTACTACTACTGTTTCTCTCTTTTTTTTTTTTTTCCCCTCATGAACAAACATGGGGCATACACTTTTTAAATGTCAGTCTGTAAGACCCCATTTTTTCCATCTTGTTGCATTTGATTAATTGACTTTACAGTCTTCTACTGACAGTTATATTCAACTGGTGAAAGTAGCTTGGGAAATGTTTACATGTGCCTGTGCATTCATAGTTTATTATTTTGGTATTTTATTTCCTAACCTGTTCAAGGGACTGAGGGGAAAAAAAAGTTTTAATATTTTTCTTATTAGATTTTATTCAGTGCTTTGGTGATACTTCCACGTTCATTACAAAGTAATAGATAATTTCTTAGCATATGATATACAGTATACAATAACTCCATCAGCTTTCTCCCACTTCACTTCCAGAGTAACTTGCATTTTTATTGATGTGAAATAACAGTGACTTAAGACTCATAGCATGCTTTTTACTCTTTCTTTATTAAATTATTTTTCAAAACAGTTAGGAAGCACAGCAAACATCTTCTAGTATCTTGAGAACTAAAATGTCTGCAGCTGTATTGAATTCTCATCCAGTTACGTTAAGAAACCATGTTTAAATTGAGGATGTGACAGAATATTATTTCAAAAGGCCTAATACCACCTTGTGAATTTTGCAGACAATCCTGAGCTAGTGAGCCATGTTCCAGTCGGTGTTAGAATCTTGGACGTCAATGACAACCCACCAGAGCTTGCAAGAGAGTATGATGTAGTCGTCTGTGAGAATGCAAAGCCTGGTCAGGTAACCCTCATAGTTATCTTTCTCCTACTGAGAAAGAATTGCTTTATTTTTAATGACACATATGTTAGAAGTTTGATTAGGGGAACACAGTTCATAATTCTTTCTGATTTAATTTTCATATTTCATGTTTGATTCAACTTTTTGACTGTAAGAGTAAGAATATTTTTTTAATGTGTTCGATATATCACTCATGTTGCTGAAAAAAATAAATACCCAAACTTTCAGTAAAGAGAGGCAAAACCAGTTGTGCCAGATGAATGGTAGAATTTGACAAGTGACTATCCTAAATCAGATGGATAAAGCAGATTTAACATCTCTCACCTAAGTGCCACATGATAGCAAGGTTTTGAATTCAGCTCAGTGAAATGGCTGGTTGACCAGCTGCCATTCTCATCTTTTGCATGTTGGCTTTCCTTGTTTGTGCAGGGTCATTATGGAAAAGATGCTGAACATGTTTTTCACAACTCTGAGCATGGCAAGGGTCAGAACTGAGACTGCATAGCTGAATCACATTCCAGCTGCTGTTCCTGTAATCATACAATCATGGAATCATTTAGGTTGGAAAAGACCTTTAAAGTTATGGAGTCTAACTGTTAACACAACCCTGTTGAGTCCATCACTAAAACCTGTCCCTAAGCAGCATATCCACGCTGCTTTTAAATGCCTCCAAACTTGCTGGTGACTCAAACACTTACCTGGGTAGCCTTTTCCAATGCTTGACAAACCTTTCAGTGAGGAAATTTTTCATAAGATCTAATCTAAACCTCCCTGGCACAACTTGAGGCTATTTCATCATTTCCTACAACTTGTTATTGAGGCATTTCATTGCAGTCCATGGTTTGACAATTTTACCAAATGCCATTTCTTTTTTTTTTTTGCATAGATTGAGCTTCTACCCAGCACTCTGTTGTGGTTTTGCATTATTGCACAGGTTGTAAGTTGCAATTGTGAGCTTGTATCTTTCCTGAGGAATATATTACTAGTCATAACAGTTTTCTCATCAAATCTTGAAAAGAAGTGTACGTAAATGCATAGTGACATAATTTCTATTTTTAACACCAAGGCTATAAAAATGCTGTAATTCATCAGAATATAGGCTGACCAAGGTTATCTTGACTCTAATAGTGGCCAGAAGCTGACACCTAAAGAAGCAGTATAAGAACATGGCAAGCATGTATGATACTTACCCTCAGCAATTCCCTGGTCTCAGATAATTTGCAGATCATTTCCTGATCCAAATATTGTTTCTGTGTTTTTAATAATCCTGTAAGAACCATCTCATAGGCATCTGTCTAGTTTTTCCTATAACAAACATAAACTTTTGATATCTGCTACCTTATGCATCAAGGAATTTTACTTTAATTTAATTACATGTTTCAGACAGTACTATCCCCCCCCCCCCGCTTCTTTTTTTCCTTTTTATTTTAATCTTCCCATTCTGTCTTCAGTCGATATTTAACAGTTCTTGTGTTGGGCAAAAGAGAGAGAGAGAGAGCGCAGTTGGTCCCTATTTATTAGCCCTGTGCCATCCATAAATCTTTATCACATTGCCCCTCAGACACCTCTTGTCCAGACTGAAGAGTCCTACTTCACTTGGACAAGCCAAGATAAAGCCCTTCAAGACTTCTGATCGTTTATCTTGTTCTTCTCTAAACTTTCTCCAATTCCTCTCTATGTACCTTGAGATGGGGAATCAGGGGTCAAGGTGCAGGTATGTAGTGGTTTATAATTCTTATGATAGTTTATGTTTCAGAGTACATGATGTGCTCTTTTGCTTTCCTAGCAATTTCTAACAGGGGCTTTGCTTTTTAACCCCTAGCAAGCACTGAACGCAAAAAACCTGCCTGCCATAACACCAGTGTCATTGGAAGTAATGGTCAGCTCAGAGATCACCACCATGAACGTGAAGTTAAGCCTTTGTGTCTAATGAATTTCATCTGTCTCTGTATTACTTGGCTACTGAGGGAGGATTGGAAGGTGTCAGCCCTTCCTCTTTTCTTCCTTTGGTGGGCTTATTATTCTTGCTCTTTATAAGACTTTTATTGTTACACTAGCCAACAAGTTTCCCATCATAATTCTACATGAAGTAGTAAATCTCTGTGCCTTCATCTCCTTGTGGAATTGCAATTTTCAGAGGAGACCCTGTTTCCTGTCTTTAGAGCAATTATTTGTGCAAGGACCTTCCCTTGTCTCATCTCTGAATAGTTTTCTTCAGTGTTCTTATTAAGACACAGTCTTTGAAAATCTAACTAGGTCTATCAACTGAATATCTGTTATTAACATGTTTATTAAAGGAAAAATAATATTCAGATTGACCTTATTCTGCTATAGTTCATTAATAAAATCATCAACAAACTTCTAAAATATTCTCAGCATTTATCATCAGTATTGTTAATTGTCTCATACATATATATTCTATATAATGTACTCTATTGCATCTAGTCAGTGGAATAAATATTGTATTCTGTTGGCCTTAAATTGTATTTGTTTTGCCTCTCTTACATGAATTGAGGTAGAGAACTATGTGCTGTCTTTTAGTTTTAAAACAGACTACTTGAGCGGGCACAGTTTATGCTTCAGGTTGAGTCCAGACATACAACAGCTGAACACTGAACAGAGAAACTCTCAAAAAGAGCATTTTCCCCTCCCCCATTTATGTTTCCCCCAGGATATCTATCCACTCTGTGCAGCAGGGTGTGTGGGCTTCACTGCTTATACCACAAGAACAACTTTTATTAAATTCTACTTCAGCACTCGATCTCCCAGGCCCAGCATGAAAATGAAAGCAGAAGTAGAAATATTGCTTGGTCACACATTCCACAAGCTTAGCTCAGTTTTAGTTGAAAGTAAATTTTAAAAACCACCAGAGCTTTTGAAGGCAAAGGTTCCAGCTTTCAAAAATATCTCTCCCATACATGGTTGCTATAACTAATTCTGCTCCTTTTGGTAAAACCAAACTAAAACCAGGAGTAGCCGCTGGTGGCTGCTCTTTTCTCCAGCAATTTAAAACCGATTCTTAACAGGAACTTTAAACAAATAGCTGGTATTACATTTTTTTTTTTTACATACAATTATATTTTCCTAACCAATTTGAAGTGCATCAGTTAAGTGGGATGTCAAGCAGATCAAGCTCCACATAGACCATCCTAGTTAAGCCTGGATTTTGACTCCATAATAACAGATATTTAGACAAAACTCTAATTCTGAAAGTCAGCACAATACAGTGCAGATAGTGAAATTCTCATTCAGGTCCTGACCATATCAGAATGTCTGAAATTGTAGATGCTTTAGATGCCTTTATCTAGGTCTGAAGCATGGTTCCTAAAAAATTTAATGCTAGAGAAATCAAGCTAATGGCCCAGCCATTTGAATTCAGCAGCAGTCAAGTAGAAAATTAAAATAAGCTAAGTTTGGGCATCCTGCTGAGTCCAGGTACTGGTTGGGTTGAGTTCAAATTTCAACACATTCACTGTTAATTTTTATTTCAGGTAATTCAGACTATCACTGCAACGGACAAAGACTACTCTGCAAATGGGGCAAGATTCCATTTTTCCCTTGATGAAGGGCTTTCTTTGAATCCCAACTTTACTCTAAGGGACAATGAAGGTAAATCAAACACATAAATCTCTTAAGAAATGGGTCTCTGTTTTCTCTTGGATGTCTCACCAAATGGAAAAATATCCATGTGTTTCTTGAAGAAAGGGAAAAACTCTAGTCTGTCATCACTGAACTGGCTGATATAAAGGATGTGATACCTACAAAATATTGCAAAATATGAGTAATCAGATTCTGCTTTTTTTATTTATTCCACTTTATTTTAGCATTTATACTTCATGCATTCAGGAATGTTTTTGAAAGTGGGTTAATGAAAAAGATGTAAGCAATTTGTTCTATTCCTAGGTGAATTGCACTGAGAGGGTACTGTCAAGGTTATTGCCAGTTATTGCTTAAAGGAGAAATAAGAATTTAGGGGACATAAACATGGAATTCATGCTTATTTTTATGGATATGATACCAAGGGCATGTTCTTCAGTGCTTCCTGGATGATAGTCTATTGCTTTGTGCCCTGCCTAACAAAGTGTGCTTGAAAACTATGATCAGAAATTCATAGCAGATAGGCTGAGAAGGAAAAGGACCTTCAGAGTCACCCAACCAAGTGTTTCTGAATGTTTAGGGAATCAAAGAACCATTCAGTCTTTAAAATAGTCCCCACCCAAATTAGCCTTACTGTTTGTTGAGCATTACCTCACCTTTTCCTTTTTACAACCTGATGAAAATGAGAATAAACTTTAAATGCTGCTCAGTAGCTTTCCTCTTGAGTTTTGCATATGTGTGTATTGTGCAGTTTTGTTTGTAGGAATGTATGGAAGTGTGTGGGGTTTGGCTTTATTTAGCAGTTATATTTTTGCAGTAGTGCTGTGTAATGCCTTCTGAGATCTTACAGATCACTCACTACTCATCTGTAATGACTGAGAAGGATTCACTCCATCATCAGCCCCTTATGTGCTGAGAATGCCGTCATATGGTATGAGATATCTCTTTGGTCACTTGGGGTCAGCTGTCCCAGCTGTGATCCCTCACAACTCCTTGCGCACCCCCAGACATCCCACTGTTGGGGTGGGGTGAGAGCAGCAAAGGCCCTGGCCCTGTGTGAGCACTGCTCAGCAGGAACAAAAATGTCTCTGTAAAACAAAACCGTCTCTATCAACAGAAATCCAAAACACAGCCCCATACCAGCTACTATGAAGAAAATTAACTCTGCCTCAGCTGAAACCAGGACAAATTAGTATTTAAAATCTAATCCATAAATTAAAAAAAAAAAGCCTTAACTGATGACTCCAGCCATTTCCCAGATTATTATATCAATTCCATTCAGATTGTGATGAAGCATGATAGCAAAAGCCAGAGGGTCGTTCCCAAAATAAAACAAGTGAATTATTGTACATATTTATATTTGAGTCTAAGATTCAAATAAACTCACTGAATGTTGAACTATCACCTCATGTGTGAGACCATGGACATATTCATTTCAGTACAAGATATTTACCTCAAGATATGCATTTTAATAATTCTGTTAAAATTGTGGTTCATGACAAAGTAGATATTTTATGATTTTGAATGTATTTTAATTGGGATCTGCATTATATGTATTTATTGCCATGTGAAAATTCTGTGTTATGCTTTTATTACCAGTTGAAAGTGCTGTGTTACACTTTAGGACTTAATTAGTTATTTACCTGTACAGATTTGTAAGAGATTGAGAACTCATAAATGTCTAATGTGGTGGTGTTACACTTTAGATAGAAGTATGCAGCAGTAAGTATTTGCTGCTTTCTTGTCACCCCTGCAAGAGCAGCGAGCAATGACTTTACCACCAACAGCAGAAGGCAGTGGTTGGACTATCCTAAGTTTGGTTTGGCAGGGGGAAGCCATGAAGCAACTGAAAAAGGTGGTAAAGGCCTGTTTGGCACTATGTTTTTATTTCACCTAAGGAGTTGCAAACAGCAGGTATGTGCTTTCTGTAGCATCTTGCATAAAACTGACACATGTACAGAGACTCCAGAAATGTAATTTCCAATTTGACCATATAATTAAGACCATGACAGTTTAACTCAAATCATAACAAGAAATTTACATTAAAAACAAAAGCATTGTCACTCCATTGCTCAGCACATGACCCTTTATTGAGACGTTTTTTCTGTGATACAATCGATTTGTAAAATATCAGTGAAACCCTTCAGAAGTGCAGTCACAATACCATTATCTAGCATTTACAACTTTATCATCTTATCATCTATTATTATTCAGAAGCGGCATTTCTGTTGCTTTCTATTTTAAGGAAACAGCTGAGACATGGTGGGCAGAAGAGGTTTTACTTATGTCTCTGACAAGTTTGTGGTAAAACTTGTGTTGTCAAAGCTTCAGCTGATAAAAAGAATCAGAATGCTCTTAACACAAGATAGCTGATAATTTTCCCTCTGATTTAATAAATCAATAAAGGGTGGCATTCTCGGAGGGTTTTATTTGTGTTATGTTATGTTATGTTATGTTATGTTATGTTATGTTATGTTATGTTATGTTACATTTAGAAAAAAGTACAGCCTTAAGATGATTTTCAGTAATATTTTAGAGAATGATAAAAACGAAAACCTTGATGTCACATGAAAGTGGTCATCTGCTGTTACTGTCACTGCAAAGCCATATTTCTCTTGCAGTCATATTTGGAACCAGTCATCCTCTCCTTTTATTTCTTCGGGACAAAGGTTTTTTTTTCACAAATATCTCAGTAGACATTTCCTTCCCTTGTTTTCATGACCCAGAACAACAGAACTCTGCTCTTTGAGCCCTAACATACTGAATGAATTTTGCCTTACTCCATTATCATCAGTAGAGCTACATGATCAAAAAAAGTCTACAGCAGTGAATTGGTCTTTAGATATTAATGCTGATATCTATGCAGTTCGACTGAGATCTACAGGACTTGCACAAGAATAAGGTTTCCTAGTTTCTCCCTACCTACCTGTATAGACTGCAGTGATATACAATTTCAACTCGAGTATGATTCAGGTCAGTAATATGACTTCATCAGAGGAAACAGATACAAAAGCATCAGTCCAAATATTTGATCACATGACTAGTGGAGCTTTTATCTTTTGGGCCTGAACTTGTGTCTTTACTTAAAAATAATTCACAATGTGAAAGCTCCTGCCTTTGGATATGTCAGTATATGTCACCCTCCTTATGCCTAGCTTAAAACCCTCAGGGAAATGCAGGAGACAGCCACAGTGCTGTACCAAATATGCTGCAGTCCAGCAGATCCTAGGAATTGCTTGGATTGCCACCTGGATTCTGTTGGTGTTTTCAAATTACATTTTAAAGAAAACAATGGGACAGACAGAATATGATACCCTTTTTGCCTAGTGAATGGATCCTTAAAATACAGTGGATTTTTTTGCTGGTATCTGAGATATTCTATACTGACAAAAGTAATATTCAGAAAGTAAAGGCTTAAGAGTATGAACAAGAGGACAGTAAGCAAAATGTTGTAGTATCTGCACACAAGTAAGTGAGAATAAGAGCTGCAATAGAATTTCATTGCTATACAAAGAAATTACATTAAGATGTAATAATTTACTGCAATTTTAGAAAGCAAACCCAGGGAAGATGCCTTTTTATTTGTTTGGGAATTGTATTTATGAAGGCTTTTTAATGAAAACAGGGCTGTTTACAACTTACCCTGTCCAGAAAAATTTTGCAATTTCTATTAAAATCTGAGCAGCCAAATATTTTTATAATCTGGAGCTGCTTTTATGCTGTAATTCAGATGCCGTATAACTCAGTTCATTGTTCTGTGTGTTTTTCCCAATTTGTTTTTAGGTTATTATCACGGATGATTTTTTAATGCTTTTTTTTTTTTTTTTCACTTGTGGGTAGCATCTCAGTTTCACACTTTTTGCCTAATGAGAAATATCTAGTTTTGGATGTCCCATTAAAAGTTTGCCAGGGCAATGAGGGACTAAAAACACCCTTTTTGGGGAAACCAGAGGAAAGAACTTCTTCACCATAGAGTTGATTCTAGGTACTGAATTTTAAAATTGTACTTTTCCTATCCTGAAAGAATCATATTACTTTTTTTCCAGCTTCTTAAAGAATGGCTGATATATGTAAAATTTTTTAGTTTGATAGAAAATGCATGCAAGCATACATCATAGCTATGATATCCTCGACTGTTAATATTTAGACGTGCACACATTTCGTCTCCTTTTGTCTCCAAATTTAAAAAAAAAAAAAAATTCTTTCCTTCTGCCTTTTCTGTTACCTACTAGAAACGTCTTTCCAAAGTTCCTCAATACTTTTCAGGGAGCTGGCAGAAGACTGAACCCCCAGAGAACAGTGCAGGAGAACATTGATGAGTTTTATTCACTGTTAAGCACTGCTTTGCCGGTGGTAATTTTTTTCTCCCGAGATATACAGTTTGCCACGAATGCTCCAATGGGTAATTTAAGTTTCCGGGAAGACAAGTGTTTGTGCAGAGACTGTGCACATTCACCCAACACCGCCAAAAAAGATTTGTACGTTCTCTTGCTTTAATAAATTGAAACTGCTGACTTCGGAAAGTAGACAAAATTTACCTTACTTTCAAGGAAGAACAACTACCTAGAGAATGCCTAGTATTTGTTCTCCTCTCTGATTTCTTCAGGACAAAGTTTTCATTTCACAAAATATTTCAGTTTTATTTTTCCCCTCTGCCCACTTTTCTCACTTTTGAAAATTGCCCAGTGATGGAGAATATTCTGGAGTTGTAACGAAGGTAGGACATTTTTCTGATTCTATCCCTTTGGAGACTTCTTTGTTATGCCATGAGATACTTTAATATCTGCAGAAGTAGAGACCTGGTCTTCTATAAAATCTGAAGCATGATGACTTCAGTGGCACCTGGGTGAACTGAAACTTGAAATGTGTTCATCTGTTGATGCTTGTGATGCACAATAACATTTTTCCTGTATCACAGGTCATAAACAATTAAAAATAAGATGTTTTACTTGGTATAGCTGTTATTCATGAGGAGACCAAACTCCAGAGAGCAATTTATCCCATCCCAGAATGGATTCCCTTGCAGAAGTTTTGTTTATCTCTCTTCCCTGATAAGTTCTTATCTCCAGCCATGTTGCACAATTGTATCATTACCATATTGTACCATATTATATTGTGCCAGTGAGCTATACTTCACCACTTTAAAGTTGCAAATAAGTGTGCCAGATACAAGACTGTGTCTTAGTTGCTTTAGGGCATCTCAAGTGGCATTAAAAATGGTCAGGTTGAAACCATCACTGCAACCCAACGTGAGCAGGAAATGGTCAGATAGATCCTGCCTCCATGCATGTCAAATTGGTTATGTAGTATGGCAAGTTACTACTGCCCTTCCATGAAATATCATCCTGTAAAGAAGAGCAGTTGTAACTAAAGAGAAATCATATCTGAGAAGATGCAAAGTTAGCACTATAGTGACTGTAAGTACAGTTGGCAGAAGTGCTGTGAACAGGTATTATGCCTGAGCAGGTATTACCACAGGATCAACACGTGAAGGCAATAAAAGGAATTCTACCATGAGTACAAAGGACAGGAAACCAGGACTAGCTACTACAGAAAGGCATTTTTCTTCCTGGATCGTGTAAACTATATAATCTTTTTTTATTATTTATTTAGAAAAATGTGATCTAAGATTGATCAGGTAGGTAAGTTAATGCATATTGTGTAGGTTCTTCATGAATTTATTTTCAGCACTGCTACCTGGTGGTGTGTCACAAACCAACTCATAAGCAAATAATTATGTTTGAGGCCAAAAACGTCTGCTGTGTTGGTTTTCACTTTTGCTATGCACTGAACTGGAAAGGAAGCCCATTGGCAATAGCTTTGAAACCAGCACAAGAGAGAAAAAATGTTTACAAGAGTTATCAGTAAAGAAATGAAACAGAAATGCCTACCAATATGTTCCACATAGAAAAATCAACTGCTTTAACTTTAAAAATTCAAGAAATGCAAATAATTCAAATATATTTCCTTTGTGTTTAATTAGTTATGATTTCTCAGAAAATTAATAGAAGTTGAACAGCTGATATAAGCAGAGCTGAAAATTAAAACATGCCTTAAGCTACAAACAGGTTTTTACTCAATGTTTTTACTTCCATTTCTCTTATGTCTGCCTGTAATGTATGATGTGTCAAAGGAATTCTGAGATTTTGAATAACAAATGAGTATCCTCCAGAGGGCTTCAGTAGTCACCTTCCATGGTGCTATCATTGTATAACAATATATCATAGCATAGCATATCTCACTGTATAACCATAAGCTTCCTTGGTTTCGTATGCCCTTCCTTTCTTCTCGTAGTTCAGAAACTCAATGTAAAAGGGAAGAGATGATGGAAAGAGGAATGTGGTAACAGCCTTGTATACAGTGTGCTGTATGCCTTCATAAACTTCCACATCTTCAGAGTGTAAAGAGCTGCTGCATTAGAGCCATGAAGACTTTCCCATGTGTAACCTCAAACCCACTTGAGATGAAACTTGCGTTCTAATTGCCGTGTTTGCAAAGCACAGCCCAGATATGGACAAAGCCCAAAAGTTTATATCATGAAATAGGTCAATATTCACCCCAAGGAATGAGATAAATCTCTTTCCCTGTGTTGGGGCTGTTAATTTCCCTTAGTAGTCAGCCCTTTTATCTCCAGTGAGCCCTGGTTCTTGTCATACTTCTCAGGGGTGAAGTTCACAGATTAAATATATTGAGATAAAAAGGTCTTTCCTTCCAAGCCTTTTAGAATCTGATATGTAGTTCTTATTGTCCTAGTGCTACTGCTGCTGTCCTATTCACTTGTCTTCCCTGTCTATCTGCTGTATTGGTTTTCAGGTATCAAAGGAATTTCTCAATCCATGACCTCCCTCCTCCCTTTCAAAACTGGCTTTGTGGATAGAACTTTTTTATATCGTCTCAGGAAACAATTTCCTAGGTCATCAGCACCTGTCTTCATACTTGGCTGCCCGTAGCTTTCACAGTTTGTGGGATTTTTTTTTTTCATGCTAAGAACCTTCTCTTAGAAGCTGACTGTCTTTCTAGCTCCTCTCTCAGTGGGTTGTCCAATACTTTTTGAAAAGGAACGTAAACAATCAAAATCATGGAAACTCAGAACATCAGAATAGCTGTCAGAACGCAGATGGCACCACAGTTTGCTTGAACTTCTGTTACCTGTTCATTTTGTTAGCATACCTTTACATATGATTGTCCTCAAGAATAGAGCTCTGACTAGAACGTGAGACATGGTTTCTGTATTTTGCCAATGTCATTACCTTTGGTCATTTTCCCCTCATCCTTGGCTCTAACTGACATTTAGAAAACCAGATTTTAGATGCAGTTTTCTTTTCTGAAAAAAAAAGGTTAGAGATCTTACATGGAAAATATTTTAAAAGATTTAATGAGAAAGAATAGTACATGAGAGATGAGTTACTTTCCAGTACTTTATTTATAGTTACACACAGCCACTCACCGAGTGTTACTATCTGTAATTCCGTAATATTGGCAGTAACAGTAAGAACTATCACATCTGATGGTATTTGGAACAGAAAATTTCCTTACCAGTTCCCAAAAGATTATGATCATACTTTTTTTTTTTGTGTTTAAATTAGTGAAATTGCATTGAAGGAAAAAATTTGGGGTTTTTTTGCTTGTAATTGTACATGTTGTTACAGAATCTCCTCGATATATGTCATGTAGCTTCTCTTTCTATAGAAATCTAGTTATACTCAAGAGGCTACAAACACCATAAATTTCCCATTGCAAATTTTTTAAATGAAAATTTTTTATTTTGGATCCTTCCTTGCCTAAGATTGTATCTCGTACTAATATTTAGTTCTATGATGTTAATGATACAAGAAAAAAAATTTAAAGTTGAAAGAACAATGCAACACTAAAAGACTATTTTTTTTAAATTTTGCTTATTTTGTGTGGTGTAAAAATGTCGATTCCTTGTTTGGTAAGACCTGCCATCTCAGAGAAGCATGGCTTAATTATAGCTCTTTTCAGATGTTTTCACTGTAACATTTGAATTGGTGAGGTTGTCCATTTCGTCCTTTTGGTATTTTCCTTCTATTTTATTTTCATGGGTTTTATTTAGTGTCCTTGCAATTTTTACCCCATCTCTTCACAGCTGTCCTTACAGGATACATGCTCACACTTCAGTGCTCCTTCGTTTCTATCTTTGAGAATACTGTACTTAAATCCTTTCATTACTGCTAGATTCCTGCTCAGGAATCCTCATTTTTCTTCATTATATTCATGATATTTTTCTTTTCAGCCCACATTTTTCATGATTGCTTTTGCAGTTGTATAGTAATACTGCATCATGCACTGTGTTTTAGATTTATGCCAGAGGATGGAAGGAGGAGGTTATGCTTTCCTTCTCAGATTTGTATACTTGACCTTCTTTGGGGGTAGTGCCAGGAAGATTCACTTGGACAAAATATTGTAAGATTTTCTTTCCTACATGGACAATGTAGCTGAACCGAGGTGTTTGGGGCTTGTAGACACTGTAACATAAATAGAATATTAAGCAGAAATGAAAGACTGTTCTTATTATTGGTACTAGCGCTTGCTGTCACTTTTGGGATTTAGCAGTATAAGATCTAAGATTTTTTTCTTTTTGGATGAGAGATGTGACAGATGTTGATATTAATACTTAGCTCATGGATATAGTGTGACTTTCTACCAACAGGGAATTGTGTTTCAAGCTGAATCCTTGAACATATCCATAGGATTTTAAGGTATTATTTCGGGATGCCCTTGTTGTGTGATTGTTATCTTCTCATTTGTTGTAATTTGAAATACAGTCCTCAGAGCTGTCACTCGTTTGAAATTGCTTTTTCTTTCTGTTGATAAGTACATGTGCTAAAAAGTGCATATGGGAGCGCTGCACTTCTCTAATGACTTTAGGGGGATTTCTAGGTGATCACTCAGAGTATAGTTTATTGTGTCAGTATTGGTGCTGAGGGAAAAAAAGAACCACAACGCATCAAGGAAAAGATGACTGTGACTGTTTCAGTGAAGCTTAATAAAGCCGGCTGTGTACATTGTACGTGGCCTTGCACCTCCCCTGGTAGCACCAACTGAGCCCAGATTTCACTGTTACGTGTCTTTTTTACCTTCTTGAGTAGGAAAGCCATGTTGCAGCCCAACAGAGCAGTGTTGTCATGGTGCAAAAGGAAGGTAAGTGCTGCAGAGTGTGTGCAGCACCAGACTGTTTAAGGATGCTTAAGGAGGATCCACAGGCTGTAGGAAGAATGTTGCAGCACTGTGCAAAGTGGGAAGAGACAAACCTGGTGCACGCTTGCCCATGCTGCCAGCTGGAAAGGGTCCTGGATGTATGTCATTAACTCTGACTGTGGTTGGATGATATGTGAGAGAAGGTTTTGTGATGACCTTATAGTGGCCTTCCAGTACCTGAAGGGAGCCTATAAGAAAGTTGGGGAAGAACTGTTCATGAGGGCATGTAGAGATCGGAAGAGGGGTAATGGTTTTAACCTAGAAAAGGGGAGATTTAGGTTGGAATACTAGGGTGGTAGATGACTGGAACATGTCCAGAGAGGTGGTGGAGGCCCCATCCCTAGAGATATTAAATGTCAGGCTTGATGGAGCTCTGAGCAATCTGATCTATTGAAGATGTCTCTGCTTACTGCAGAGGGGTTGGACTAGATGACCTTTAAAAGTCCCTCCCAACCTAACACATTGTGTGATTCTAAGACTAGTTGTCCCAAACCCCCAAAATACCAGGGAGAGAAATAAATCTAGCAATGTGAACAGTTGTTCATGGGTCATACCCACTCCCTGGCCTTGTTTTCTTTAACAACCTGAAACTGCAGGAGATAACAAGAGAAATGGTTAGAGAGGAGCTCTGCTAATAATCTGTAACACGTTGCATTTCAAGGAAGGGAAGAAATTATAACTTGGGTTCTGAACAACTAGGTCAGTGGAGTTTTTCATGCATATGGAGGGAGTGATGATGAAGCTTTTCTCTGAAAGGCTGAAGCAGCAACCATCACTTTATGTATATATACACACCATGCCAACTTTAACTTCTTTCTATACAAAATATGTATTCAATTGAAATTCCCTACTAATCACCAATATGTGAGTTTATTTCTGCTCCTGAGCTGTATCTAGAGCTCAATCTGCCGCTGCTGTGGCAGCTGACAGGCAGACCAGCTAAAGGTCATTTTGCATTCTACAGTGGTTTCCCTATTTGAACAACTGAAGATTTTATTTGTGTCCTCCAGCAGTATTAGGGGTGCTGGGACTGACAGTTGGTAGCTGGATAGTCTACTGACAGTCTGAAGGGAGTGGCAAATGGGCAAGTTATTATTTTTTTTTTTTTAAAAAAAGATTAAGTCTTTTATGCAGCATTATGTAGCAGAAAAACAAAAGAGCTGCTTAATTTTACCTCCAGATTATACCAATGCATAAATATGTTGAAAAATTAAGACATGCAGGCAGTCTGTCTCTGTAATCTGTGTGTCCAAAGGATTGATTGCTTGTTTTAGAAGACTTTTAAAACAGATCACTGAGATTGTTCATATACTGCATTTAATTAAAAATTAAAGACCATACATGTGTCAAAGAACAAGCTGGTCCAAACTTGCAAAATTAGACATGGGAGTTTTCCATATTTCTTAGAATTAGACTGACAGAGCTTAGTAAAACCTCCATGGGTGGTCACAGTCTGTAATTATGGCCTTAAGGCCACAGCTCAGTCTTCTTTAGGGGAGAGTTCTTTATATAATAAATGCAATCTGAATTTCAGTGATATCAAGCTTGGTTTCTTCAGTCGACTCAATTATAATACAGACCACTTAGCTCACTAGTCTAGTTGCAGAATAATGTGGAAATCATTTATTTCTTAACAATAAGATAATGAAAAAAAAAATCAGTTTGTTTTTTATAAGGTTTCACAAGCCCAGGTTAACCAGTATAGAGAAAAGAAAAAGTTTAACAGAGCTTTAATTAAAATTAAATATTTCTGCGTGTCATATTCTCTATGCTTGTGGTGAGTAGGGACATGGTATGGCCCTTACGGACAGAGTTTATCGGTGGGCTTGTCAGGTTAACGATTGGACTAGATGATATTTAAAGGTCTATTCTAACCTAAACAATTTTATGATTCCACAGGTATACAGGAATCATTTCCACAACCATATATTAAAATAAAATACTGATTTACTGTATATCTTTTAATTGTCCCTGTGATGTTTGTTAAAAAACTCCAAACCCATAACCTTGCAATTTGGAAATTGTAGCTGTTAGTCACGGACAACTACAGGAGGAGAGATCCTTATTTATTCAAGTCTCTCTTCCCATTTCTCAGTCCCCATCTCTCTCTCTCTCTCTCTCTCTCCCTCTCTCTCTCTCTCTCTCTCTCTCTCTCCATAACTGCTCATGTCTCTGATTTCTCCAATTTTGCTTGACTTATCTATGGGATCTTAATCAGGGGCCAGTACTCTTAAAATGGTGTGATACTAAAATTTACATTTATAAGATATAACAAAAAGTGATGATAGCATTTCTTCCCCTGCACTCTTCATGCCCTTTAATTTCTTGCTCCTAAAGGATATGGGTGGCAGCTTACTATCATAATTGGTGTCTATAAATGCTCTTGCAATGCTTGTGTAATAAGCATTAGTTTCATTGACTGTAATATATATACCATATGGACCTGTAGGTAACATAAAGGTGACAACAATCTTACATCACTATCTTGTCTTTGCATATTTACCTTTAACTTCTACCAGTTTAGAGCATGTAATATCTGGTCTTTTCCTTTCTTTCCTTCCCTTCCTCCATCCCCCTACCGTTCCCTTCTTCCTTCTGACCTTTCCACAGCATAAGTCTCTGGGCACTGCCCTTTCAGGAAGCTCACTTGGTCTATAAAGCCTGCCACAAACAGTAAAAGATGAGTCTTTTAATTTTAAACTTGCTAAAGACCTTGTAATGTTCTTCTGAGGATCAAGTTGGGGTTATGTTGTAGTTGAGTTGCACAACTGATTTCCTCAGAACTCCAGGTATTCACACGCATAAGTGTCTGTGTTCTACCTGCAGCATACTGGGGTATTAAAACACTTGAAAACTGTTTACAAAATGTTTGTCAAAGTTTTTTTAGACTGCAAGGAATGTTCATGAGCTGAAATGATCTTACTTGTGTAATGCCCTGTTGGCTACAAATGGCTTATGAACAAAATTCCATTCTGAATTGTCCGTTTTAAACAGATTTGAGTGTCTGGTTTTAAGATGCCTTGTGCTTTTACTATGTGGGAAACAGTTGATAACATTTTTCATTTTTTTCCTCCATTAAAATGATATTCCGGTTTTGTTATCGTAGATAACACTGCCAGTATCCTGACAAGGAGAAGGAGATACAGCCGAACCACTCAAGACATCTATTACCTCCCCGTTTTGATTTCTGATGGCGGAGTGCCCCCCCTCAGCAGCAGCAGCACCCTCACAATCAGGGTTTGTGCGTGTGAGAGGGATGGACGAGTGAGAACTTGCCATGCCGAAGCTTTCCTCTCCTCTGCTGGCCTGAGCACAGGAGCTTTGATTGCAATCCTGCTCTGTGTCGTCATTCTTCTTGGTAAGCCATTTTCAATGTTAAATACTGCCATCCTACCACTGCCTCTCTGAATGTAACAGGGCAGACATTTTTAATATGCTATGTTTTTTGAGCCAGAGGCTGCCTGGTAGTAGGAGGCAATTAGAAACACATAGCTGCGATTAGGGGAGAAAGGTTTAGCTAAAATTAATAGGGGAAAATGCCTTTAAAGGACATTCATGAATATCTGGAATCCAATAGAAATTATTTTTCAGAGGTTATCAAGTAATTAGCACTGCAGCACTTTTTTTTTCCCTGTAATTTGGAAAGATTTCAAAAAGCCACTGACTATAATCCCATGTCTAGAACAGTGTGAAAAATGATAGAAAAGAGATGAGGAAGACTTTTTGAAGTGCATTACACTCTAAGAAGCACCATTAGCACTGTACAAAAGCCATTTCTTAATTACCTTTGTGGGATAAGCTGATAGCAATGCACAACGTAATCCACTGAGGCAAGGGACACATGAGACTATAAGATGGCTCCATTAGATAAATGCCCTTTCAAGTGCATTTTCCCCTGACTTTTTTTT
>VXBZ01011351.1:0-30425 GCA_013399135.1 Heliornis fulica | reverse complement strand
CTGTTTTTTTTTTTTTTTTTTTTTTTTTTTTTTGTGGTCCTAGGGCAGTTTTTACCCATTTTAGTTTTTGGTATGGGTTTGTGATGTTTTTTTCTGGCAGAGGTACAACGTGCTGGGTACATATATCTGTGCTACTCGTGCATTTTTACAGAGACAACGAGAAATAATGGGAGTTGTGGTGTGACACGTAGGAGATTTTGAGGATTTTTTTTTTTCAAAGGCTCTAAATTTTCTGAAGAGTGCTTTCCTCACAGCTTACTATAGAGCTTTCTTGTCAGAAAGCTGTTTAAAAATATATGGTAAAACATTTCATTTATAATCTTATATTTTATCATACAAGATTAAATATCCATGAGGAAAAAATAAACCTTTTATATTTTAATTCGGCATATGGATTGAATATTGCTTTTAATGAAGCACTCGAAGCCCTTAACAATGCTTCTGAAAAATGTCAGCCCTAGTTACTCATTCCTCATTTAATTGAAAGGATGTTATCCCCTCTTATGTCTTTTCTGAGATCCCTTATCATCTCCGAGCTACAGTAAGTTTATGGTCATATCTGTTTAGGCAGATAGCTAAGAGAGGAGCAAATCTCTTGTAGGTGGTTGTGATGTTGCATTTCTAGCTGTGCTAGGCCTTGTGATCCCAGCGTGACATAGCAGTAGAGGATTCCATTATTGGCTCAAGAAACGCCAGCAACCCCTGTGAGGAAAATGCCCAGCAGAAGAGTGGTCCTTACTGACCCCTTCGTAAGACCAGGCTGTATTGGAAGTTTGTGGTTTCAGTTCAGCTTTTTAATATTCCCCTTGAATCTGTGGTCTCAGCCTGTTGTACTTGGGCATGTTGGAATGTCAAAACATGGCTGTATGGATTCCACAGGAGCTTTCCAGGCATAGAGCAATCTATCTTCAGCTACACACTACACCACAAGGGCACTGTTCGCTTAGGAATATAAGCACGCTCTTTTCTAGATCAGAAAGGTTTGGTAACCCTTTGTTAGAGACGCATCCTTGATGTAATGATCCCAAATACAAGCTTTAACATGCAAGCATTACTTCTCTGTATTCATGACTTAGTATCTCTTATTTCTTTAGCATGTATCTATTTAATGTAGATAATAATAATGTAATGATTAATAATAAAAATAATAAATGTGCAATTTAAAGCTCCTCTAATATCTGCAGTTTTCTCTTTAGCAATTGTGGTCCTTTTCATCACCCTAAGACGTAGCAAGAAGGAGCCCTTGATCATTTCAGAAGAGGATGTCCGGGAAAATGTTGTGACGTACGACGATGAGGGCGGCGGAGAAGAAGACACAGAAGCATTCGACATCACAGCACTGCGGAATCCATCAGCTGCTGAGGAGCTAAAATACCGGAGGGATGTTCGTCCTGAAGTGAAGCCTGTGCCCAGGCATCATCCCTCGTCAAGCCTTGACAGTATAGACGTTCAGGAGTTCATTAAACAAAGACTGGCAGAGGCTGATCTGGACCCCAGCGTGCCCCCGTATGACTCCCTACAGACATACGCCTATGAGGGTCATAGATCAGAAGCTGGATCTATCAGCTCTCTGGATTCAGTCACAACACACTCTGACCAGGATTATAATTACCTTGGAGACTGGGGGCCTGAGTTCAAGAAGCTAGCTGAACTCTATGGGGAAATAGAATCCGAAAGAACAACTTAGTTGTAATTCCCAGAACGGAGAAGTTCTGAAGCGGCTGGAGGAATAATGACAGCAGCGGTTACAAAGAATGAACACAGCACTTGGAACTGAGCAAGTTGTATGCAGTTACTGTAGAACAAGTGCCCTTTTCATATTTGAAACTGGGTTCTCCAATTGGAAGTCAAATTTTGAAAAATACAGAAAAAAAGAAGCTCTTGTCCCTTGTGTATATTTTTTAATTCCTTAATAAAGTCAGTGGTACTGTATCTGTAACAATACCTGAAGTAAAGCCAAGCAACGACATTTTTATTGCAAATATGCTTAACATCTCCAAGCTACAGTAAGTTTATGGTCATGTCTGTTTAGGCAGATAGCTAAGAGAGGAGCAAATCTCTTGCAGGTGGTTGCAATGTTGCATTTCTAGCTGTGCTTGTGATCCCAGTGTGAGGTAGCCAGTGGGGTTTACTACCAGTATGAGAAGTGCTAACGGTCTCTTTCCTTTACAGAAGGGATAAGCCACACCTGTCCACTCAAAAAATTGGTCCTTTGATGATTTAATCTTAATGAATTAGCAAGTTGCATTGAGGTGATGCCATTTCATTACGTTCTTCATCATCGTTTCCTCCCTAACCTGACAGAGAGAGGGCATCATTCGCTGTCAGCTCAAACATGGGCCTGGCCCATAACACCAGACCTGCTCTGTTACTCCATGCTAGAGAGACTGCTCTTTCCAGTGTTGTGCTTGTTTTGTTTTCTGTCTTTTTGCCATTGCCCATTTCAGCAGAAGAGGTCCAAAGTACTCTTCATGCAGTAAAGCAGATGAAGCATAGGCTCTCTCGATAAGAACAGTGATGGCAGCACCATCAAATCTTGCAGTTGCTTGGTTTGCTGTACTTCACTGATGTCAATAGATGAAGCTTTTCAAGTCTGGTCTGAGTCCAGGAGCTGTAACATTCAGTTTAAAACACAGGGTTCTTAATCATAATGTCTCTCCATTTCCATCTGTGATGGAAAGCAAAACAGAGCTGCTAGTAAGACATTGGGGAAGAGAAAATTGAAACAAAGGGAATAAGATGATTTTTTTTAATTGTTAGTTCAGTCTACTGCAATTTAGTTTCTGTTAGAGCAATTTCCCTTTAAGCAAAGCAAGCTTTCCCCCCTCCTCTTATTTCAAGCATTGTGGCATCAGGAACGTTTTAAGTCTGTGGAGGAAGAAAAAAAAAATAAGTGCAGCATTACTGCTCTTCCTATGGATTTAATTGATTTCTTATGTCAGTAACCTTTTAACATTGCAGAACAGCTTAACAGTCCTGCTTAATGCCTGATCCAGCAGATCCTTGGGTTCTCCTTTGCTTTGTTTGAAACTTTAACCTTTTGTTTCCCTTTCTTGTGATAATACTGTGCAAGGACCACGAGCTCGTAATATCTCGGAAAGATTTTGACCTATGGGGCTCACCATCTATTACAGTCTTCTGCTTCTGAGGAAACAGTAGCTCTACTTAGAGAAGCAGACTTTGTGCGTTTGATAGGGAAACCACTGAGCACAGCAGCTGCAGACCAGTTTTTTACTCTCGGGGCTGGTGCAGAGTGTGACACAGACCTCTGCACCCCACTGGATCCCTCTCTGCACATTTTAGGTGCCATGTTCGTTCAGCTTGGTAGAGAAGGAAGCGCTTTTCACTCTTTCAAGCAGGGTCTGTGTTCATTGCTGACCTTCTGCGGGTCACACAGGCAGACCAGAGTATTAAACCTTCCCTTTCTCACAGCGAGTGGTTGGGCAGGTCCTAGGCAGGACTGAAACTTCTGAGAAGTTCTGCATTGATGACTTTTTTGTTCACTCCTTCCTGAAGTGAAGTTGGCGGCTTTTGATTTAAACAGCTTTCTGGAAAAAACTGTCAAGTCTGTTTGTGAAAAACTTCAGACTAACAGGTATAAGTTGCACCGTGCTTCCAGAACTGTTTTTACTCCACTGTTTTGTTCGCAAGTGGGAATTGCAATGTTTCCCCTTCTGTCAGCATTTGAATCCGCAAGGTGACTGAGCAGGGAAAAGGCCACAAACCCTAAAATGTTCTGCTGCTGATGTGAAAGTAACTTAATAATTTGTGTTAAGATTGATTTATTTAGTATAATTTAATTTATTTTTACCAAATACAGAATCATCTAGAACATCATCTACGGAGACGTTCTCATTGTAAAGTTAAACCAGTGCTTTAATGCAGTGAGAGTTATGGTCACGCTGAGAATGTTTTCATGTGCTGTCTTTTGTGGGGTGTAGAGTTAGGATACATTTCAGTTTTGACCTAATGCATTAACTAGTAATGCAACAGTTTAAGGGGAGAAATGTTCTTTTGATTTAGATCGCACGTGTTTTATGCCAACATCTAAATGTTTGTATCGTGTGAGTGCTAAGAAGAACATCTTTCGGTATTACTATTATCGTGGGCCATAACACGTCGTACCTTGCCTGCATGAGAACGGCGTTTGTTGTTGCACCATAGTTTCGAGAGCCAGGTATTAGTTATGTTTATGTGTGTTCCCTCTGGCCCTACTTCTAAGCAGGGAAAGATCCATTGTGTCTTGTGCTTTACGCAGTGTTCCTGCCATTGTTTTCTTTTTATTTGTGTCATAGAACATTCAGGCTTAAGGCCCACACAAGTGCAGTGACATAAGCAAATAGCCACTCCTCATGCTCATGTTCTGATTAAGTTGATGAGAGAAGGAGGCCATATCTCAGAGAAAGAACAATCCCCTTTCCACCATTCCTGGTGCTCTCCTCGCTGCTGTACAGCACGCGTGTCGTACCCTCAGCCCCAGGAATCCTTTGGAACTCTGCAGGGTTGTTGAGATGCTGATTCGGTGATGCTGCGCGTGTCCCGTTTGGTACGTCCCACCCACGGCGATGGCCAAATGTGCTTTTGCACATCTGCATGCTTGCTAGGCTTACTGGTTTTTACTCCAGTGCACATTGCACTGCTGTGTTGTTTGCATGACATAGAGCAGAATATTAAATCTTCAGGGCCACAGAAAAAGGCCTAACAGTGCAGAAAGACCAGGTTTACAGATTTCCTAATTCCCCAATTTTTCCCTTTGTGTCCTAGAAACTAATTTAAACTATGTTTGAGGATTTCTATGTTAACATTGATTAAACTGGAAGAAAATTAACACTGTTTACTGTGGAGGGCACAATCATTTTGTAGCATTGCTGATTTAAACAAAGTATACAGTCAGTGAAAGTATTGTGGGAAACTTTCCTAGCGTATGCTTAAGCCTGATTGTATAGACTTTGCTTAAAGCTTTCATGGATCATTTGTGACCTCATGTTCTCAAATATTTTCCTATTAGCAGGAATAGTAACCCTGTTGCTGCTCAACGACTGAATGCTGAGAACTGCCAGATTCACTTGAACTGGGAGATACTGAGTAAAGTTCAATGGCACATGCAGAGCTGTGCTTAAGGGCCTTCTGATTTACAATGTTATTTCCACAATAGCTATTTAACTAATAGTACATTTACACCAAATTAGTTGCAGTCCTTCAAACAAACCCTCTTTCTCCTAACGGTGAGGGCACTCAGTATGCTATAATTTTAATACATTGCCTGAGAAAACAAATGGTCTGTATAAGTATTTTAGAGACTAAAAATACATGGTCAACCTAAAAAGAGTAAAAACTGCATTTTAGTACACTTTAAAAACAGAGAAGTGCTTGAATTGACCTGACATTAGACTATGATTCACATATTGAAAACAAATTAATTTGTTTATCAGTGTTACGATTTATTACATGCGTGTAGAAACTGTAAAAGTTGGAAGTAATTTCACTGTTATGCACTTTATTTTTTTCATTCTCTTAGAAAACCAAAATAATTGGAAACATTTTGGATTTGAATTCCAGTTGATGCAGTTCCATAAGTTGTGAACACTGCAGGAAAATGTTTATGTGAAAATATTCTCGTTAGTATTTAAAAGGCATTACAAACTTTCTGTGGTCTACGGCTTTGTGAAACCATCCTTTCGAAAATCTAAGTATTGGACTGATCTGGAATTAACTAAACTCATAGACTCACACAAAGGGTAACAAAGGAAATGTTGTAAATGCAGAGAAGAATATGAAATTATGCTGCCTAGGGTTACTTTATGGATTATGAAGTGCTAAGACCTTGTACTTGCAGTACATACAAATGGCACAGTGCATTCCAAGGATCGTTAGGAGTGTGTTGCAAGTATTGGGCCATCCTTATTTTTCCAAAGTCTCCAAAAATATCTATTTTTTTTTAACAAAAGAGTAATGTAAAGTATACCTCCTTATGCAAGTGTTACTGATAGAAATTGTTATGTTTTTTTTTAATAAACAAAAGGGACAAAATCTTTTACTCGTATTTTTCAAATAAAATATGCTCTTTGCTATGGTGATGGGTTATTGTATTCCTCATCACAACTAGAATGGGTTATTTTCTCTTCACTCCTGTATTTTATGCTCACCAAAGAAATGTAACTGTCTTTAAGAACCAGATAGGATACTGGATAGGATATATTAATGAGGTCAGCATCAGAAACAGTGTGAGAACTGTACCTAGATTTTAATGCCTGGTACAGTCAGTCAGTTGTGTCAGTCAAACAAAGACTGTCTTACATGATTATTGCTCCAGATGGGTAGGGAGAGAGAGAGAGAGAGAGAGCGCGCAAGAGATACTCTGAAACAGGCTGCGGTACAACTGCTAAATGGTTCATTACTTTTACGTGTGGCAACTATTCCACTCCAACCATCACTGTCCTGAAACTGAAATACAGCGTTAGAGATGAATACATTATCCACATGAGTGAGTTAGGGAATTGCACATCTATGAATCCAGATTGGTGGTAACAGACGGGGCTATTATCTTAAATTGACATAGAAGAGAGAAGAGAAAAAACAGGCAAGGACATTCACAATGATCAAGCTCAGGCACATGCAATGCAAGTGCCCAGGAATCACTCCTTCTTTATCGAAGGAATTAAGAGGCTTTACCAGCCATCTTAGAAAATACCGGTACCGTGGCTCACAAGGAACCTGTTGAGTGCAAGATCTTTCCCAGGCTGAGAGGAAATTCTAAAAGGAAAAAACCCAAAAAACAACCCAAAACCTATGGCTGACAGGAAATTAAAATACAGTTTAGTTACAGTATCCTACTTGCTCTACTCTATTGCCCACATCGCAATTTACATTGCGTGCCACCATACTATGCAATTCCCACACGTGCCTCACCACAGCCCCAGAAATATTTGCAAGACAAATATTGTCAGCCTGAATCTGAATGCAAGTTCAGGGGAGGAACTTGTGGCTTTGTGAGTTTTGTTTTGGTCCTCATCTGCTCACAAAGGTTTCAGGTCATCTTTCATATGTAAGGTTTTTTCTTAGAATAACTTAATATCCTCTTGCACTACTATCAAATTACATTTTAGGTTGCTTGAAGTCCATGCTACTTCTTCTATACATTGCAAATTTATTATTTTCATTTAGGTAAAGACAGTCTTCAGATCCTAGAAAGCTTTTCTTGTGTGTGTAGTAGACTCTTCCTGTGGGGTTCATGTTTACGTGCAGCATTTTTCTTTTTTATTGTATTGTATAACTGCACAAATCCATCACCACAACTCAAGGAAGTACTGAAGATCCAAGAAACCCTTTCCGTGCTGCTAGCACGGAACCAAATCAAATTTGGTTTGTTCTGGAAGGACGATCAGTAGAGCATATTACAGCTGGTGTGCAGTCAGGTCCTGCAAAAAGATCCTCATTCAGCAAAGCAACCTTCTATGGGAAAAAGGACATTGGGAGTAGGACTCCTAGAAGATCTCAAGGCACACGGACCTTGAAATGTGTGAGGTTCCTAGCAAAGCACGATCAAAAGGTCCATCAGGACCTTCATCAGGGATCTTGTCATCACGCACCTGCAATGACCAAATAGCTGGTGAGCTCAATGGAAAGCCCAATAAAGGTACATGTAAATAAGTGAACTGTTCAAATGTCAAAACTGCCACACCTTCTGCTAGAGTCCTGGGTGGGAATGGAGCCATCTTAATGCATTTGCCAGACTTGCTGTGTGAATGCAGTTCTGAGGCATGCTGCAGTTCTGACACACACCTTTACCTCCCACATGGACAAATTAGAAGCAAATTAGATTGCTGCTGAGCTTATTCTAAAGATCGTTTACTGAAAATCTGAATTAATATCCATGTTCCATGTTTATAAGTGATTCTTGTCTGTATCTTCTGGAGTTGATTTTGGCACCTACAAGTAAAATTCAATCCTGCTTTGAAGTCTCAAGAACAACATGTCTTAAGAACCAATTTCGTGATAGAATTCAAATTGGTCAAAAAGCCAAATACTGTTTGCATAAAAAAAATCAAGTTTACCCTTACTAAGCAAACTATTAGTTTTATTCTCTTAGTTTAGGTCTATTGACTTAAAAATATTCTTGAAGTGAAAAGGTATATGAAAATATGCACATCCTGATTATTTTATGAAGACCACATTTGGATTTCTCAGAAGTAAAACCAGCTCACAATCTGTACTATTTGTAACCTCTTTGAACTTCTTCCTCTTTTTGATCAAACTCATGTTTTCCAGTTAGTTTCAATGCTTTGTGCTACAGAAATTTTCAACTGGGAAATGGTAATGCAGAGGAAGATGATTCAGAGATTAAATCTTTTTAATCTCCAGATGATATAACTATTTAGAAAGGCTAAAATTGAAAATGTCTTTCTTTATAAAGCAAATTGGATTATCAGCTCTGAAAAGAAACTCATTTGCATATGATGTTGGTAATAATAAAAATAATAATGTTCTTGTTCTTTCTTGTTTTTATCATAAATCAGAAAATCAGAAATAAGAAATCAAAATCAGAAATTGTGGTACCATTGCTTCTGTTGTATGTCTCTAAAAAAAAAGGAGAACATCTCTGTGAATGAGATGTCTGACAGTTCTGGCTTGTCTACAAGGCTGAGATTACTTTTCTTTAGAAAAGTTTCATACAGAGTTTGTTTTGGGTTTTTTTTTAAATGTAGAATGACAAAGTATGTTTTAAGTGTTAACTGAGTTATATAACTAAATAACAGCATCCAGGTTTCTGAGAGACAAGGAAGTGAAAGGCAAAGTAAACATCTTGAATCCTATACATTAAACACAAACTCAGACACTTAAAGCAGATATTAAGCCACCACCTCATGAGCATATTCTATCCTTAGCTGTCTTATTTTAAAATGAAAACAAAGCCAACCGCCTCTAGCTCTTACTTAAGGTTGTGTCCTTATTTTCCAAAATTGCTGTACTTCTATCATGCTTTTTTCAATAACATTTTATTGTTTCAGGAAGGCTCAGTGAAACTTTTTTGACAAATTTTCTTCTAATTTCCTCAGAACATTGTGAAGTCATTTCTGTTGACCTTGTTGGAAAGTATCAGCAGGACTGTTCTTTGACCGAATTCAGGATAGAATTTCTCATCAAAATCTGCAATGACTAATTAATAACTGATTGGTCAAAGTGCTTTATCATGGATATGGAATACTGGCTTGGACGTTAGATGGAGATGTCCCAGTTCAACTACTCATTTATCATAATCCTACATCACAAATTTCAACGAATTTTTACTGGTATTTTTGCGTAAAACAGCATACTTAATTTCTCTCAAGCTCTGTGAGGCTAATGATCCTGAAAACATGAGTTATGTATTGTTCACTTTATATCCTCCTTTATTGTTTTATGTTTTTATCTTTCATCCCCCACTGGCCCCCTTTTTCTACTGGATACTTGAAGCACTATACTATGAAACCTCATCTTAAGAATGTCAAGGGAATCTAGAAATAAAACTTCATCTCTACAAAATATGAAAATACCCATACTGGTATCTGATGCCAAATATACTAATCTTCATTTTTTTACCCTGGGGCAATCATTTTAATAGGAGGTTATCATGGCTGAATTCCTTACCTTTTCCCCATGCATAATAACACAAAATTCAAATCAGCTTCTACAATAATAACTTAAAAATCTTGCTGTTTTCCAGAATTTGTATCGGCCAAGACCCTAGTGTATTAGGTCATGTAGAAAATAATGTGATTTGCCTAAGGAATTTCTGGCTTAAAAAGCAAGATTTCAGAATCAAAAAAGAAACAACTTATAATGGGGGGGGGAAGGGATTTTTTTCAGAAGAGTGAAGAGCAATATAAGGATAGGAGAGTAGATAATATAGGTCAGATTCAATTATTGGTGAAATGATCATGCATAAGAACTAGAATCAATAAAATACATAGTGATACAAGACATTTTAGTAATGTATTATTGTTATTATAAAGCTTTATGAATTAATACTGCAATCTTTTATAGATTTATGAATTAATACTGCAATCTTTCATGACTATTCCTATTACAGGTAATAAAAGCAAAAGTTATATGTGATAGATAATGGTAATAGACTATGAAATTCCGATAAAATTGCAGTGGAAAAGGAACCTGTTTTAAAGTTACTTTTTATTTATTTCTCTTTGTGTTTTTTGTTTTTGTTTTTATGATGTTCAGATAATGCTAATTTCCACTGCTGATATTATAAACACCCCACATTACTGGTCCAGTCATGTACATGCAGATTCCCGCTAGCATGCTTAAGTTTTGGGCTTGTGGTTTTACATACGGATTTTGAAAATACTTAGTTTGTTCTGCAGGAAGTTTTGGACTTTACATTTGCAATGAAAAAGTGCTTCAATTTTCCTCTAAATTTTTCTGATAAAGATTCCAAATGGCAAGAGCAGTGACAGTAGCTACACAGCGGGCAGCAGGGGAAAATGGTCATGTGTCCAATTACAAGAACCTATTACTTTTTGCATGATTTGTATCCACTTAAATACTGACAGCTCTTTCACATCTAACCAAATTTCAGATTAAATGAATTCATTAAGATTTCATTCATCAGGCTTTGTTTAGCTTGTGTCAAAAATAAAATAAAACATATAGACTCTGCACAAAACATGGGATGTTAAGGCAGAGTATATGCACCCTATGCTACATTCAGCCTGCTATCTACGCTTTATCCCTACAAGAAGAAAGGGGAACGGGGCATATTCTGTGGATAGCTTGGACCGTTTAATTTTAATGTGTACACAGATAGAAACAGCAAGTGACCTGGGACAGCACTTTAAACTTAGAACTCAAGCTGCCTCTTGCTAAGTTAGATTTTAGAAGTAAAGAACACTTCACAGCAAAATGGGTCAGATGATGGAAACATCCCAATTTAAGTGTGTGGAAGGGGTACTTGGTGTCCTGTGGAGTTTTACGTGATTCTTATTGGCTAGAAGATACTGCTATGATTTGTTCTTGTGGAAAATCAAATTTTTGCCCCCAAAAGTGAAAGCTTTTCCTTGTTTGCAAGGTGGTTTATGTCAGGTGTTATCACAACTTCAAAGGATTCATCCTGAATGTAAGAGGCTGACAGTCAATCGGCCTCTTTGCATCTTGTGCATTTGCTGTTCATGTTGCAGTCTCAGTGGTCCTCAGTATTGCTAAGGAACATCTCAGTCTTGACAGACTTTTTAATAAAAATATGATGGTAAATTTATTGAATAAAGAAAAAAAAATTCAAAATACCGAGCATTTCAGTTCAAGGACACAAGTTCATATTTGATATGGAAATGAGAAATGCAAACATGATTAGCCCAATTGATTGCTTCTGTACATGGAAATTTGTTTGTAAACTCGTTTCAGTGTTAGTAGAGAAAACCTGCATGATAGCAGTGCCAACTAGAGAGTCACTCAGTCTGATCACTGTAATTCTGTCTGGCCTTAATTATGCTCTGAATTTCTTGTTTGACTTTGAGGATCTGTCAAGTACTTCTGTAAACAGGTCTAACTGATTTTAACACAACTGTGCTGTGGCTGCATTCAGCACAGCATTCCTTCTACAGCTTCCATCCTCCCTACATCACTGGTGGCGTGTTCAGACTGACGTGCTTCAGCAGCTAGGAAAACCTGAATAAATCTTCCTATAGAACTCATCAAAGTAAACTTGTTCTGGCTGGGTATAGAATGCAACTATTTTTTTTTTCTGTGTTGATTTATGCAAAGCACAGCTGAAATTCTCACCTTCTCTCATCAGGCAATTAAAGATTTGCACTGTTCCTTCTACTTTTCTAAAATGGAACTGGAGCCAAGATGTTTCTCAGTTAAAACCAGAGAAAATGGCCAAATCATATAAAGATATAATTACAATAATATTGGTCATGTAAGGGATAAGAAGCAAATGGTATAATTTATGGTTTGGTTTGGTTTGGTTGGTTGGTTTGGTTTAAAGCAGAGAGACTGTTCAATGTCCTCTGAATGGCCACTGGTAATACAGAGGGATTACAAATCTGGTGCAGAAAAAACTGTGAACAAATCATACTGCTGGACACTCACATACAAGAATTTTATACACTCTAAATGCCAGAAATGGGAAATCATTAAATGGGAAATTCCCAGCAAATTCTTTATTTATACTGCAGTATCACCTCAAGAACTTCTGAATGAACAGAACCTGAACTTCTTGGTGCTGAATAAACACCGTATGAGATTTGCCACCTCAGGCACCACAGCATCTACACGAGGCTAGGAAAAGCTGTCATCCAGCTGATGACAGAAACAATATGAATAAAAGGAAAGTATAATTGAGTATGTTTTATAATTGATGTACAAGAGACAGTCTAAGTAAGGACAAGATAAGATTGAATCATTTATGAAAGAATTAGAATAGATAACTTGATGCTTATGAGTGACTTAGTATTTCTAGATATTTACGATGGGAAAAATTATGGATGACCACAAGTCCTTGACAGTTTTCTTGAAACATAATACACACAGGAAATACACACACACATCATGATACACACAGGAAAGAAAAGTAACCATATGGGATTCATTAACGATCATACACGAGACTGTATAGTTCACTTAGTGATCAGAATGAACTCTGAATATGTATATAAAATGATACAGAATCAAGGCCAAATATTTTTCTAGTAAGAAGGCTAAAAGTGGAAGAAAACTTGCTCCTGTTCAAATATGCTCACCTGAAATCAATGTTCTACATACATCAATGCACTCTAAATTGACAATGCTAAAATGAAGCTTCTTGGTGAGTATTTCTACTAATATTCTGACACCGTAAAACTAAGTGATTTAAGACCTCATCTTTCTTGTCCAGTTTTGAAAATCTTTTTCTTAAGTGCTTTAAGAACCCGAGCTGAAAGTGCTAGAAAAATTAAAAACCTGCCTGTTCTATTTTTTAAGCATTCTCATAAAGTGTCTAGGAACCATCACAAACAGCGAAAACAAGTGGACACAACAATTCATAAAATAGCCAAGGGAAAAGTAAATCTAACTTATGCAGACGACTAATCTACTAGATCATTCCCCGTCTGGAAGGGGTCAACAAGCATTTGAATAAGGATACTCTGATTCAGTACACTGGGATTTCCAATAAGCTTTTCATCAAACCATTGTGGAATGACACAATCTTAAAAACTGATTTAACAACAGGAAATAAAGTACTCAGTGTGAAGAGTACTGTTAGGCATTATGCTAGGGCTGGAATTGTTTGATGAGAGGCAAAGTTAAGATAAAAAACCCAAAGTATGAACACTTTCAAAGCAATCAATGGATACTTATTGCATGCACTAAAGTTGTGGGTGAAACTGAAATAAATGCCATGTAATGAACAAAGGCAAAACCAACTCAAGATGGACCTGCACCATGAGGTCAGAATAAATTGCTATTGCTCGGGGAGGATATTTTGAGCTACTGTTTCTATCTAAATCATGGAAACATAAAATCAGAGACTGTGTTAAGTTGGAAGGGACCTTTAAAGGTCATCTAGTCCAACCACCCTGCAGTAAGCAGGGACATCTTCACTAGGTCAGGTTGCTCAGAGCCCCATCAAGCCTGACGTTGAATATCTCCAGGGACGGGACCTCCACCACCTCTCTGGGCAACCTGTGCCAGTGAACAATAAACATCTGCTAAGCATTCGTCAAAAAAAAGCATCAATAAATCTAGTGTTAAGAAAGATTAGGCAATAATGCAAAACCAATTGAAAAGTGTCATTATGCTACTTTGAAAATGCAAAGTGATTGCACATTTCAACTACACAGTTAAACATTCCAGTCTCATAGGAAAAGTACAGGAATTACAACAAAATCAAGAATAATGTTTTCCCTTATCAGGAGATTTTAAAATTTAGGAGTCTTCAATATGGAGAAAAAGGACTGATGAGAATAATATTTAATGAATTATTTTAAAAATATATAAAATTAGATCAGGAAATAAACAGGAAATTACTATTTTTCACAATAGAAGAACTAAGAAGAATAGAAATCCATAAGATGAGTTTTTATTTAACAGACTTAAATAAAAGCGGATACTTTTCCACGTAATTTCTACCTGAGTGGCAAAGTCATGTTGTGGATGCAGAGCTGATAGAGCTTTTTTCTTCGCCACATGTGGCTTTGGAAGTTGTGGATCTGCAATGTGCTGGTAGATAGAGACATCAGCCTTGTTGGACTGCCCCATCCTCCTGGGGCTGCTGTTAAAAAATGCTTCAACCCAGAGAAATTTNCCCTCCAACCAAAAATCCCTTGGGCTTCTGGCAAGAGGAAGAGATATTAAAAATGGCACCAAATGATTATAGGATTAAAATTGGTTCCAGTGTTTCATGCTGAATGGTTTGGAATATGAAGTAACAATCAAAGTATTTCCAACCCTGTGATACTTGCCTCCATCCACTCCTGGGCTTTTCAAATTTGCCTGTCACCCAGTTACAGATGTAGTTCATGAACCTTCTTCAGTTGAGTTGGTTTATCTGTAGATAATGCCAGTCAGGAAAATGAGCCCAGAAATCCATTCAAAGCCCAATGAATTATGAAAGTGAAGTCAAAGAACTGCTGGCCTCTTCATCCTATACTGTCCACAGGCATCTATTATTCCATTCACAATGCTCTGAAGTGAGTCTTTACTTAATTAAATTACTGAGAGATGAGATTACAGAGCAACCATGTAAAAGATTCAGATAATCAGCTTTAAAGAGGAATAAAAACCCAAATCCATTGTACTTCCCAACTATTAATCACATCACCTCTGACATTCACGGGGTTCTTTCATAGTATGCTTGAGATTGTAGCTGACAAGATACCCTGTGAGAACTAACTTAGCTATGTGCTTTGTTCGGTGTCAGGGTAGCTCAAAGAAAACTTTGACAACAAAGTTTCCAACTATGCATGTTAAAATGTACAAAACTGAAAGCAAACCCAACCAAGTGTTCAAATCCATTGACTGTTGGAAATGGTAATTGTGACGAATGCTTCGAACCATCACATCTTTTGTAACAAATGTGATAATCTGAAAGAAAGGAAATTAATATTTTAAGCATATGAATTTATAAATTTTACATTACCCGTGCAATAAGCAAATACATTATTCATACTATGCATAAGGAAAGGCATATATGACCAAAACGCATTTATTTCTTACCTGTAAATTAGTGTTTTTATTAGAATTGCTCCTCTCTTATTCCAATACCTAAATGCTGCTTACTGAGAAGTCATACCTATAATTAAACAGAATATGGTATAATCATAACTCTAATAAAATATATGTATAGATTATTCTATGTATATACATATGTGCAACTATTTATACAGAAATTAAATACACTGTAGCTTATAATTCTTCTTTTTTTTTCAGACTGAAGACTACGTTCCACACTGATTCAGAGTTTCTTGATGATGCACTAAGATTTTATGGGGGGCTGCAATAAGCTATGTATTCCTTCCTACTTGATGAGCAGAGCATTTATTTATTGTATTTAAAATTCATCAGGACACACAAGCTTGTATCTAACTTACAGTGTTTAGTTAGTTCTGTCAATGTAATTTGAAAATTTGACCCATGGTTGGCAGCGCTGCCTGTGCTGAACTTGCAGCACGACACCGACCGGCCTCAGCAGAGCAGACACACACCTGCCACAGACTCACACCACACATACGTACCCCTGAGGAGTCTGTATCAGACAAGGAGTAGTGCAGCAATTTGTGTGGCAGTTTTGTGCAGGAGGGTGCACAGGGAGGGTCCTGCGTCCGCTTGTAGCATGACAGCCCAGGGAAATGCTCTGGGTCTCTGCCAAAAATGGTGGGCGCTCGCCTCAGAGCTAAACCTAGTGTTCCTGCGGAGAACATCTCCCCTGATATTTCTGGTGCACCCACCCAGATGGAATGGTAGGGAAGCAGACTTCAGGAGAGGTGGTAGGTTGCAGTGAGGGCCCAGACCCTTGTCCTGGTGAAAAGGGAACCTGTGTGCACAGGTTGATGATCTGTTACATAAGGTGGCCGAGTTGCAGAAAACGGTTAAAAGGCTACACAGTATTAGAGAAGCCAAGACAGAGACAGATGGGTGGTTTCATAGTGGAGTTCCTGTAGGAGACACCACTGAGAAAGAGGCACCTCGAACCCTGGTGACCCCCAAAAGCAGGACTCTGCTTCCAACTTCACAACCAAAAACAGACATGAAGATTTAACAGCTGCAAACACCCATGAGCGAGGTCTGCAAGAAGAAGAAGCCCTACCAGTGGATACCACAAAAAGAAGCAAGTGCTCATAGTATGTGGCTCTCTCTTAAGAGGCACTGAGATACCCATCTGCTGACCTGACAGGGAATCATGAGAGGTGTGCTGCCTTCTGGGAGTTAAGGTCCGGGACATTGCTAGGAGGATGCCACAAATTTCCAAGAGCACAGACCACTATCCACTATTACTCTTTCCTTCAGGCATGAATAGCATCGCAAGCCGGAACTTGGGCAGTAAATCAAGGAAGACTATAAAGCCCTGGAGGTGCAAGTGAAAAACACTGGTGCCTAAGTTATCTTGTACTTTATTCTACCAGCTGGAGGAAAGGGAGCAGAAATAGACAACGCATATCAATTCTTGGCTAGGTGGCTGATGTTGTCACAATGGTTTGGCTTTTACGGTGGCTATGAACTGTTAGGGAGGTACAGGATCCACCTGTCTAGAAGAGACAAGGTATTCTGTCATCAAGCTTGCCAATTCGGTAAGGTGAGCTTTAAACTGAAGGCCTCAGGGTGTGGGATCTGTGGTGGCAATGCTCACGCCATTGCTTCCAACTGGGGAATAAGCCAGGTCAACCAGAGCAGTGACAAAAGTTCCATAGCTGCCTCCCAAGATGAGAACCAGGACAGCCACCTCAAGGGTGTATATGGCTATGATGGGTCTTCCTGCGCCTCCCCAGGGAACCCTGTATACTTGATTACCTCTCTGAAATGTCTGTTGACCAATGCACACAACATGGGGAAAATTAATGAAGTTTTGAAAACATATGGTCTTGTGTATGTTATTATTTAGGTCTTTAAATGCTCTCTATATTTCTCTCATGACTATATAGTACCCTTTGTGAAAGATGAAAAAAAGTATTGAAAAGGACTTGCCTAAACTTGTAGGCAAGTTTAGGAAGTGTGGGTCGATGAGTGGACAATGAAGTGGATTGAGAACTGGCTGAGTGTCAGAGCCCAGAAGACTGTGGAAAGCAGGGCAGAATCTAGATGGAGGCCTTTAGTTCTAAGGCATCAGTAGTGGGACCGATCTTGTTCAGCATCTTCAGCAATGACCTGGATGAAGGGACAGAGTGTATCCTCAGCAGGTTTGCTGATGATACAAAATTATGAGGAGTGGCTGAAACACCCAAAGGCTGCTCTGCCATTCAGTGAGACCCGGACAGTCTGCAGAGTTGGGTGGAGAGGAAGCTAATGAAGTTCAACAAGGGCAAGTGGAGGGTTCTGCACCTAGGGAGGAATAACCCCAGGCACCAGTACAGGTTAGGTGTTGACCTGCTGGGAAGCAGAGGTGCAGAGATGGACCTGGGAGTCTTGGTAGACATAAAATTTAACCATGAACCAGCATGCCTCTTATGAGGAAAGGCTGAGAAAGTGGTTCTGTTTGACCCAAGGAAAAGGACTGAGAGGGGATCTTGTCAATGCTTATAAATATATAAAGGTGGGTGTCAAGAGGATGGGGACTCTCTTCAGTGGTGCCTAGAAACTGGACAAGGGGCAATGGGCACAAACTGGAAGTTCCATCTAAATGTGAGAAAAAAAACATGTTTACTTTGATGGTGACAGAGCACTGGCACAGGCTGCCCAGAGCGGTTGAATAGTCTCCTTCTCTGGAGATACTCAAAATCCACACAGACATCATCTTATGCAATCTGCTCTAGGTGATCTTGGTTTAGCGGAGAGTAATTTAGGGGGAGGTGTTGGACTAGATGATCTCTAGAGATCCCTTCCACTCCTTAACCTCTGTGATTCAGTGATCCTGTGATATACTGTTTCATTTTAAACATGTTATATATAAATGGTAAAATAAATACCTTGGTTTAAAAAAAACAGTTTAAACACTTAGTATTTTACAGAAAGAAGCAGAAAGTCACAGCAAAACAACAAATTCCATACACTTGGTTCAAAAGCAGATAACTTTTATCCTTGTACTTAAAAACTTCAACACCTCATCTTTCTTATTACTTTTATTTTATAGAATCAAGGGGGTTTGTTGCATCAAACTAGAAAAAAAAAAATAAAGCTTTCCTTTTGGTGATATATAACCTGATATAGAGAAATCGTTAAGGCAGGAAAATTATTGAGTTGAGATGAATGAAACAAGACCTCTGGAATGTATACTTAATACCTGGGATATTCATTATTAGTCATTTGGTGTAGCGTTGGTGCTAGATTATTTCTGTATGATGTATTTATATTCATGTGTCTGATAGTTTTTAGCACTGTTGCATGAACTGCAAGAAGGGACCACTTCATTATGGGATGGCTCACCTGCTCTGCTGGTTTCTTATGAAATAGACTCAGAATTTTTCTTGGTTCAAATATGCTACCCTGATAGTCTTCATTGCTTTGCATTCCCAGATATCAGGGGAAATAAGAGAGAAATGACAGTGGGTGGAATGTGCTAGAGGGATTTATTTTTTTCTTTCAAAAAGCCTGGGGCAGACACAGCTCTGATCTATATTCAGCCTTGACTGATGCCTCTACCTTACCTAAGAGCCTTCCAAAGCATTATGGAATATTATGTATAGGAAAAAAATGACTGATGTGTGAGATTCTAATGTCTTTTATTTTAAAATTTCCTATTCTAGCCACTGCACATAAGCAAAAATGCAGGTACATGTCTAAAATTCAAGGCTGTGTTATTAGAAACAGTAATGATGGGGTTTATCCCTCTGTCCTGCAGAAACACAGTGCCAGACTGGCTGCCGGGCAGCGCTTTGCCCTTCCTAGCCCAGGCTTTCCACAAGGTGCCCGGCCGGGGCTGAGGGGCTCAGTTGTCCCCCATGCTGGGGCCATGGTGCCGGCTGTGTCTGGCACCGGGCAGGCCTGGACGATGCTTCCTCACTGGATACCTGTACTCAGTACAGCTGCTCTAGAATCCTCTCCCGATATATAGATGTGATTCTTCCAGCATTTTAAATATATCTTACTGTTGGTTTTTTTACGCTGGATCCTATGTGATTTCCAAATGTGGTTGGTTTGTTGGGTGTTTTTAATCCCCCTATCTCGGCCCTAGCTTGCCCAATGTGGCCTTTGTAAAACCCAGTGGGAGCATTACTGCCCCTTTTGATGGGGTTTGAATAAATTGTTTGCACCTACAACCTGTATTCTGCCAATGTAGGAGTATCACCTCATAGTTAGTGGTAAGACACTGAGCTCTCTCTGATGATGCAATATTTACCTAATTATTCTTATTTCATTGCTTTGTGAAGAGCTTCAGGGCAGCTATTTTGATTTAATACATCTAGCTCAGAGAATATATTCCTGGGTTTCCTGCTTGGTAACAAAGCCTAGTTACCAAACAGGACTGCAGAGCTGAAAAACATTTTGCATTCCCTCCATGCTGCTATATTTAGCCACCCCTATAAACTTCAAACTGAATCTGAAGAAATACAAACAAAAGTGTGACTGATTTCTCACCATGAATCAAGATAGAAGAACCTCTAAAACATAACTTAACATGATAAAAGATACTATGAAAACAAAAAAGATGCATACCTCTATATTGATATAATACTCCCTAAAGCTTGGCAGTACTGCAATTTCCAGCAGTACTGCAGAGGAGAAAATGCCAAACATTCCATAATATATATTTGGTACACAGTACATGATATTTTTCCTGAGCGAGTTGTTACTGGACATCACTATTCATAACATTATTTTCCATAAGGCAATGTACTTTTAATTTTAGGCATGAAAAAAGATGCATTTTTGTTGCGCTTTTATATATAATTGATTAAAATATTCTATAAAACTATGCGTAGTTTTTTGTAGGGAACAAAAAAAAAAAAACATAACAAACCACCAAACTGGAAACAGTTTTCAAAGGTAACTAGACATTATTTCTTTACTTTTTTTAAACATTGCCTCCTTTACCTCCCATTTTCCACAGCAGTGATCAAGCCTATCATAAAAGCTCTTGTAACACTTTTCAGATAGTTTCAGTCATTTTTGCTTCACTTGATGGAGATTACTATTCCCATGTGTTGTGTTAGCTAAGTAGTCATGCAGCACATTTCAAGCTTGAATTAAAAGTCCATTTTTTCCCCCTGAACAAGATTCATAAATAAAAAATATCATCTTTGAATAAAATTCAGGTATTGCACTGAAGGGAAAAGGCTTTATATGTTAACACTGTCAAGACTCAACGATGCATAGTAAAATGGCTCCACAAGCAATGAAATTCGGATTTTAAGCTAAGTCTCTGAGTTTCATTTTAAAAAAAAATATACTGCTATACTTAGGTTTTTAAGGATTCCAGTCAGGATCAGTTCAATTTTGGTATGCATGTGTGCTGAATAAAAAATCCAAATATCTAGGATGTTTTTCTGTACCTTCACTCATGGAGTTGTTCTGGTGCCCTGAAGGAGACCACTTTCAAAGCATATCCGAGAGAGACACAGCAATGTGTAATCTAGATGCATCTATTTATCATGAACATATTTGTCCTCCCCTAATTCTAATGTTAATTCAGCAGGATCTTACCCTACTTCATCCCCGTACATATAGCCCACTGCCAATAATGATAAAGAAATGAAGAGTAATACCAATCATTGGGCTCTCGTTAAAACAAATTGCCATTAAATCATGTCTGTTCTTGCAACTGTCAAATGAATGTGATTATTAAGATTATGGATGGTCTTTCCAAGATGGCACTGGTAGTTCTGTTAGCTCCTTGAAAAAACGCTGACAATTGTACACAGTCATAGAATTATAGACAGGTTTGGGTTGGAAAGGGCCTCAAAGATCAACTAGTTCCAACCCCCCTGCCATGGGCAGGGATACCTCCTCTAGACCAGGTTGCTCAAAGCCCCATCCAACCTGTCCTAGAAGACTTAAGTCAAATGTCAGTCACTTACAAACTTAAGTCAGTTCATATCAGTTTGGCATTTTAAGGAAGATGCCCATGCTCAGTCTTTGTTTATGACCAATCTCTGAACAAATATCAAGACATTAGGATAACTATTTGTACTCAGCTGGGAAAAACTGAAATTGTTTACTGGTTACGTGTGTAAGTATCATATTGATTAAACACTCAAAATTTAAATGTGTTGAGAGTACACCAACTGTTTGAGTGAGAGCAACTTTTCTTTTAAACTGGTGCTTTGAGAATGCAATTAGTTTTCGGTGAATTTAATTGCTCTCTTTTGCTCTTTTGTCCATCTCTGTTAAAAAGACCACTATAAATAAAACAGGTTTAAAGGCAGCAGTAGATTAGAAAGAATTGCTTTGATTATAAATCTAGTCCTGTTTAAAAAAAAAAAAAAAAAGGGGGAATTAACCTGCTACAGCAGTTTAAGACTTTTTTGATTCCTTAGACCATTTTTCTAACAAACCTAGTACCTCAGATTCTGAAAAACACAGCCACTTCCATAAATCTACTGATTTGAAGAGTAAAAAATAGGTCAAATTCAGCTGATAAAATAGCTGATTGTACAGATTTGTACAGCTCAATTAGAAAAAAAAATAGCTGTTCTACTGTATTTATCTTTGGTTCTGTGAACTGATTATATATAAGGTAGACACATACAGCTCATGGAAAGTTGGAACTGTTAAATCATGTTTCTGTGATGAAACAATGCTTAATTTCTTTGCTTTTGAACTAATATTTTTACTGAAGAGTGATTTTGCTCATTATGTCAATAGAGTTGAAACTGTGTTTCTATGCACTTTCTGGCCTCTTGTGCTTTTGAAAGTTGCTGAAGGCTTTAAAATCCTTTAGTTGGCTTGATTAGACAGTGGCCCTTTGCCTAGCATTGATTTCAGGATTTGCAATTTATTAGCAGGTCACTGGGGTATTACTTTTGCCATGTATTCTTGGCAATTACCCAACTTCTTGAATAACTAAATACTAAAGCCAACCGAAAATATTCTTGATCTGTTTTAAATAGTTTCAGTGTTTTTTTTTCCTTTGTGTGATTACAGAATTATCATGTAAAGAATAGTACTATAAAATATATATATACATGCATATATTCTCATGTATATAATATACTTATGTGATAGTTTTAGAATTTTTATTATTTTTTTAATACAGGAATGCAAGAGAAAGAAATGGTGACTGCGTGTGGATGTCAGTTAAAGGTTAATGCATATTAAAGGCTTTCATTGAAAAAAAACAGATGAAAAAGCAAAACGATATAGTTACTGAAATAAAATCCCCTCATGGTGATTTGCAGCATGCCATATCACTCCCTTCTGAAGACAGAACCTGAATGGCAGGCTATCTATTCGGTATTTACAGAGAAAGAACTTTCAATGAATAAAGCACAGGGAAAAAAAAAAAGAGGTGTTACCATCTGCAGATTGCTGCCCATAGCATGGCTGTGTATACAGCATTGATCGATGGTATTAGAAGCAGAGTCCTATGCAGACCATCTAAAAACCATGTAAACAACCAAAATGAAATGGATACTGTCAGGCATGGCTTGCAATGCTACCTTGTTTGGGGTAGTTGGTATACTTGGTATTAGTACCAGATATTCTATCATTAATGAGCTTGAAAATGCTAAATAGGAAAATATTGTGGTCCATTTCCCACAGAAAACCATTCAACAGTTTGGGGTGGGTTTTTTTCCAGTTTTGATAGGATGGACAGGGTTTTTTCCAGTTTTGACAGGTGCTGCAGAGAGTGTAGAGAAGGATAACAAGGCTGATTAGGGGTCTGGAGAACAGGTCTGAGGGAGCTTCGGCTGTTCATCCTGGAGAAGAGGATCCTGAGGGGAGACCTCATCGTTCTCTACAGCTACCTGAAAGGAAGTTGTAGTGAGGTGGGTGTTGGCCTCTGCTCTCTAATAACTTGTGTTAGGACAAGAGGGAACAGGTTCAAGTTGCACTACGGAAGGTTCAGATTGGATATCAGGAAAAAATTCTTTACCGCAAGAGTAGTGAAGCATTGCAAACAGGCTTCCCAGGAAGGTGGTGGAATTGCTGTCTCTGGCAATTCTCTCTCTCCCCCTATTAAAAAAAATGGGTAGATTTGGGGCTTTGGGACATGGTTTAGAGGTTATGGGGTGTAGGGCTGATGGTTGGACTTGAAGGTCTTTTCTAACCTTGATGATTTTATAATTCTATGATACTAAGCTACTACCCACTGAGCAGTTTCATGATGAGTTCTGCATCCATTTAATTGAGTTTTCATCCAGATTACGTTCCCCTAATTTACCCTGGAACGTCATGTGGAATAGTGGCTGCATACATGAAGCCTATTCTTTGTTCATGCAATGAGGAAGGTCGAATTTTGATTGGACAGAAATCTTCCCCAACTGAACAATGGTTGATGTTTATTCTATTTCCTTCTTTTTAAGGTAATTATAAATAGGTTACTGGATTAGTTAGATCGAAGTTCTGTTGAGAACTGGATCTCAGCTGAATGATATGTAGTACTTAGAGACTTTTACTGTGTTTGTTTCAGACAAGTAAAATATTTCTAATTTTCTGATGTGTTACACATCCTCCATTAATTTTCAAAATAGAAATTACTGGATAGAACCATTAGAAGTGGAAGAGTTTTGACCCTTTCTCATAAAAGTAGTTAGTGAATTTCCTAGTGAATTTTTTGATGAAGGGAAAGAATATGTCACTTTAGCTTTTGGTCCTAAAGCAGATGCTACACTCCAGAATTTATTCACAGTAGATATCATTATTCACTTTGTCCGTTGTCTATACTCATCAAGGTTTCTAAAAAAATATATAAGTATAACCAACTTGGTCTCTCCTTAAGGTTCCCATCTTTCTTCCAAAATGAGTATTTTGAATCTATGCTTTTAATATAGATTCTTTTAGAAATTCTAGGTTGTTTCTGAACATTTTTCACTCTGAAATAGATGCATTCATTCTGAGGAAGCAATGTGATCTACCATCACCTGGAACCTTTCATAAAATTTGCTTCCTGTACTCCGGACCTTCATGCCAAACGATGTACCTCTGAAATTCACTTCCCTTTTTCTCTTAAGAACCGGGAAAATTTATGTTCTTTAATACAATAATCCAGTCATGTGCTTTATACCACTGATCTAAGACTGAAACAGGTCATAATTTTAGCTATGTATTAAGGTATACAGACCCACTTTTTGCCTTTTTCAGAGAATGTTGCAAATTAATGTATGTTTGCTTCTAAGATGTTGAGTGGACCATCTTACTGTCTTTTTTCTTGTTATTATTCATTGCAGTTAGTCTTTGTCAAAGCTACCGTTACTTCTTCCATGCAAACACATTTCTCTGTGCTATGCAATCTTGTACCAGTAGGTCAAGATTATGGGTCTTCCTTCTCAGTCTCCACAGCAATGTGCAGTGCTCTATGAGACACAGTACACCAAGAGCTACAGATGGTAGATTCATTTGACATTTCCAGGCACCTTCTCTATTTGTTGTTGTTTTTTTGTTTTTTTGTTTTTTTTTAATTTTCTGATATACATTATTCTCTCATAATTTATCTCCTCATTTCCTTTTATGCCTCTTCATACTTGCCCATTGTATTGGCTCTGTCCATATTTTGACTATATTTACTCCTTTTCTTCTTATTTTGCCCAAATAAATTTCTCTTTAGAGCCTTTCCTTACAAAACAGCAAGTTCAAAGATGCTTAAGGAAAGAAATATGTGGTAAGACCCTACAAAATAATACCAACAAAAGTATACTAGAACCAGATAACAGTGATAGGACATAACCAGTAACTTCTGAGAAACACAACCCTGCCTGGCAATATACAAATGCACCTCTAACCAAGTTTGTGTCTCTCCACACCATTGTATCATGCAGATGTAACTGTCCACTTACACCTAGATAAGAAATATGTCTACTGTGCTTTGGTTGGACAGGGGAAGAATTGTCTTTGCAGAATCACAGACAGTTCTGTCTCCAGACGCTTGATTTCATGCATGCTACCCATACGACTAGAAAGCAATAGCTTTTATATGTGAATAAGCTAAATAGTACTACTAATTCAGAACGTCGTCAAATCTGATGCATAGTTATACATATAGTGTATAACAGAATAGTAATTTCTGCATAGTGTCCTTGGCAAAAGTATATTTACACAGTCTTAATCTCACCAAGTACCTTCTTGTGCCTAGAGCTGCATTAAAAATATCTGGGAATGCCAGCATCTCCTTTCTTTTCTAATTAACTTAGCATCCTGTTTCTAGCCAGGACAGATCTGACTTCCACAAGCAGCCAGTGCAGGTGATCTGAATTAGCCCAGGTGTTTTCCACACCACCTGACATCAGTCAAACCCTATATATAACAGGGGGTGGTGGAGCAGGGGTTGGTCTGGATGGTTGTGTTGGTATAGTGCTCTCTGTTAGTGTCTGTTGGTAAAGTGGTCTGCGTTATTGCCGGGTATGTCTGTTCTTGTTTCCTCTCTAAGGGCTTATCAGGAAACTGACTTTATGCCAATCTGTGGGCGTGGTTTGGTCTTTTTAGACCTACCTAGGGGAGTGAGGGAGCAGCTCAGGGTGTTCAGCCTCTGCCTGGGGCTGAACCTCAACACTTCTTGAACGGCTTGTTTTTACATGCAGTTCTTCTCTATAGAGTGCTGCATTTGTATGGATAGTGATTTAGGAGGGGCTGCATTTAAAAAAGATAGGAAGAAAAACACCAACAAAACCAAACTTACATTGAACCATTTCATTTCTACCACTGTAAGGACTGCCTGTGTCTGAGCTCCACGGACAGGTTTCAGTAACTTCCGGTTCACCAGGCGACTCCCGGGGGTTGTAAAAACGACTCAGCCTTGGATCGCCTTGAGGCCCCATCTCTGCGGAGACACCTCCTGGGAGCTCTGCAGATCCCTCAGGCCTGAGGTTCTCTATAAACTGAGACTGAACCGGTCAGCGCTGCATCGTTCAAAGACCCGCGTTCAGCCTTGAATTCCTTCCACAAACAACATGCCCCGAGTCCCAATCAAACCACTATTCAGCTACCTAAAGGTAAGACAAAGGGCAGCCGTTGTGCTGCCGTTTTCCATCAATGGGCCCAGACAATGCGGGGACGTGCAAGAGGTAAGGGGAGCTCTGTGAATGCCGGCACAGGCCTGCCACTAAACCTAATAAACCCCTCGGGGTGGGGCTGAGAATCGGGAGCCGCTTCTCCAGCTCTGCGAGGAGCCGCTTCCCCCTTGGCCAGGCTGCTGGCGGACGTGAGACACTGAGAGCCCCGCCACGGAGAGGGGTAAGCGAACACTCGAGATGCGCTCGGTGTGTTGTCTCGGGTGACTAACACAAGGGTGGTATTTAGTGCGCTTGTGAGCTGGGACCGTGTGTCCGTGAACCTGCTGCGGTTGTACCAGTGCCTCTTGTCACTTGCGTGTGGGTGAGAATCGTGAGGCTTGTGACTGTCGCGGGTCGTGACGCTGCGTGTCGTGACTCGGCTGTGGTGGCAGCGGTGCAGTTTGTGAATCTCTGGTGGCTGTGATAAGGGTAGTCGTGCTTCTGGACTGAAGCTGTGCATTTCCCCACTGTATCCATAAAACCTGCAAGTGATGTAGTGAATCCGCATGTGGAATTATTGTTGTCATTGTTAAATTAATAATTCTGCAGTCTTTCCGTCACAACCATGCTTTCATTTCTACCTGTTTTCTAGTCTGAACATCTGCAGGAGATAGTCTCAAAATTTTCAGTTGCGTTTTTTTAGTAAAGTATACACAGTGTTTACTAAATAGGTCTACTAAGGTCCTCTACAGGCTTCAGGAGGACACATGCTTTCACCATGCTCTTCTCTATGGGGGCTGCAGGGGCAGCTCTGCTCCAGCCTATACTGTACCTTCTCTCTGGAGGGCTGTTTCTCTCACATTTTTCTTGCTCTTATGTCTCACAGCTGCTGTGCGGTGGTTTTTTTATCCTTTCTAATTTCTGTCAAAGAGGTGGAACCAGTACTGCTGTTGAGCTCATCTTTGGCCAGTGATGGGTCTGTTTTGGAGCTTGTGTGAGCTGGCTCTGCCTGACATGGCAGCAGATCCTAGTGTCTTCTCATAGAAGACGCCCCTCCTGCAGTCCCGTGGGTACCAAAATGCTGCAGTGTCAACCAAATACACTGTTTTTTTCTCTTATTACTTTTGATGAATAAGCTTATAGTGTTTTCTGTGTTGGGTTGTTGTTTGGGTTTTTTCTGGTTTATAGGTTTATATAGCAGAAAGTTAAATTTAAAAGTTTAATAGAAGAAAGCATTAATCTTATTTGATTGCTATGAAAATCCGTTTAATATTTGCACTATTTTTTACATATTTGTTCTTAGTTTGGGCATAATTTACTTAAAAAAATTGCAGTTAGAAGTTTTCCATATTCTACTTATGTTTTCCTTTCTTGTCGTAGAGAAATATAGCTTGTGTTTTCCTCCATTCATTTCTGTAACTCATTTCAAAACAAAAACTCTTTTTCATGTATTGGGGGAAGTGTGATAAACTCAGTAATTGGTTTGACACATACTTTAAATTGTGAGATAAGAACTCTAATTTTGAAAAGTACATTTTGCGATGTAAGTATGTGTTCAATGATCTGAGACAGCGAGGAGAATTAAATACTTCATCAAGAAAGATCACGTTTGTAATTCCTCTGGTGAAAGAGCATTTATCATTCCTCCCACCCTCCCCCCATCTTTTCACCCTGAATTATAATCCCGTCACTTGCTTCACTGGCTCTCTTGAACTTTGACTTTTGGTTTACTCATGCAGTATAAAAAGAATTAAGCTGAAGCACCCACCCAAGTGGGAACTGTTTGCCTATCCAGTCCTGGCTCCTTTGCCTTTCATTTGTCTTAATATTACAGCCAACAGCATTAATAAGCCTAATCAGGTCACATCGCTTAATGGACTGTCCTTGTCACTGACCAGATTTTCTCTTCAGAGGCAGAAAGGGCTAATTTCAATGTTAGATCTTTCCTAGACCTCATCAATCTGTGTACTTCCCCCTCCCCCGTGGCTCTCCTCTCTAAACCATGACTGGTTTTAATTAATATCCTCTTTTCCTTTCTTTGAGTCAGTGGACCAGTAATAACCTGTGATGAGTCATTTTCTGTTATGTTATGCCATTTGTATGCCAGTAGCTTGAGAATGCATTAGATCCAATCGTACAACTTCAGATTTACAGTTTATTGCTATAAACCATTGCAACGAAAGCCGAAGTACTGCTTTTTAAAAGTGCTTTATTGTTTCATGGTTTTATGCAGAAAAATAGCAATTAAATGACTAGGTGTATAGGCCTACAGCATTTATATTACTGATGAATTCACAGTATAAAATCATAATGCATTTAGACCACACTAATAGGATGTGATCCCTGCTTTTCATATTAAAAACTATCAGCCAATTTTTTTTGCCATTGACTTAGTAAAACAGGGACTAATTCTACAATTTTATTAAGGGTCAGAGTAAAATTTAAGGTGTCTTGGAAAGAAACATGATTGAAAGAGTCATCTGTTCCAGCACTAATTACTGTTAATATAATTTCAATGGTAGCTCTCCTATATGTGGCCTTTTCTTTCTATATTTTTGAAAATTCTAAGCCAGTGTTCACCCTTACTTCCAGAAGAGAAAACTTTCTATCTGCAGCTCTACTTTCTTTTTCACAGATAGAAGGGTTGGAATGCCAGGAAGTCAGTGCTTCCTCAGAATGAATACAGGTGAAGAAATCTAGGCAGTCATTACTGAAAATCTTAACCATGGTTGATGCTAATACAAACTATAAAAGCTTCTTTAAACCTTGAGAATTGATTAAAGTTAAAAGCTGATTTTTCCTTGATAAACTCAAGATAGTTAGCAAGACAAGCTGGCAAATTTTAATTATTTGACTTAGGATGTGCCAGCTTGTCTGCTAAGTCAAATAGTTAAAATCTGAATGATTACTTCTGTAATTGAGAGTCATGAAATCAAGAATAATTTCTGATGTCATTCATGATGTCTAGGTTTATTCCTGGTGTATGACTGGTTTTGTGTAGCTATTTCTATTCTTAAAAAACGTGAAGGAGCTTAGCTTTAACTAGCTTTACTAGAAGGTGCCTTCTCATATTGGGTGTCTGTAAATTCATTTTACAGTCAGAAATGTATTTAAAATCCTAATGTTATGGCATATCTCAGGATGAGGAAAGTGGCATAAGTCCAGAAAACTGAACTTTTTGATTGAACATAAAATTTTGGGTGATCCAGTCCCACAGTCACTGTATTGTTGACACTTTTGTTTTCATCCTAAAGGAGAAAAAACCCAAAACAAATCAGACAGAACAGGTACCTTCCATAAAAGCAGTTGTACTTCTGAAAATCAGATTATTATCTGAAGGCTGAATTTTGAAGGCAAGTAGAGAACTCATTTCACTCTTAATGCTGAAAACCTAATAGGTCACATATTTTTTAGAATAAAAAGTTATGTATTTCTGCAGGTAAGCATGAATGACTAAAAGTGATTTAGATGCTTTCCAGAAACTTCGTTTTTATATATATTAAGCAGTGATGCTTGTATAACCAAATGTCTTGTAGGACCAGTATGTACTGAATTCACCTCTTAAAAAGCTTTATGTAGCAGGGTCTAGTTAATTTTTGTAGTGCAATATAATTGTAATGCATAGGATTGCTTGTGACTGACATTATTGTAATATCTCATTTATCCTCTCATCCATCTCATTCTGCAAAAGCAGCAGAAACAGCTAGACTCCGTTTTAGTACTCTAAAACTGATTTATTCCCTTAATTTCTATTTAATCATCAGCTAAAGAGGAGTAAAATTATATTCAAGTGACATATTACCCAGTGTTATGCAAAACAAGCATAAACAAATCCAATGAAAATTGCAGAGGGAGGGCAAACCCCTAACCTGTACTGGTGCCTGGGGTTATTCCTCCCTAGGTGCAGAACCCTCCACTTGCCCTTGTTGAACTTCATTAGCTTCCTCTCTGCCCAACTCTGCAGCCTGTCCGGGTCTCACTGAATGGCAGAGCAGCCTTTGGGTGTTTCAGCCACTCCTCGTAATTTTGTATCATCAGCAAACCTGCTGAGGGTGCGCACTCTGTCCCTTCATTGCTGAAGATGCTGAACAAGATCAGTCCCACTGCTGACACCTGGGAACTAAAGGCCTCCATCTAGATTCTGCCCTGCTTTTCAAAACGTCATTAATTTTCCTTAGTGTGTCCTGGCCAGGGGTTCATAGAATCATAGAATTT
>VXBZ01011350.1:288614-440515 GCA_013399135.1 Heliornis fulica | reverse complement strand
GGTGCAGCTCCAAGAGGAAGACTGAGGAGGTGACCTGGGATATAGCAACTTTGCTCATTAGAAACAGGGACACAGATTCTGCAGGACCAGTATGTGCTTTACTCACACCAGCCAAGTCAGGTGTACCTTGTTCCCACTCTGCTCAAGGAAATGTTACAGCAACTGAACATCCCCCACCCTCTGGCCACTGCAGTCCTTGGTGCAAATGATGCTGTTCCTTGCTTGCAGGACTGGGTTCTGCCACTCTAACCTGCCAGCATAAGACTTTGACTCTCATAAGATGTTGTCATTTTGAGCCTGGAACAAGCTGTCTTACTCCTTAGCTTGTTTTTATTTGTTTTATAAAGTGCTTGCAATTAAAGTCTGGCTTAGATACGCTGATGTGCTCTTAGCTCACTGCTGTGACTGGGAGGGACTGCTGCAATGTGTGGTGATGGCTTGAAAAGCTGAAAAATTTAGGAGCAGGAGTGGGAGGAGGAGGAAAAAGGGTGGATGCACACAAATTAGGACTGCCAAAGGGCTGTGATGACTTTTGTTGCCAAGCAGATCTCTATGGTTGTGCCCTTTGAATTGTGTTCCCTCAATCATAGCTCTCTTCACAGCCCAATACCTTTTTTCCACAAGTACCTTTCACACAGGGAACATGTGAGGAATATTTGTTGATGCAAGTCTTTTCCTGGGTACTGCACGGTTTGTACTTCAAACTGTTCTTTATCCAAGTCCTACTTTTAAGAGATCAGGAGCATGTGCTTAAAATTGAGTCAGGATTCAGACTTCAGTGAAGTAACTCAGTGACTGTAGGTGTGTGCGGTCCAGGTTTCATTTTAGGCTGCAGCTCCAGTCAGGAGTTGAAAGGAGAATGCTAATCACTCTGGCCTGATTACATAGCATATATATCTACAAATTCATGTTGTCTGTCATATATGCATACTTGCATAACATATTCTTTACATTTTGTTTTTCATTAAGCCCAGATATTTAGCAGAAGCATCTCTGGACCTCTGTCTCTGCCTGACACTTCTTTCTGCTTTCAAAATCTTCTGGCTTCAATGTAAATAACCGATTTTGCTACAGATGTCTTAGTGCTATAGAGAGCTGTTAAAGTAATTGTACCTGCTTCCAAAATGTATAAAAAATGAGAATTCTGAGAAAAGGTTTTGACATCTTCTGGAAAGATAGCGATAGCGTAGGCTAACAGGGAGAAAGCTGTACACTTTGCTTTGAGTTTGATCACTTATTTTATACCTATGCATTACTGTTTCTTTAATGTTCACATATAAAATTCAGTTAAATGTTGTTCCTAAGAGCTGCAGGCAAACTCTTCTGAAAATACCAAGATAATGAACTTGAACCTGAGCTTTCTCCATCAAAGAAATCATTATAGACAATGTGGTTTAGCTTTTGGCTTTATTCAGTTTAAATTCACATTTTCTCTTCCACGGGAAGAAGAAAGTGCATCTTTAAGAGTAGGTGTTTGTTAAATCAATATATACCTGTTGGTATCGCTAGGAATTGCCTTTCTGCTTTCAAATTGCTGTACAAAATACCTGAGTAGGCATAATGTCAAGAATGGAAAGAATCAAAGTGTATTTAAGACTCGCTTAAAAAAATCCATTTAAAAAGTAGGAATGTGTTTTTCAGGCATTTTAAGATCATAAATTGAAACACAAGTATTTAAATTATTTTTTCAAAGAGATTCAAAACTAGTAGTGTATTTGCATAGCCATGGAGGGAACTTTTTTTGTCCTCAGCATTTAAGTTTTCTAGCAGTTCCGTATTTTAGTAGACTCCAGTGCCCCATAAAAGCAAATACTCAAATTTTCAGTTTCTAGGTACTGAATATTTTCCCTTCTGCTGCCTTTGTTTTTATAACTGTAATTTATTTTAAAAAGAAAAGTTGAGAAACTGAAGTAATGAATGGAAGATTTTGGAAAAGGTCATTAAATAAGCTCTCTAAAATCTGATAGATACTGTCAAATGTTAAAATAAATATACTACCATGGTAGAGAGGGGGTGAGCTGGGGCCCAGGCAGTGTGGCTGCACAGGGCCTTCACTTTGCCAGCTAAACTCAACTAAAGCACGGACAGGGATTTCATTAGCAAGAGGATTCAGAAGGTAAATGTTTGCAGTATGAATAACAAAATTACTTCAGTTCTTACCAGTCAACAGTTATAGGAGATTCTCGAGCCTTTTACTTGTGTTGAGGCTCCAAGTTTGGCTTTGCCAGCACAGAAATTTCATAAAGAACTTTTTTTATTATTCCTTTAGAATCCTGAAGTGTCCAGCAATCACTGATCATATTGGGGGGGGGGAAAAAAAACCAACAAAAAAACATCCAAACAAACAGTGAAGCTGTGGTCTAAGTGTGACTCATACTGGGTAAGAGATCAAAAATAAGTTTGGAAAAATACACCTTTAAACTAAAGTTTTAAATATTTAGACTTGGATAGGTTTGGTGGCAGGACTTTTTTAAGTTTAGAGTAACTGCTATGAACTCGTTGAGAGGTACTGAGTATGCTGTCAAATATGAAAAATGATGGAACAAAAATGCAGAATAACCAACTCATCTCTTGCAACCTGGGGTGCCAAACGCTGTGTTAACCCCCTGCAGAACACCCCAGGGAAACCTTCTGCTACCGACTCTGTCGGAGCCTGGTCTTAGGCTGTGCAGAGCTTGACAGCCAGAAGTGACATTTGTGGCCGTTCTAGCAAAACCAGATCACAAAAGGCAGGCAAACACCCTTGGTTTTAAAAACTAAAATAGTTTCTCCTCTTTCACATGGTCTCTTACTACTCCAAGCAATTTATGTCACCTCTTGTTTTTATTGATCCTTGGCTTACTCTCATGCCTTGCTCTGCAGCAAGCCATGAGCTACCCTTTCTTCCTCTTGACTCTGTCATAAAGGAGGCAGAATGTTCATCAAAGCACAGTAATTTGGATGATGGAGAGTTATCTGTGGTGATACACAGATAACTCTCCATCATCAACATGTGGTGAACTACTGTCCTGTGCTATGCCTCTCTCTTCTCCCCACCATTGCTCCTTGGGGCCATACTCCTGTTGGTAAATACCTGTCCTAATTCCTGTTAGGAAGAAATCTGATCACTATGAACATTGAATCCCTCTTCAAAGTCTGGAGTTTGTCAGTCTGGGTGATCAAGGCAGTGTGCATATCAAAGCCTCCTCAGTTATGAGGCACCGGGAAACTAGGAACACTGTCCCATCAAAACTTCCACATACACAGAGAAGGTCTGACTTTGACCTGCAGTTCATAATGGGAGATTATTTCTGATGGTGAAATTTGTACACACAGATTTCCATTAGCGTCCAGAGACACCAAAGTTACTGTTTCCACCTGCCACAACTGGGGAAGGCATCAACAGCAGGCTGTGCTTCTCCCAGTAACAGAAATGTTAAGGATTTAACACTTGATATTCAGCAGGGACCTTTCCTGACATCTGAAATACTAGTGGACTGACTCAGAAACAAAAACAAATGCAATTGTGTTCCTTCCTGAAAAAGGAGGTTCTAACACATGAAATAAAAATATTTGGGGTTTTTTAGAGCAATCAAATTAACAACCTTCCATGCAAAAAAAAATCAGGTTGACAATTTATAAAAAAATAGGGTGATTTGTAACAGTTCCCTACATGCTGTATCCCTATCCCATGTTGTGTGTGTGGCTGTAGCCTTCAAGAAAAAAAATGAGATGGTAAACTAGCATAGTAAGGTAGCAGGGATTTTTGCCTGGAGTTACCTGGCATCATAGGATGGTCTTTTACAGCTTGTGTTGCCTATTCTGGTGGAAAATAGTCTTCTCTATTGCCTGAATTAATTGGTTTTGGTGTTCTCATCTCCATCAGTTTGGCAGTACTGCTTTCATGCCTCTGCTGTGTTTTAGAGTTCTGCTCCTACAATCTGGAGCCTCAGGTGCGACATAAAAGCTCTTGACTGTAATGAGCGTTCGACTCTTCCAAGACAGATATGGCTCTGAATGGGAAGAGAGTGAACGGCAAAGGCAGCAGTCCTGGAGATGATGAGTTGTCTTGATAAGGCAGCACAGCCTGATTGCATTTCCAGAAGAATTCAGAATATCTTCTAGTAAACACTTGCAATAGCTTTCACAATCTCTGATAAAATCTTACCTCTTTAGAGAGAGATGATGGCTGTAAACAGCTTGTGTGGCTTGCTTATGATTTCTTATGGGTTTTTTATTTATTTTTTTTTGTTTTCTTTGCATAATCTGTCCTACAGGCACAATTAGCATTCCATGTATCATGAGAGATTGTGCCTCACACAAATGTGCAAGGACAGTGAATATTTTTTATTTTTTTCCTATCAATCCCAACAGGTCACAACTTTTTACCCCTAGGAGAAGAATATATATATATATAAATATATAATTTTAGGGAGTAATGTTTCGTTGCTGTTACTCTTGAGGCAATCTGGTATTTGCAGTATACCTCCATGCTCTATGTAGAAATATACTGTGAGCACCTATATGTGACCTCTGATATTTGTTTGTCCTGATTTATGAGATCCTGTGCATACTATAGGGAAGAAAAATAAATATGCAAAGTGCCAGTAGACTTTTAATGAAGTTACCCAGTATTTCTTCACAGAAGCTGACCTTGAAATTGCTTTTCATGCACAAGTCAAAATATGTAAATTAAGATCTCAAAGTGACAGTTCAAAACATGTATATAGTTTGTAAGGTTCTTGCCAAAGCCATGGAAACTTTGTGTTCTACAAAGGCCATTCATCAGGCTCTAAAACTGCAGGTACCAAAGTGTAGGAAAATGGCAGTGCTCAAACACTGAGTGAAATTTGGTCAAAGCACTAAATTTCATTTCAGTAGTTATGAGAAGTCTGCCAAAATTTATTCATGAAATCTGTGAACATACTGCCAGTCCAGTGTAGAGCTTCCAGCTCCCTAACAATAGCAAAACCTAAGCTGGTATCTAAAATTGACTGATATATGCCTAATTTTCCTTAATGGCATTTGCTTTGCTGCTCTTCAGTGTCAGAGATGCAAACGAGCAGGAGAACCAACTTTTCCAGAGTGAAATGAGACACTTGTGGAGATTTCAGCTCTTCTTTCCTAAATAGTAATAATAATGTAAAACCCCTTTTAAATATTTCTGTTGGCTGCATTTACACGTCAAATGCTCCCAGAAACATTTTCATCTCATATTTTGCCTCCTGATTTCCCTGTGCTCCCATTCTCTAAGTATTGCTTCTAATGGCTTCCAGTCCCAGCTCAAAACTTTTCCATAATGTTGAGGATCGTGAGTATTTTCCTCTATGCCATTGTTTGCAACATAAAAGATCAGTACAATGAATTTCAGTTATGTTTATGATTAGTCCCTGTCTACAGCAACTGTTGTGTTTGGCACAGAAGCATCTTTTGGAAGCGTTCTTGCAGATAGATAAACAAGCAGATATACTGGGCTGGTGAGCAGATGAGTAGGAAATAGCTGGGTTCCCAGTGATAAATCTACCGTGGGGATGGAAGGAAGGTTCAGGCAAAGCATTTGGTGATGTGGTGGTGCAGAGGATGAGCTGCACACTATAATTAATACCACTAGCACTAAAAGGACATCAGGGGTGTAGTGTGTGTTGATTATTTCTTCTCTCTGTTTATACTTTTTTTCTCTCCTTTGCAGCAGCATGGCTATGCCAACAAAAGCCCCTGAGACGGAGCTTTAGCCGCTGCTCCTCTATAACTGCATCATTACCTCACTCCAAACAAAGTCCTTTTTTTGTCAATAGAGGATGAAAACATTATTGGATTCAGGAGCTCATAGTAGTCTTGTATGCAGCTAGGGATGAGGAGGATAGATTTATGAAATGGACCATTTCAAATGGCATTATCTTCCCACAGTGAGGTACACCTTTCATAAATCATGGGAGAGCACTTGGAAAATAAAGCATTTGTTATTCCTGACATACACTGTATTTCCATCCTCCACAGATTTTTGGGATTTGAGGTGGAGGGGTGGGAATCCTCTGTTTGCATTTGTTCTTCCCTGATAATTAGAGCTTATAATCATACGATTACAGGAAAAGTTGGAACAAAATATCAGGAAAAGCTTTACAATGTCAATTTTTACCTTATCTTTCTTTATCTGGGGATGTGCTGAGCCTCAGTTTTCTGGTTGGGATCTGAAGCCAAACATTTTTTGCACATTTCCAATATTTCAGGGCATTCTCTCCTTGCTGCCTAGCAGGAGTCAGCTGGGAACAGGAGTTCAAGTGTAGGCAAAAAACTTTTTATTTTTTAAGGCTGGTGGGTTAGAGCTATTTCATGGGTATTTTTGCTTCTTTAACTCAAAGACCCTATTTTTGCTGCATTAATAAAGCTGTCTGGTGCCTCTTGAACTCACCAGCTTCTGTATATTGTACTGGGTGGGAAGAGGTTTCTTTCTGTGTTGTCAGTATTTTTTCTGTATTTTCACAACCCAATATTGCAATAATTTTGCCAGGGAGTCTGATGCCACTTGGGATAAATGCAGGTCTCGATTAAACCTGTAACTATCCTGATGTGAAAAGTCCACATTTATTACACAGTATTATTTGTGTGGATACTTTTTAAATCATCTGTTTGCTCTGGAGAGGAAACTTTTGAGTGCTATGAGAGAGCAACTGGTCATTACCTGTAATGAGTTGAGGAGANTTTTTTTTGTTTTCTTTGCATAATCTGTCCTACAGGCACAATTAGCATTCCATGTATCATGAGAGATTGTGCCTCACACAAATGTGCAAGGACAGTGAATATTTTTTATTTTTTTCCTATCAATCCCAACAGGTCACAACTTTTTACCCCTAGGAGAAGAATATATATATATATAAATATATAATTTTAGGGAGTAATGTTTCGTTGCTGTTACTCTTGAGGCAATCTGGTATTTGCAGTATACCTCCATGCTCTATGTAGAAATATACTGTGAGCACCTATATGTGACCTCTGATATTTGTTTGTCCTGATTTATGAGATCCTGTGCATACTATAGGGAAGAAAAATAAATATGCAAAGTGCCAGTAGACTTTTAATGGAGTTACCCAGTATTTCTTCACAGAAGCTGACCTTGAAATTGCTTTTCATGCACAAGTCAAAATATGTAAATTAAGATCTCAAAGTGACAGTTCAAAACATGTATATAGTTTGTAAGGTTCTTGCCAAAGCCATGGAAACTTTGTGTTCTACAAAGGCCATTCATCAGGCTCTAAAACTGCAGGTACCAAAGTGTAGGAAAATGGCAGTGCTCAAACACTGAGTGAAATTTGGTCAAAGCACTAAATTTCATTTCAGTAGTTATGAGAAGTCTGCCAAAATTTATTCATGAAATCTGTGAACATACTGCCAGTCCAGTGTAGAGCTTCCAGCTCCCTAACAATAGCAAAACCTAAGCTGGTATCTAAAATTGACTGATATATGCCTAATTTTCCTTAATGGCATTTGCTTTGCTGCTCTTCAGTGTCAGAGATGCAAACGAGCAGGAGAACCAACTTTTCCAGAGTGAAATGAGACACTTGTGGAGATTTCAGCTCTTCTTTCCTAAATAGTAATAATAATGTAAAACCCCTTTTAAATATTTCTGTTGGCTGCATTTACACGTCAAATGCTCCCAGAAACATTTTCATCTCATATTTTGCCTCCTGATTTCCCTGTGCTCCCATTCTCTAAGTATTGCTTCTAATGGCTTCCAGTCCCAGCTCAAAACTTTTCCATAATGTTGAGGATCGTGAGTATTTTCCTCTATGCCATTGTTTGCAACATAAAAGATCAGTACAATGAATTTCAGTTATGTTTATGATTAGTCCCTGTCTACAGCAACTGTTGTGTTTGGCACAGAAGCATCTTTTGGAAGCGTTCTTGCAGATAGATAAACAAGCAGATATACTGGGCTGGTGAGCAGATGAGTAGGAAATAGCTGGGTTCCCAGTGATAAATCTACCGTGGGGATGGAAGGAAGGTTCAGGCAAAGCATTTGGTGATGTGGTGGTGCAGAGGATGAGCTGCACACTATAATTAATACCACTAGCACTAAAAGGACATCAGGGGTGTAGTGTGTGTTGATTATTTCTTCTCTCTGTTTATACTTTTTTTCTCTCCTTTGCAGCAGCATGGCTATGCCAACAAAAGCCCCTGAGACGGAGCTTTAGCCGCTGCTCCTCTATAACTGCATCATTACCTCACTCCAAACAAAGTCCTTTTTTTGTCAATAGAGGATGAAAACATTATTGGATTCAGGAGCTCATAGTAGTCTTGTATGCAGCTAGGGATGAGGAGGATAGATTTATGAAATGGACCATTTCAAATGGCATTATCTTCCCACAGTGAGGTACACCTTTCATAAATCATGGGAGAGCACTTGGAAAATAAAGCATTTGTTATTCCTGACATACACTGTATTTCCATCCTCCACAGATTTTTGGGATTTGAGGTGGAGGGGTGGGAATCCTCTGTTTGCATTTGTTCTTCCCTGATAATTAGAGCTTATAATCATACGATTACAGGAAAAGTTGGAACAAAATATCAGGAAAAGCTTTACAATGTCAATTTTTACCTTATCTTTCTTTATCTGGGGATGTGCTGAGCCTCAGTTTTCTGGTTGGGATCTGAAGCCAAACATTTTTTGCACATTTCCAATATTTCAGGGCATTCTCTCCTTGCTGCCTAGCAGGAGTCAGCTGGGAACAGGAGTTCAAGTGTAGGCAAAAAACTTTTTATTTTTTAAGGCTGGTGGGTTAGAGCTATTTCATGGGTATTTTTGCTTCTTTAACTCAAAGACCCTATTTTTGCTGCATTAATAAAGCTGTCTGGTGCCTCTTGAACTCACCAGCTTCTGTATATTGTACTGGGTGGGAAGAGGTTTCTTTCTGTGTTGTCAGTATTTTTTCTGTATTTTCACAACCCAATATTGCAATAATTTTGCCAGGGAGTCTGATGCCACTTGGGATAAATGCAGGTCTCGATTAAACCTGTAACTATCCTGATGTGAAAAGTCCACATTTATTACACAGTATTATTTGTGTGGATACTTTTTAAATCATCTGTTTGCTCTGGAGAGGAAACTTTTGAGTGCTATGAGAGAGCAACTGGTCATTACCTGTAATGAGTTGAGGAGATAGGCCTTGATTTTGGGAAACATGTTTTGACCAGAAATGATAGAAAGATAAAGGTAATAGTAGCAAAGAAAAATCACCTGTGTTAAAGAATAGAACCAAAGCATTAATAGGATATTGATGTGTGGTTTACATTCAGAACACAATCTAGAAATTAAAAATAATGATATTAAATAATTTTTAATTTGAAAAATTAAAATACTTAAAAATTGGGAAAGGTCATACTTCATGCTTGTCTGTACTAGATTAATTCTGCCTTTTTGAGGTGACTGTGATAAATTTATTTTTTCTATTATGCCCTTCCAAGTGGTCATGCCCTGCTAGCAGCATGTCACAACAAAAACAGAGGGTATGTTGACGCAAAGCGAAGAGTGATGTTTCTCAAACTTCACATGCTTGACTTGGCTACCTGGCATGGGGTTTTTGACATATGAATGGGGGGAAGGAGCGAGTGGCTTGGTTGTAATTTTTTTCTTTTTTTCATGTAGCCCATGGTAAAATGACAACAGAGTAGTAGTATTAATTTGTACTTCTGAGAAGACTGAATTAAATTTATTTCTTTCCTTATAGACATTGCATTTTTTTTGCTCTTGGATATGCTTAGAGAAGCCTTTATTAAGACTACAGCATAGATGAGAGAAGCCTATTGCTGCCAACATGAAGCTGAGAGCTTCCTCTGCAGTGGAAACTGAGAGATCAAGTCAAGGTCAAACTCACTATTTATTCCTGAAATTTCTGCAGACACTGTTATTTAGATGTAATGAGCCTTGCTTGGATCCGGTTTGGAAAGATACTAAAGCTTTGAACTTTTAAGTTCAGAGGCTCCAGTTACATACATGGGTATCTGGACCTGGAATCTGAAGGCTTGGCATTTCAGATGTTGACTTTCCACAGGGTTTAGGAGAACTTGTTCCTGAGATAGTGAAAATGTATTTTGCTGAGGCTAAGAAACTATTACCAGGAGTGTAAGCTTACCTGATCACGAGCAGTGCTCCGCTGGGACTTGAGGTACCGCTTCTGTGCTCCCTGACCATGTAGATAGCTAGGAGGGAGAGGAAATGCATTTTATCAGCCATGCAAAAAACATGTATTAAAGCTGTAAGGGCCATACAGTTCAGAAATATGCCACATTGTGTTTTTTATGAGTAAACAGGAGATCATTGTGGCTGAAAAACACACATTCTGTCCCATAACATGTGGGAAGCTTCTGTAGGAGTTTGATGAATGCAGAGAGCTGGAGAAATAATGAAATAGTGGAATCTTTTTTTTTTTCCTGTAAATTTCTTAAAGGTTTGCTATATAATAATATTGTTTATGTCATTATGGCAGAAGAATTGCTTTTCTAGCTTAGCTGAGGTATTGAACAGTTGTGCATTTAACGGATAAAAATGATTCTCCTGACTAAGGAGAGACAAGCATTGTCACCCCTGTTTTGTGGTGTGTGTGATGTGTTTGTTTGGGTTTTTTAAACATCCTTTCTGAGGGCACCACGTGTGAATATTTTTCTCTGTACTAGTGTTGCTTTGAAGAATCATCTTTACACTATAGCTTGAGATCAAGAATTCCCCATGTCCTGTTCTACCTCAGCACCTAGTCAGTGAGTGGCAGATAACATTTTACCTCTGTTACTATACAGACATCACCCTTTTGGTTTAATGCTGTTAAATAAAGCTAGGATTCATCAAGAACTATTTTAATAGAATTGTCAGGTAGCTGCAGCGGCTCTGATTTAAATGAGTAAGCAACACCTATGGGCAAATGATCTTTCTGCACACAGAAATTAATTACAATTCAGGACTGATGAACTTTTATGAGCTAGTTAATTTTTAAAAGATGCTGTGTATGGTTTATTGAAATTAAAAGAAAGTGACAGCTTTCTGCTCCTACCCTCGTAAAATCCTATTCTGCATATAATATTGACCTAATTTAGTTCAAAGACGCCGGAGCTCTTCTCCAACACTTCACTGTGTAAAGGCCAGTTGAAGGTTTCCAGTACACTTTGAGTAAACAGAAAAACTTTTTGCTGGTTGTCAATGTTATATTGGCTGTAACAGTAGAGAAGCTCTAAACTCCTGTGTTGTCCTTTGTCCTTGATTACCCGCAAACCCATATTTTAAGCAAAGTGCAGTTTCAATTCTGCACCAGGTTACAAAATGCCCATTTATAGAATGTTATGAATGAATATTGATTATAAAGCAGTACACCATATACCACAAGATTGCAGATATTTTTATGGCGCGGATCTTCTGGTGAAAAGATTTGATGGGCCACTGCCCTCCCTAATTATGACTGTAGGAAGCAGCTCCCTTCCCATTCAAGACAGGACCACAATATCTGTCATTTGTATTCACATATTGTTCCTGTGGGAAAGTAAAGTAACAGCTTATGGGAAAAGGTATTATTCTGAAGGCATTTAGGTTGGTCCCAAGAATCTGGCTATGGGTTACTTCTGTTTCAATCAGCTGTAAAAAGCGAGCTACTTCAAGCAGTAACACACAGTGCTCAAAAATGCCATCTTGAATTTACTTCCCTTGCTAATACTGTTCCAAGTCTTCCTTCCATTCCATGACCTTCACAAAACCACAGACCATAACTTTTCAGACCTCTGTTTTATAGCTAAATTTTTGCAGGAACTCATTTTATTTCATCCTGAAGTTGCCTGCCTTGATCAACATCAGAGGATTTTGTAGAAGAAAACATTGTTGTGACTATGAAACCTGAGATACCAAACCAGCGTCATCACTGTTGGACTATGCTAATTTCATGCTTCAGCTGATATAGGTCTTCAAGGAGTTGTCTTTCTGGACTTCAAAGCACCAATAACATCTAATCACATTTAAAAATTATCATTTCCAATAGACAGGACAAAAAAAAATCAACTTTCTGTAAAAATTTAAACTATCTAGTGAAAAAGTTGAAGTGCAATGAAATGAGAAACTAGAAAGCACTTTTCATACCCAACAAATGAGTTTGACAAATACTGTATTTTCTCAGGCTGATTAGATCTTTACTACTTGCTTGTTCCTGAAACAATAAAGACAGAAGAAGAAATAAAGAAGATACTTTTTTCTTCTACACTTATGCCTTATCCTACAGCTGAATTTCTCCATCTATTTTAGGACAAGCACATTGAGGATTTTTAATATAAGCCTGAATGAGAGTGAAAAGGTGTTTCCTTTTTTCCTGGAAGGTTCTATTGAGAAAACATTGAGCACAGCTGCTCCAACTGGACGTTCGCATGAGGAATGTTAATTTTTGTGCTTCTATACAGGGATCTCAAGTTTCCTGGGTGAATTAGCTGTTAATGGATTTCTAGAATGTACCACCAGTGGCGTGGGAGAATGTAGTCTGTGCTGAGGCCAGAAAACACAGGCTGTAATCAGATAACCTGTTGTTACAATAAAGCCAGCAGATAATACTTTGCCTTGCTTACTACAGTAATTGGTCTGCCCCATATCCTACGGTCTTTGGCACTATTAAGAATTGTGTTTCACCTATCAGCTATTTATAAGAGTTTTACTTCCTGTGCATTCTCAATTGAAACCTAATTTCAGATCTGTAAAATGAAGCATAGAGAAAGGGTACCAAAATAATGTGTTAGGCTGCTTTCACAATCATTTCTGGGCATTGTTCTCTGGCAAGGTTTGGGTTGATTTACCTTGCAGTGGATATATAATCGTGTCATTGACTAAACTCTAGCAATTAAATAATTTTTTTCTTAGGTTACAGTTTTGTGACCAAGGGCAGACTGGAAGAAGTCAACGGAAAGTACAGGGTCTGCTGGCTTTCAAAGCATGGCAGGGGGAGTGTGTAGTCACTTAAACACTCCAATCTTGTGTGCTTTCATTAGGTTATATATATTAAAAAAAAGTCAGATATTGTTTTCCTGTTTGTGATCACTGGGTATCCTCTGCAGTTTTATGGGGTAGACAATTTTTTTAGTTTAGTGTACGTGTAGATGTGCTTTTTGGTCTAAAGCTGTACTGAAAATCCTTATTTAGGGGGATGATACAATGCCTGTGTGTGCTTATTCACAGCTTGGGACCTGCTGCTGGGGTGCCTTTGGAAGTAACATCTTGGCTCTTACGACAGTTATGTGTTTTCATCCGTATTCCTTAGCTTGCCTACCTGTTTGGCAGTCAGTCCCTCCCACTCACATTGGAACTCAAGCTCATTTCAACCACATAGGTCTGAAGTCTCAAGACTCAAGTCCTCGAAATCCCAGATAGCTGGCAAGTAAACAGAAGGCACTGGCCCAAATTAGTGCTCTTGCTGCAGGAAGGGTAGGAAAATTTTGGCTTTTACATCTGCTGAGTAGCTGCTGGTTGCCAGTTGGCATGTGTGCCCTGGCCAGCTGGGGAGTAGAGGCTGGGAGGCTTCTGGTGGCCTGACCTCATGGCATGTCCCAAAGGATGAACGTCCACAGTCAGCCACCCACCATCAGGAGCTTGCTCCTCACATGCTGTTAGTGGGACTAGCTTTAATCTGAAATGGGGATTATGAGAGAGGGGAAATTCAGGCTTATCAATGTCTGTAGTGAGAAGGAAAGTTTTCAGAGTAAGTGTGTGCTTGAGTGCATTCAAGTGCATGGACCATACAATTTATAAAGTGCAAAGATGCTTCTTTGAGGTCACACAAAAGAGCAGTCTAACCAGGAATATCTCCGTGGTAGCAGTATCCTACCTGCCTGCTCTGAGCCTGTCGTTTTGTGGAGACCATGAATTTGTTTGTGGAGAATAGAGATGTCAGAGCTCCTGGTAATGGAAGGTGGTATTTTGTCTGTGAGAAGGATGGGGCCCGGGCACTGTGTACATCTACTCTCATATCCTTTTCCTGTGAAGCCTCTGTAATTCATAACACAGTCACGTTGTTCAGGAACGTTTCCTCAGACAGATTCTATCTCTGAGAGCTTAAATTGAGGGATTTTCAGTTAGTCTCTTGATTTATGTATCCAAATGTGTAGCTCATAAGAGGAGTTTGTTTTACAATTTCTTTAGTATTATGCATCCAGTGAAACTTCCAGTAATTACGAATCCATTAATGTTCTCTTTCTTCTCTTTTGTACCCTTCCCTGATGTACAAGTGGATTTCTTATTTTTGTGATTTGGTAATATTACATGGTGAGGAACAAGAGTGATGCTTCTATCTTAGATTTTGTTCTATGGTTCTGGTGGTTGTCACTGTACCAGCAGATATGGCTTCAGTTCTCAAACCTTGATCTTCAGTTTCACTTGCTACATACTGGTATGTCTGTTGATGGGAATAATTTTTGTGTGTCTAGATTAAAATTGTGCCCATGTCAAAACACAAGTCCTAAACCATTATATTTTTTTTGTCACATGAAGACTAAACTCTTTTTTCAGTCAGAAGTCATGTGAACTTATATTTCAGTCCCTCATTAATCTTTACATGAGTGAAATATTGTGTTGTCATTTTAAGACTGGGACTAGCTGACTGAATGTTCAACCGCAGTTGCTTTTTGAGGTTTGGATTCCTATTGAAATGGTCCTTTTAATGTCATCTTTAATTTATTCGGATAATGTAATCAAAATAACATTTACTCTGTTACTGCAAATTCACTATATTATTAGCTAGTTTAAGTAGACAAAAAAGGTAGTATGAACCCCCATGGAAATATATGCTTCCAGTAAAAATGGATTCAGTTCATAGAAGCTCTATATTTAATTTGCAGTTTCAAAGCACTCTCTATGGAAACATTTTATGATTCTGAAATAATTTAAAAACACATTTAGATAAAACCTACAGCACCCACCAACTTACTCTGATTTTCCAAGTTATCATTCCTTTGCACAGTTTTAAAGTAAGTTGAGCGAGGCATTTAACACAGTCACAGAAATAATCTTTTACGTATACCACCCTTTGCATTATAAACTGATGTTATTTTATTTAATGTCTTAGAGCTTGCTGGGCAGTTACATATTTAGGATACATAGATATGGATATTTGATTAGTCCCCGTTTGTGACCTCTGGTGACAGCCTGGACTTCCACCATTGCTGGTAGTATACCCCCTATTTCATTCTCATCAGAATCTTAGGAAATATTTTTCCTATTTGAAACAATTTTAATTTTTCACTAGAAAATATTCCATTACTGGTGCAGAACTGTTTTCTACAGTGTGCTTTTTTCCTTGTTTTACCGGTGCTGAGGAAAACTGAGTAACACAGGAGACAACAGTGAACAGGAGTAATCACTGTTGCTTAGGAAGGAAAGGAAAATGGGTTTGCGTATAGGAACAAACTTTTTAGAAGTACGTATTAAGTTGGTGGAGTTGAAAAAGCTTCTTCAAGTTGTTATCTGTTTATGTAGTTTTGGTGTTCAGTTTATACCTGAATAATACTGAAATGTAAAAATGCACCATTGGGAAAAGACATTTTATTCTTTTAAAACTATCTGGAAGAGAAGATTATAAAAATCTACTAAAACCATTCCACACTTCTGCCCCGTTGGTTGCTGAGAGGTTTGAGAAAGTATCAGTGTTTGGCTTTGTTAGAACTGCAAAATATTAATCAGCATTTTTCCTTTATCTTTTTGTTTCCATTTGTCTCCATAAATTAGTTTACTTTTAAAAATAGAGATTTCTTTTTATCCTGTGAAATACTGAATCCTGAAAACAAACTGTCTTCTATGGTCTGCCACCCCTTAGCATGGAATTCAAAGTCAGAGAGATGTCTTTATAGTTGTGATGATCCACAGCAGTGACCTCTTGATGGCTCTACAGGTGCTTTTAATCTTTCCATCACAAGCTCAGAGAAAACTTGGATTTAGATTTGGGTTTCAGTGTCCATGAAAAATAAAACATACTATGAGGGAAGGAAGAGTTTCTGTGATGAGAATAACCTTGCTCCTGTTTGTGCACACATGAGGATTGTCAGCTTGAGCATTCAATAGTCTCAACTTTTGAAAACACGGAGAGGAATTCTGTAAAAAAAAAAAAAAAAACACTACAGAAAACACAACAAAGCATTTCTCAGATCAAAAACAGCACTTGGAATTACATCAGGAAACAAATTAACAAAGTCTCTGAGGTCCAGCTATTCAGATGTGCTGTATCAGAAGTGCCACTTAGCAGTAACACAACGGACACTTCCATGTGTTTTCTTAAGATAGCTTGATGTAAAGCATGTTGTGGGAGTAACCCATTATGGAGGTGAGCAGTCATCTTAAAAAGAAATAAATAATAAATTAACAATTTCTCCCTCTTCCAAAAAAAAACAAAACAAAACCCAAACCAAAATCCCAAATCTACTACAATTAATGTGTTTGTGCTGAGCATAAAAATTGTCATGTAGTCATGTCATTTGATCAGGGAACAACTCTACATTGCTATTATAGTATCTTCCCAGCTGAAGTTTCTCAAGACATTGAGCTCTCCACCTTTAGAATTATGCAGAAATCAAGGGTGTGAAAGAGTGAGCAAATTCTACTCTTCAAAATCTAGTTATCCAATCGAATAAAGTCACCTCTGCTGTCAATAGGTAGGGGATATCCTGCAAAAGGAAACTGAAGATCATGTATATGTACCATGAGAGGAGCCTAATCACAATGGCAAACTGGTGTAAAATTAATATATGTCAAGAAAAAGACTAAATATCTGGAGTTTGGTGGCTAGTAATAGTTATGTGTCCCTTGGCAGTACAAAACTTATTTTTAACTATTTAAATCTCTATTGATTTAGTCAATCTTTGCCCATTATGACATTGGTCAGGGTTGGACTACATGATCTTTGGAGGCCCCTTCCAACTCCTAATATTCTGTAATTCTGTGATTGTGGCATACACTAAAACTCAGAAAAAATCACAAACATAACATTCACGTTCCGTTTCGACCAAGTATGTGCTTATTTATGAAAAAGCAATTCTTATTGTACCATGGTAAAATTTAACCTCTAAATTGGGTAATTCAGATTAACACAAAAGTAAGCATCATCTACATTTTTCCCTCTCTCCTCTCTTTTTTTTTTTTAATGTTACTGCTTTAAGAATGAAAATTGTATTTCTTCATTCCTCTGCTAAGTGGTACCCTTTTATACTTGTATTACTGAACATAAATTCAAATTTAGCTTGAAACTGATCCTGTTGGCACCAATCAGTCAGTTGGACAAGTCCCACACTTCAAGTTGTGCACATACTTGCTCACATTGTTGACTTTGACATTATGTGCCTGAAGTGTTCTTTATGTGTCCTTTTATTCATGGTAGCCTGTGTTCATACAGTTTCTCAAAGCTTGTTGATTGATTATTTTATTCTCTTGTGGGTGAAAAGTAGTGGCTTTACTAATAGCATTTGCCAGAAAAGGATGGTTTATTTTAGGTGTCTTTAGGAAAAGTTGATGTAATCCACTCTGTCTTTGCAGCAAATAAATGCTAGGGAGTAGAAGCATTATGGGGTTTTTGTTCCATTTTCAGACTCTAAATAGAAGAAAAAAATACACTTTGTACTTAGTATTTGGGTATTTCATCAAATACAAATGTACTTTTCTGGCATATTGAATAACTTAAAATTATATGATACAGAGGAATCAAACCAATATTGTATAATGTCTGAAACCCATGAACCCAGTTCATCTTTTCAACTCTAATGTTTTAGTTTATCAGAAAGGAAATGAGGGAACAGTGGGAGTTCATAATAAGCAATATTTGCCTATTACTGTATTAATAGAAATATACCAATAACTTTGGGGTTTTTTTTATGCAGCTGGTGCAATGGGGGGGAGGGAAAAAAAGAGGGAAAAAAATCCCTGAGTGTGCAGAGATGATCCAAGCCATTTTACTGTCCTTGCTTGGGTAAAAGGAGTCACTTCTTTATTTAACTGTTATTCCTCTTTTCCAGTAAATATGAGCTGCTTCTAAATAGGATGATGATAGCAGGTGGTCTCTCAAGCAGAAATTATTTTCAAGCTGACAAGTATACTGAGCACAGTATAAGTACATGTATTTCAGGAAAACATCATGCACGTCTGTTTAAGGATTCATTAACATGGTATAGATTAAACCCATTGAAGATGGCACAGATTGTTTCATTTTATTACATTCAATTGGATTGGATGTGTGCCATTTGCAAAGAGCAATATTACCACAAAAAAAGAAGTCTGGCACATTTGTCACATAATATTCCCCTATTGAGAATGAACTGTTTCCGAACATCAAAAGGTAAAAATCTGTTTTCCCCTCACCCTCTGCCGTATTAACTGCAAGGAAATATGACTGCTCATGTCTTGTTATAAAGTACAAGTAGCACATTCTCTGTGCCCGAAGTCATCTTGTTTAGTCTAATAGGGAGACCTTTGTATTCTTCATGATGCCAGGATTCAAGTTCATCAACCTGCTGACACGCTGCTTCTCCCAGATCCCAAAGCTTGTCCAACTCACGTTGCCACACTCAGACATCTCTGTCCCCAGAGTCCTCCCTGGGATCAGGGATGGGGCGCAGGAGGAGAGGGGTGGCTGCATCCCTGGGAAAGGGGAAACCCCGGCGAGCTGCAGAGGCAGCCCCTCTCCCAGATGAAGGGAAACAGCTGCTGTTAAAGGAAGGATGGTCAGACAAAGAATGAGATTTAAATTCATATAATGTTGCTGTTTATAACATGAATACTTTAGACATCTGTTTAAAGTCTCCTGTTCTAAATGAATGGGAGCCTTCCCAAGACGGGGCTTATAAAGCTTTATCTGTTACATGAGCACTGCAGATTGTAAAGATATGTCTTAATCAGCTATTGCTTCTGTCCTTAATATTTAAGTCAGTAGCAAAACTCAAAAAAATATGTACATGGGAAATGGTGATGTAACCAATGAGAAAATAGATGGATTAAAGTGTGTGCATATATTCTAGGTAAATATATTATAAATAATACTTCTCATTCTATACCCTTAAAAAGTCCTTGTAGTGTATGAGAAGGGGTGGGGGGGAAGAGAACAAAAGCAAAAATTTGCTTTCATTGGTTCATGTCTAAATGTTCCATTTTAAATTAAACACTAACAGAGTTGCAGTATATCCCATCTTGTGTTTTCTATTTCTTCTGCAGGATCCATTTTAAATTTATTTTAACACCAGCCCTTATAGATTCATCTACATTATTTTTCAGGAACTCAGGCTCATGGATGTTTTTACTTTATATTATTATTATTTGTGCTGGTTTATTTTGCATTGTGATTCTCAGAAAACAATGGCTTAATTTTAATTAAGAGGAAATTTAGAATGGGGCTATTTAATAAATCTGTTCTCTGAACTTAAGTCTAGCAGTCAGGCTGGAGTAGCTTCTGTTTTTTATATCGGTGGAGGGTACTGATTTTGTAACTAAATACCTGACAAAACCCATAGGTAGGGCAGGAGCATTTGATTCATAGTGTACCTTCAGTGAGATGCACTGAAGAGTTAGTTTATTTTATTTTAGAGGTTTGGTGGGTTTTTTTGGTTTGGGTTCTTTTTTTTTTGTTGTTGTTGGTGCAGTTGGGACTCAGCTGTTGTTTCCTCTGGGATTAAACAGCTGTCAGCATTGTTAATGACATCAAATTCATGCATTAAAATTCTCTCATTCCTCTCCGTATAAAATGTGGATGTGGAAAGCACTGCCATATCCCCCTTTGTGAAGGAATGAAAATCCAAGGAAAGATAACAGCACTTATTACAAAACCACAGACCGGAGCTTCTGTTGATGGAATCTCGTAATGAGTAATTAAGCTACTTTGCAGAAGTCAGCGCTGTCACGTTTGCAATTGGGTATTTCCATTCCCCTGTGGATACAGCTGAGAAAAGACTACTAAGGTGATAAAAAAAGAAAAATAGAATTGTTCCAGAAATATCATCTTCATGAAGCTTGGAGGTTTCAATGCAAAAGTGGCTATGAAAAATTAGCCTACAGAAATAACCTCTCTGGTGCAAAAGACAGTCCTTTAAATCATTCAAAACTTTATATAACCTTATAAACAATAAAAAGAGTTTTTAATATTGTACAGCCTCACACAGATATGAAAATGGCAGGTTTGTTTTTGGGGTGAGGTGTTGGTTGTTTCTTTTCTCTGAGCTTTTTGCTCTATATTTGAGTTTTTAGCACCCAGCATTCCGTTTGAAAATATGTTATAGGAAGCTTGCAGTCATTTGAGGGGAAATTGCCATACTGGGGGAGGAAATGATTGATCCAGATTTTTTTCTTTCTTTAAAGTACAAAACATTACTCATGCTTTTAAACTGATACATAATTCTTATGCCCCTAAGAACTCCAATTATTAAAAATAGTCCAGAGTTTTCACTAGTTTGAATGTCTTTACTCTCTCTTTAGTTCTTTTCTCAGATTTTTTATGGTTTGTTAAGCAATTAACTTACTCTGCTTTCAAGTAGCTTTGTTTTTTAGAGGAAAAAAAATTAAACAGCAAGTATAGTTTTCTTAATGTCTCTATCCTATTTCCAAGAAGTTGTTTTTGTGCAGAAGTACCCTAGTTTTTTTTAATATCCCCATACGTCAGCAGCTACAGTGAAATCAAATTAAATTAAGCCCAACGAAGGAATCAGCCTGCTAACGAAATGAATTGATAAAGTAATAGTTTATTGAATTCAGTAAAATGCACTGAAATATATAGGAATAAAATGGTTAATTGAATAACCAGCTTCCAGATCAGATGGTGAAATATGAGTATCTGATGGGTCAAATTAATATGTGTTAATGGAATAATAGCTGAAGTCTCTAAAACATGCTATGCCTTCTTAAAAACTATCTCTGTGAAAAGAGTTTATTTTTTCAAGGGCATGTATTTTGAAAAGATTCCAGTTTATTAGCAGAAACACAGATGGAGACGAAGGTACAATTTATTTTGATTTGTTGAAACACTAACAATGTACTAAGCACCCCACTGTATTAAATAATACACATGGACGTGGTCACTGTTATAAGACAGGTTTGTTTAACGTCCCGGTGTTCAGTGAGATCCCTACATGACTCCCAAATTCAGTCAAGTGTTAGTGCTGGTTGTGTCAAGTGTCTTTTTGTAGTTAATTTAATCATGGTTGTCCCAGAAATGGACTTGTGAAGCTTTGTGGTTGTAATTTATATGCCCTTTTTCATCATTACTGAAAATGTGCCCTTCTGGAACTAATGCTCACTAGTTTTATCATTAGTGTCTAGTGGTACTTTGTAAAAATATTTTGCCATTAGCTTATCTTTTCAGAAGAGGAAAAAAAATAAATGGGGAAAATGTGCCTGTGTTTGCATGAACTGTAAGCAGGTCCTGCAGGTTTTGAAGTGCATTGTGTTCAAGGAGATGAAGGTTTGTGCCATGAGCTATCAGGGCCATTCAGTCCTTCGTATAATTATCAGCTTTGAAAATGAAGGTCTTGAAAGGGGTACAGTCTGGGAATGCTGTCAGAAAGAAATACTTTAATTCTGGAACTGCAGAGCTGATCCTGCTTTAGAGTCAATCCAGGCGTGTGACAGTGCATCCTCTTAAAATCCTGGATTAATAAAGGAAAGAAAGTCCAGGGGTTGATAGGCTATAGAAGGAAAATTTGACTGTAACATCTACAACCAAGAAACCATAGAGGATTGTAACCCAGGGGTGAAGAGGAGGTTATGAGTGTTTTCTTTCCCTGTCACAGCTGAAGGTGCTCGCTGTCCAAGTTTTACTACCTCTAAAAATTGCCAGTTATAAAAGTGTTGTCAGCACAGGGAGGTTGCAGTCCTGGTGTAAGCGGCTGAATGGTCTGAGTGGAAGAAGATGCTTGTGGCCGTTGTGGCATTAGAGCCCTAGCCCATGGTGGCCAGGGCTAATAAGGATATTGATGGTTCCTCTTTTCTCCCCTATTCAGTTCACCCCATAACAAAATTGTAGACTGCAATGAAAATTTCATAAGCCGGTGTCCTTGAGCAAATGCTGAAGGCGTTGGATGGTAACCCTACCAAAATGGTTTTGAATCATAACTTGGAAAAGACCAAAATTCTGAAAATAATTCAATTTCTTTGTTTTGGGGAGGGAAGAAAGCCAAGTATATCCTGATTGTCTAAATTGCTGAAACTCTGAGTAGCTATTTGCTTTGTCAGTAGAAAGACCTAGAACCTATCCTGCTATATAGACAAGCAAAACACAAGCATAACACGTAGTCTTGTGGCACCTATGTGATGAAACAGTCTAAGGTTGTTAAGTTGATGGTTTGGTGCCACAGAGGGGCATAACGAGTAATTTGGGTTATGCCATGTCAGATATAGGGAAGTGACTTCCAAATGCTTTCACACCCAGTCAATAAGCCTACATGAAAACCCAGTCTCTCAAAAGTTGTGTTTTATCAGACATCCCCTGTTAATTAGAGGAAGAAGTCTAGGAAAAAAAATATTCACAAATAGTTGAATAACTGTCAATTATTTTTTCCCCATGCTTAGCAAGAATATTCTTATGCGTGGGAGTATACCCACCTCGAGTATATGTATTTCTTCTTGGTGGATAATATAGTAGTTGCAAATCTTTCATTATCTCAAAGACCTGTATTACTCTGAAAGATGTATATTTAAAAAGATGTTGGCAGTAACTGCCGCTGACAACCAGCCCTATTTGAAATAGACTCCCTCTGTGGCACTGTGTAGGAAAGGCTCCGTACATTGATCTATGGATTTTTCATTTGCTTTCAAATAGTCCTGCTTGTGTGTCTGCAAAGAGCGAATAAGCAAAGTTTGAATCAGTTTGACTTTGGAAGCATGATTCTGAGCAATTACCTTGGGAAAATACACCTCCTTTTGACTAAATAGATCTGTCAGAAAGAGCCAGAGTACAGTATGCCGCCGCTGAAATACATGTGTGCGCTAGTAAACCTGACCCAGCCAATTAAACATCAAAATGTTGGCTGCATTCAGTTCACAGGAAGACTTATGTAAGTTCATTTTCATAGTGTGCGCGTGTGTATGTGTCTTTAGACTTTAACTGACAGATTCCCACAGTGAATAGACTGGGGAGTTATCAATTATATGGTTAGCTGTGCGCTGCAATTGTATGCTCTGTGGCTTTCTGACAGAAGCAGACAGAAAGCGCGAGAAGTGGAATAATTCTGGTTCAGCAAGGCTGTTAATATTTCAGTCTAGGAACCTAAAATCGTTGTGAAAAGATGGAGAAAATGGGCATTTTAAGCCTGACCGCTGCAATTTCTTCTGTTAAGTGCATGTGAAATGCTAATGATGGTTTCACCCAAAGTAGGAACCAGGGTGTACTGAGATTGGATATTTGGGGGTTCAGTAATTTGTAGCTTAGTATTAATCTGAATAATTCCCCTCTAAGGCCACCAAATAATTTTTATCTAATTATCTCAATGTATTTTATGGAGCAGTCAGTAGTATATACAAATCCATGTGATTTGTTAGAAAATAACTGCTGTATCCACTCTTTAAAGCATGTGCGTGCTGCAACGACAGCCTTGAGTTGTTATTTGCCAGTCTGAGTGACTTTTATTACTACTGTTTTCTGTCCTCGTGTGTGTCAATTTGGCAGGGCGTTTATGTTCATTAAACGTTTGCAATTTCCACAGCAGTGTGTAATGTACTACAGCTTCCTGGCCATCACCAATGTGATACTTTGCTTCTGACAAGGAACCCATGCCTAGACTTGTCAGGATGACCATCAAAGCCATTACACTTGTTAAGCAAAGTAGGCAAGATCCCTAAGCATCAATTTCTGATGAATAGTTCCTGTATCTGTCAAATAATCTTTCCTCCTACTGTGGGCAAATCATAGAATCAAGGAAAATAAGTAAATAAGGAAAGGACATAGCAGACGGCAGCTACTCACAAGTTTAATGCAAAGGTCTGGAACACGATGTAGCCCCTCTGCACAGTCTCCCATCAGGTCCCTCCAAAATGCTTTTGGACCCTTGTTTTGTCCTGCAGTTTAGTATTGCACATGTTGATGTTCATGAATGGATTAATTTCTATTTTCAGCTTAATTTTCCTACAGCACTTTTATCTGGGTTTAGGAGCTGAAAATGAAATCAGCTTAGCTATTGAGCTTGCTCAAGTTCTTGAACAAAAAAGTTCAGGTTAACCAAGTTTGAGATTTCCAGGAATTCTGCTGAGCTTGTTTTCTAGAGCACTGTGTGTCAGTGTGTGTAAACAGCAAACACACTGCCCCTTCAAACTGCTAAAATGCAGTTGAGTCTTTTGGTAACCATATTATTAGTTCTGTAACAGGGAGCTATTTATACTTATTATGAAGTTAATTCTTTAATCTGAAGCCAGGTATCAGTATATTTCTCCTACAGTAGGACCCCTGTGTCTGAAGGGCTTGAATCGGGCACTAACACTTTGATCCTGGTTGAGATTTAAAATCCCAAGGCTCCCGACTTGAAAACCTCTGTTTTCTGAAACATTTGCTTGTCATGTTATTGTTCTCAATTAGAACTTAAAATTCCTGGGAACCTTATAGAATATATGTCCATTAGACTTAAAATTAAGGCTCAATTATGTCTAACCTATGTGTATCTGAATACTGATTCCTCTACCAGTTCCTAATTAAAAAAAAAACAAAAAAAAACCAAAAAAACCCAAACTGTGGTAATCTTCCATTTTTCTGAGGATTTTTCATATCTCTTTGCATAGTCTTGAAATGAGTCTGACTTATGCAAAATAATGAAAAGAGCATAATATACCATATAGTGACAATTTCTGTATATATATAATAACACAAGCAAGTAGGCAAACATCTAAAGCCAAACCTTAACATGCAGAAGTCTGTCAAAGTATTGTAATCTATCCATTCTGCCCCACCAGCAAATTGGAGGTGAACTAGAGAAAATGCAGTTATCAAGGTTTAGGTGGCAGATCTCTGCTTGTAGCGTTCTGACTCCAAGGTGCTCTTCTCTGTCAATTATATATTTAGATTATGTTTTTTCTGGCACTTTTAAACATATTATTAGATATTTGGCTGCTAGCCTTTTCTGGAAATTTTTGGTTGATCCCCCTACCCTACTGCTGATGAATGTGCAGAAGGGCAGTCAGTGTCCTTACTCCAACCTCTTGTTATGTGAAGAGAAGAGCTAAGTGAAAGGAGTCAGGCTGCATAATGGCCCAAGAAACATGTCTATATGCTACTATCATCTTAGGAAAATTATTACTGTTGCTATTATTGTTGTTATTATTGGAGTGTATCTCAGATTAAATATTCTTTCAGTTTTTTACACCTACATCATATAGCAGTATTTAGGATCCACCACTCTTTTGGTGAATCTCATAACTTCCATAACCTCTACAACACACTCCTGATAGCGAGAGCGAGGGAGACAATAAGTCTTTGGCTTCATAGCCCTCCAGCTGGAGACCCACGAATATGAAGGCTGGATTTACAATAATACCTCTCCTATCTCTAATTTTTGGTTTCCTTTCAGTAAGAGACACATCTCCCAAGAGCTGCCCAATGAATGACTAACTCACTGTCCATTCGCTCATGATTTTTCTCTCCTTCCCCCTCCCCCTCTTACCCCTCCCCCCCTTTCTAATTTTTAATATAAATGCACGTTTTTCCTTCCTTTTTGGGGAAGAAATGTAACTTTTGTGGGAGAGTGATGTGTGTTCAAATGACACACTTTCCAGGCATTAAGGTTTGATAATTTCACAGAGATACTGGAGTCACCTCCTAGCAATGAGTTAACACGACAAAGGAGAGCGGGTTTGTTTGCGGGAAGCGGAGGATAACAGCGCCTAAACTTTACTATTGGTGGCAGCGGAGGGGGCAAACGGGAGGCATGGAAAATTGCTTTTTATAATTAAAAAGGGAATCTCAGATGTTTTATATCTTGAATATTTACAATAAAACCTTCAAGTGCTTGTCAAGAGGGTAATGTGTCATTAGCAGGAGCCTTTGCCTCTCTTCTCCTCTCGGACATGACAGTGCGGCAGGATAAGAGAAGAGTAATTATAGTTCAGCAGGGCTGCCAGGTGTGATAAATGAGTAATCAGCACCCAGGAGCCCCGGTCCTCAAAGGAGGACTATTACAGTGTTATCAGCGGCGGGCCCGCACTTACCGCGGCCTCGCGCTTAGGCCGAGGCAGGGCCCTGGGCTGCTCAATGCAGTTCCCGCCTGCCAGGTCTCCACCAGCTCCCAGCTTGTCACCAGCTCCTTTGTGCGGCTGCCACGGGCAGGGGGAGGCAGCAGGAGGAAGGAATAAAAGGGGAAAACAGTGCTGCTCACATATGCTTTTCACTAATGCTTACATAAAACGTGGCCCCGCTCTTCATGTGAGAAGGTGCATTCGTGGCTCCCCATGACAAGGTGTTGCAAAAAGCAACTCTGTCTATGTTGTTGGTTTTTTTTTTTTCTAAAAGGCTCCTGTCTATGCTTTTTTTTTTTTTATTATTCCCCTTCCTGGGCTTTGACCTCTGTGTGTGGGGGTGTACGAGTGCCTGTTTGTTGCTTCTGCTGCTCCCTCGGTTTAAACTCGGCTGCACCAGGGCAGAGATCACTCACAAACCACCTCAGCGGTAATCAGCTTCCCAGTGATCCCAAAGTCTCGTTAAGGTTGGATCACATCTGCGAAACAGCAGTTCTAACCGTTGCCTCTTCATGCTGCTGCTCCAAGCATCCTGGTGATGTGATTCATCTGTTTATTATTGCAGGGAACAGGCGCACATCAGAATTGAGTAAACTGTTTGATTAAAATTAATCAAAACCCAATTCAACCAATCAGTGCAACATTGATCCTCTACTTATTTATTTCCTCACAAGTTTAGTGCTACCAATGGCAGCACTGGAAGAGGAATATTTCAAAAGAATTCTTTAAAATATTTCATGCAAAAAAAAAAAAGATGCTCTGCCTGTAATAAATTGTTATTAAGGAAAAGGACATCGTGTGCCTTGGAAAAACTGGAGGGCCAACACTTTTGATGCAAGGTTATTTTTACAATACTTGCATTTTTATCGGTTAATGTATTTTAACTGGAGCCCTGACAATAGTCACAAAAATTATTACTCCGGCACGGAGCTACTTATCTGACAAATGCAATGCGAATGGTCTTGTTCTTATCAATGAGATCAGATTTCAAAAAAAATGAATACGAGGAATGAGGCGTTGCTTTGTGAACAGATAACCTTGCAGGCATGAACTCGCAAACCTGAATAAAAGGATGTCTCTATGAAATAATCTGTGCATAAGTGCAATCAGGTCAGACTGTAATAGACAGCGGGGGGTGGAATCAAAAGGGGGAAAAACTCATTTCATCACAGTTAATGGCAAGGAAAAGAAGGCAAGGAAGGACTTTCTTTGGAGCGGAGCTGTTGCGACAAAGACCAGGGCTTCAGCGTGTCATGCACCATTTGCTGTTGCACTAGCGCTCTTTTCAAGAGCTGTGAAGCCATTATTGTAATGTGAAAAAAGTAGAAAGAAATACTCCCTCCTGGTCACTGGAAGGGCAAATGAGGTGCAGGCTTTTTTTTTTTTTTTTTTTTTCCCCTACACTATTTGTGCAGGGAGGTTTCTAGATTCCCCCTGGTAAAGCTCCACTGGGATGCAGGAAAGATCACAGTGCCCTTATAAACAACACTTCTTGGCACTGTTTACCTTCTTTTGTGACTTTGCCTGCGAAGGAGGATAGGAGCATCAGAGGCCCAGTCGGAATGAATATTTACCCTGCTTTTGTCATTCGAGAAGCAGAACGTTTAGACTATTCTCTAGCTAAAGTTTTACAGTGCATTTCTGTGGTTTGAGTTTAAAGAAAAAAAAAGAAAAAGGAAAAAAAAAACCCTCACCTCAGTACATTCCTGTAAGGTAAAGTTATCTAGTGGTGATAATAAATCCAATAGTCTGTGGATTTTGTGTGTGTTATTAAAAAGAGGAGAGAAAGAATCCTTTGTTCATTGGCATAATGCAATCCTGTCTCTGAACAGTTCTAATTTGCAAACCAAGTACTTTGTAAATTGTGGAAACCTGGTTATAACTTGAAGGCTGAATAAAATGGGTCATCTTATAACTGAAAGATAAATATAGATGTAAAATAGTGCCACAAATGTCTTTTAAGCAAGAAAAATAAATAAATAATAGGTTTCAGAACTGGCTTGTTCTTGTATAGTTTATGGGTAAAGCAAGATTACACATACAGCCCTGCAGCCGATTCCCAGGACTGCTAAAGTGTGAAGAGCAGGAGTGACATTCTAGTCTTCAATAAATCACTATAAAAATGTTTATGAACCCTGCAATTTACTGTCTTTTAAATGCAAATTGAAAGGGGCATCGTCGCAAGTGTAAAGGAGACCTGCAGTGGCCTAAAGGAATTATAAAATGTTGCAAAAGGCTTCTGAAATTGTGTGATCTTAAACGGCTCTATTTTAAAAAATGATTTCCCATTTTTACTTCTGTGACAGCTTTGTTAATTCATTAAAGAGATCTCTCTGAATTGCACAAGGTGTTTATGAGCACTGTGCTTCACAGAAGCTATTCACAGGGGCTTGCAAGGAGGTGCAGTTTAATTTGGCAGGCACCAGAGTGAAGTTTGCTGCTCACGTGCAAGCAGTGTGGAAGGCCACAGGGGTTCAGAAATGTACGAAGCAGAGATCTAGTCTGACAAAGTACTGGTAAAATAGCAAAGATTTCCTGCTTTTCCCCAGCTCCTCCATGAAGTGATCTGCTGGGAAATTCCGAAATAACGGAAACGAATGTGACCCTTTTCTAGATGAACAGTTCAGCATCCTTTAGCACACCATTAATGAAGTACAAGTTGACTGAAGACTGAATCATCTCTTCTCTGTTGTAGCATTCTGCAGCTGAAATGAACTAATTTCCACTTATGTTTAGCATTTTATCCTGAAAATATTCCTTTTTGTAGAAACGGATTTAATCCCTATAAATTAAGCCTTATAAAAGGAGTTTTCATCAGTTGGATAGGTTGATTTCCTTTTTTGTTTCACTGATTGGTAAATGTTGAGGGTTGGGGTTTTATTAATTTAGCTAAGAACTGTGATTTTTCTGCGTTTGGGAAATATAATTGCCACCAAATTTAATTTTTTAAAATAAAATATTCATTGAGACAGTATAGGATATGAATGTGTACGGTTAGAACCCTGTAATTGTTTGCATAGCTTGGAATCCTCCACAGCATACTTCATCACTTCTGTTTAATTTAATGGCATAAATAACCTCGATGGGCTCACGCAATATTCATGCTGTGTATGTGGAGGCATAGCATGTAGTTTGGAAGTGTATCATCATCCCCTGCCAGTGATGTTTCTCCTGGTTTCTGAATCACAGAATGATAGGGGTTGGAAGGGACCTCTGGAGATCATCTAGTCCAACCCCTCAATTTTTATACTCCTTAAGAAAAAGGTGTGGATATGTGATTTCTGGCAGTGCTCAAGTTAAATACGCTGCCGTGACTATTTAGCTGTCAGAAGTGGTTGGAGAATGGGCTGTCAGGCTGCAGAGTCAATGTAACATCTGTTTGTCTGGCCAACTTCTCAGTGTACATGAGATGGAGGATCTTTGGAACCAAAACTATGTAAATAAATTAATATGGAGGGCACAGTCATTTGCATGACTCTTCCAGTGGAAAATAGTATTGCTTGGCTCTACAACGCTGGAGACTTTTGAACCCCTAGACAGAGCAGTTTACATCTCAGTAGCCCCCTGAATACATTGCTGCTGATTTTGGTGTCATGCAAAGCTGCTGAAGCACTGTGCCTTTTCCAGCAGCTGTAGGTCTGTCTGGGTATGTTTTTGTGGTTTGGGTTTTTTTTTGGGGGGGGTGAATAGGAAAAATGTTGTACATGAGTGCAAGGCCAGGTCTTGATACCTGGGTTTTGGAGAGGGCAGAGCACGTTTTGCTTTTCAGTAACATTCTATGCTTATTTTTATCTGACAATGTCATTGTTTAGCGTAAGCTTTGGAAGAACTGAGCTAATCCCCAGGAAAATGGCTCGTCTCTCCATCTTTGCATTGCTAATATGCTCATTATCAATGTCACTTTGGTGACAAATGTAGACATTTAGGAACTGTACTATGTATCCGTAATCTCACAAGCTTGAAACTTATGCAAAACTCTCAGAAATCACCTCAATGTTCCTTCAACACTGGGAAGGATCAAAGACTCACCTCTGCACAAAGACTCTGGGTAGCACAGAATCAAATGGCTTGTCACTGCCTGTACAACTTCAGGCACAATGGAAAGTCAAATGGCAACAGTGATTCCTTAACGAGGGACCATTAACGCCGAGCTGTAAAATTCCCTCTTTAGCATAAGGCCTCATTTCTGCATTTTAAGTAAAAGTAATGTGTTCATCAGTGAAAATATAGGAGTGACAGGTCTGTTCCATGGTACTGAAGGCTACTGAAGGTAGCTGGTATGTTTGCCATGCCACAGCCTTGACACGATGGTGATCCAGATCACCATGTCTAACATGGTTTATTTCAGAATAGATTAGTCCAGTTTTATCAATAGTCAGTGTCCTTCAGGTGGAGAGGATGTAAGAAGCTAGCTCTAGCCTTGCTAATGGGAGGGAGATGGTCTAGACACTTGTACTTGCTAATTATGTCTGTATGTAAGACTAGTTGCTGGCAGAGCGCTGGCAGTGAGCAAAGAGACTGGAGATCTGAAAACAATTGTCATCCCCAAACCCAACAGAAGGAAGACTCAGAGCACAGAATGTCCTGTCTCCTATTTTACTTCCCCTAAGAGGATCAAAGGTTGCTAACACAATAATTAACACAATGCTGATAATGAAGTTTGACCCTCCCATTACCGTCATCTGCCTACAAACTGTCTGCACTGAAAATCCCCGAACTCCACCCAAGGGTTCTGAACTTGGAAACTGCTAACCTTCCACATATGATGTGGGTTCTGGCATTGTTTGCTTCTTAGCCTGGATAAATCTCTGATCTTTTACTGTACAGTGGCACTCGAGCCTAAATACAGTCATCAGCTACCACCAAGCCATTGTCCCTTTCTCCTGGGTTCCTGTTCCCCCTTCCTCCCTTGACTTCCCATGGGTTTGAAGCAAGTGGTTCATGGCATTTGAATGGATGAGCTGTGCTTTGCCAATAATGAGCACTATATAAATGACCTATGTGGGCTACCAGAGGGAAGAGCAGCTAGTGAACTTGGGCTAGCTAGGAGCAGCCAGGGACAGAACTAACATCAGCATTACTCTATATTAGGATGGAACAATCTAGACTGTAGTCCTCAACTCCATTCCTGCTTCAGAAATATAGTCTTTGTTCTGTTATTCCTATCAGGATCACACATTTACTTTAAGTTACCCCAGGTCTTTGAGACCATCCGTTCAAACTCTGTCTGAGTAGCCTTTGCCTTTTAAGGTACTCAAGCTTATTTCTGCATGTGTAGGTTGAAGCCATGCTTTTATGTGCTATCTGTGGACATTTATGAGTTCTTGGCGTTTGTCATAAGTATAGGGTTTTGCCCTTCTGTCCTTGGGCCAGCATTTCCCTCCTGCTATAAATTTGCAGTGTACTATGTATCATTTCCCTCCTGGCTGCCACCCTATACCTCATAAGTGATTGTACTCCAGTGGGGAACTGATTTGTATGTATATTTTTATAAAACACTTTGGGATCCTTGGGGAAGAAAGTTGTTATACAAACGTATTTCCCAGGGGAAAGTAGTGGAAATCTCATTACTTGGAACATACAGCGTATTTAAAAGTAGGTTTGACAAAACACTAGAAAATAAAGGAAACAATCCTGAACTGGCATTGGGATGGGCTAAATGATCTAGCAGATATTTTCCATCTCTAAAGTTTGTCTCATGATTTTATTTAGTGCATTGGAAAAAGGGCATGAGGAATGCTAAAGCTATGCACATATAAAATATCCTTCAGCAACACTGTGGCTTATTTTAATATAACCTTTAGCAAAACACTGTGGTTTGCTTACTTGCTGATTTATTTTAGGTAGTTCAAAATATTTCTATTAGTGATCTCTTTGAATTACTTTAGGTGGTGCAATGGATTTGTAGCAAAACACAGCATGTAACTTGAGTGTACTCTCTGAAGCCAGGTATTTGGTGCCAAGCAAAATTTGTATGTGTAGCTTCTGTTTTAAGCAATTATATAGCATGTAATACACAGTAGAGAAATTAGGTAGAAGTACGGTTTGCCCTAAGGGATTACTGTAGCTGTTGGGTTTATTTTAAACAAGTTTTGCCCCTCATACAGTAAGGTTCTTGTAATAAATCACTTATGTAATAATCTTCAGTAATTTTTTTTTAAGTCAACTGATGATGAGTGGTCAAAGTAAAGGTGTGCTATAGCAAGGAAGCATTCTTACATGTTTGGAGGAAAGTGATTTAACAGTAGTTCAGAAGTCTAACAAATAGAAGCTCTTCCGTAGCTGGACTCAATGTAATGTCTTCACTGCAGTAAACCACTTATGTAATAAACTGCATGGATGTCACTGGAGAGTAACCAAAACCATCCATCTGAACTGTTTCTCAGCTTACTTAAATTAATGGTGATCTTCCCTCTGAAGGGAAAAATTGTAAAATTACATCAAGAATGTCCGTGCAGAGATGTTATGAAATAAAACTAGTGTGGTCATTAAAGATAAGCCATTTTTGAGCATGGAGAAAGGACAGACTTCTGATAACTAACTTCTGAAATCTTCAATCTTCAGCCAAGTTATTCTAGCTCCTGTTTACCAGTGAAATGAGAAGTGTGCAGTGGATAAGAGTCTTAACCTAATTGTCGTATAAATCGGCCAAATGGTTTTCAAGACCATTTATTTTTAAGAAGTCTTGTTTTGACTTCCATAACTAAGATATAGTTTTGTATTCCTTTATGTGATATAAGAAAATGACAGCTACAACCAATCAAGCTGCTTTGCTGTGCAGTATGTCAGCCTCTTTCAAGAGATCTGATTTCCAGAATAACCTTTTCCCCCAGACATTTGTTTTGCTTTGATACCAGCGATGAGACCAAAATGGATTTAATTCAGAATCTTGTGCCACAGAAAAAGGACAAGGAGTGGCAAACCTCAGAAACAAGAAATGCTAATTCCAATTTGTCATTTGCAAACTCTTTTAAGAATTGGAAGCAAATTTTTAAAGAATTACATAGTTATGAGAACATGGTAATTTTCAGTAGTGCCTTTTGTACATCAAATAATTATGTACTTGTTCATGAACTTATGCTTTTTCTGCTTTGTATATTTTAATTTCTGTTTACAGCCAATATTCAGAGTGATAATTAACTACTGAACCTCTTGAAGGGCATCAGCTGTGGTTACAGATTCTTCCTGGTTCCCTTGCCCTGTCTGGCCATTTAGTTATCACATGAGGTTTAGTTAAGAATCTTAACCTACTCCTTCACCCTTATTTCCCTACTTAAAAAGAAAGAACAAAAGCCAAGAAGCCCACTTGTAAAATTTGTTAATGTTTGCACATCAGCATTTGTGAAATGCTTCCAGTTCTGTACTGGTGAAGGCCCACTAGTGCAGGATCAGCTACCCAGTTGTTACAGCTTTTGTAACAGTTGTTGCTTCCTTTATGAAATAAAAATTGACATGTAACATGGGATCAGACTTAAAATTATAGTCTCTGGTTTGTTCCCATGCTCACTGAGCAGTCCTTTCCCTAACTAGAGGGAGTCCCTCTACACCACATCCTTTTCCTTCTGCAATCTCAGGTACCCTTCCTTTCATTCATTACTTTAATGCTGAAAAACGTTGCAATAAAGAAAAAGAAAGCAATCTCCCTAAACCTCGATAGATGCATTTCAGTAGTTTAAAAGAAGTCTTTTCTGTGGTATGTTTTAGAGATTTTTTTTTCCTTTCTCAAAGCTTATTGCACTTAGATCTGCCACAGAAACAAGACTTTTTTATTATTTTTTTTTTGCTCTGAACATAGATGAGCACACTGCTTATTTCTTCATATGTTTACCGTGGCTCAAATTGCTGCTTTTAGGGTTTTAGAGAAGTGCTGGTGATAAGTTACATAATTTTAGGCATTTTAGTCTCCAACTGTTTTCAGTGTTTTGGGTTGAGTCATTCTTTTTTCTAATAGATGGTCTGGATGTGGTTGTTATTTCCTTTAGCTGCTTCTCTTTCTCCGGTGCTCTTAACTGAAAAATTCATACTTACTCTACAATGTACAGGTGACACTTGATAAGTACAGAAGATCTGCACTTATCCCTCATGTAGAGTGCAGAGATTTTTAAGCACTTACCTAGGTAGATATGCAGAGTAATGCTGCATTTAGTGGTCACAAAGCAAAATACTTCCATCATTTGGAATTAAATGTATTATATATATTAGAAATTCTGTATGTAAAGTCATTCTAATATAGAATTTAATCTTTGTGTTTTCCATTTTCTATATCTGATATCATTTGCTGCTATACTTGCTCTGTTACAGCAGATACTGATGACTTGGTGGTAAAGTAATACCTTAAAAAGAAGTACTGTCTCTTTCAAATTCCGCATTTCAAAGATCTTAACAATTTAATAACAAATGTGTGAGAGATACTAAGACTTCTTCATTCATATAGCTTTTTTACCTCTGATCTGTTTCATAATCCATGTTTTCCTACACCAGAGATGTTTTTTCTAAGGGTGTGATCTGTATCCCAGACCATGGTGCATCATAGGCCAGGCAGAGTATTCCCCAACCCTCATTCAGTGTTTATTCACGTATTGCCTGCAGAATGTGAAGACCATTTTTAGATTTTTGTTTAAAAAAAACCAAAAAAACAAATAAATGGTAAGAACTGTTATGCCCATGCAATTAAATAATGACAAGGAACATGGACACTATGTGCTATGAACATGCATACTAAATACATGCTAAGTACATGCTAAATACAGCGCTGCAACAGGATCACACACATCGCACCAGTCATCCATGGCAGTGACATTTAATAAGAAAAGAGTAATTGTCATAAATAAACTCAGTGTGGACATTAAATAAATATCTCCATCCCTCACATCTTCTGGCATGGCAGTTTCACTTTTATTAACTTTGCTTTTCAAGCTTACATTAGGGGGTTCCTGTTGAAGTACTGGAGGCTTATTTTACTGTTAAATAGAGAAAATACTCTCTCTCTCTAAAATGGTGCTACTTGATATAAGTAGGCATAGAAATAATAAAAGTCCTTAAGAATTAACACACCTGGAAACTCCACTCAGCAAAGCCTTTGTTGGTATTATTTCTCTAGTTTGGTAATTAATACTTAAGCGTTCTTAAGCTTCTAGGGAAGTCTGTAGTGCTGGAAATGAGACTGTTTCACACTGCTTGATTTTATTCACTGTCGGTGAAGTTAGTGGTCATGCAAGGTGACAGTCTAACAGGTCTGAGCATTAGAGGGCTCACTTTTCCTCCCAAATCAGTGCTTAAGCTCTGAACTTAAGTGCCTTGGTGTTTAGACACCCAGCCCTCAGCAGAGGAGGGACTGTCCTGGCTGTGGGTAGTCCATAACCTCTGTTATGAAACAGCACTAGTCTTTATGGTGATGAGTTTTGCAGTCCATGAAGAATTTCTAGACCACCCATGTTGTAGACTTCCAGGTAGCTGTTAGAAATGGCTTCAGTGAGTATTGAGTTGATGAACAATCAGTTTTCTTTGGTATCAGTGACTGCTGAAGCAGCTCAGTCCCTTTGATTTAATGCCTCTGGTGTGTCTGCCTTTAAAAAAAACCATTGGTAAAGGGAACAATTGGTAAAGAAACATTGTTGTGAGCCAAATCTCTTAGAGATGTGTGGACATTAACTTCAAGAGGAGAAAGTGTGCACACATTTTCATTTACTGCTATGAAATGGGTCGCCTTTATTCCAGAGCTGATTTCTGGCTGAAGTATCATCAGAAGCGGTTTTTGAGGAGTTTCCATTTTGAAGGAGTTTTCCACAGGAGCTCTGCCTTGTCTTGTACAGCATAGAAAACAATGCAAACCCTTCTCATCCTGAAAGGAAATACACAGTCCCCTCAAATCTAGGGAGCCATTATGAATGAGTGTTCTTATTTTGTTTGTGACAAGTCCCTTCCCAACACCCTAATATCAGTCTTCAGCTTGTGGGCATTGAATAATAAGCTGTGTTACAGAACGGGCAACAAAACAGTCAGTAGGTCCTACTTTATTTGAGTCAGGAGGTATAGGTATGAATGTCATTGCCTTCCTCATGGAAGTCACTTCTACTTCCTTCCCTTGCTCACTCTCTACTCTGTGAAACGCAATCCCACATGAGAAATTAAAATCTCCATGAGCATGTCAAGGACATTATGGACCCAGGCAGCATCTTTGCATATTCTTATAACCATAAGCATGTATTTTTTTCCATTTGTGCTGTGATGTTCTCCATTCATAGTCTAAGTGGCAAAAGCTTTTAGATGTGATTGGGCCTAGTCCTCAGTGGACAGGAACTGAGTGTATCATGTGGTATTTATTAATCTAAAAAAGTTGTCTTTCAAAACATATCTAAAAACATATGGGAGTTATGCGAAGCAAAGCAATTGCGAGTTCATTTGTTATTTCAACAAGCTCATTTCTTATGATTTCAGTTTTATAATAGATGTGGAACTGTTTGCAGGTTGTTTGTCGTCATATATTTTTCATTTGGCTCCTTGGGTTAAAGAAACGGAAGACTGAAACATACCATCCCCTCAGAGGAACGGATGGCGTTACACAATCCGTAGGGCTATTTCCTTCCCTTCTCACTCTTGTCAGATGGCATGGGATGTGCTTTCCAGGCAGTAATTTAGAGGCTGTCAGCTCTACGGTGGTCATCAGGGATGAAGCGATCATCTGACGCGTCGCTCTTAGCGTTTGGGGTTCCTGGCTGCAAGGCTGCAGGTGTCTATCTGGAGGTGTTTGCAGGGTTAGTGAATCACTGGGCTGCATCAAACGGGAGAGATTTTTAGCAGTTTCCTCAGTAATCCTTTACTAGTGATTGCTCTATGATGGCTGGTTATATTAGCTACCCTGCAATGGATTTGTGAAGGATTATTTGTACACAAGATATTTATTCTACAATAGCTCAATATACACATCTCTGCAAAGAATATTGTCATTATATCTGTGCCCCTAAGGAGGGAAAACACATATTTGTTGCTCTTCATTTTTAGTTTTATTTTGTCATGTGCCTTTAGTTTTTCTGTGCTATTGCCAACCTTTTCCATGTTGAATAGTGTGAGTCATTTTGTAAGCAGAGGACCAAGGTATGGTTAGTATGGATTGCTTTCTACCTAAAACAAAATGTTTCAACCTGATGAGGTCCTCTTCCTACTTCTGAGAGTGTCAGGAGGGGAAAAATAAAGAAATATGAATTTTAAACAGTTAGAGATATGATTGAATCGGTAGCTGTGTAAAGGATGGCGACACTTTTGCCTACCTTTGGAGATCTGTTGGTATCAGGTCCCAAAAGTTTTGCAAAAGTATTTGACCTTCATAGCATGCATACAGCTGTGAAGAACTGGCTATAGCAAAGCTGTGTTTTCATGTAAATTTTACCTGACTTGAAAAGAAGCTGTACAAAGATATGCAGTACCTGCATTTTACCCTTAAAATCCTTTCTGCATTGCTGCCATTAACTTTAATTTAAAATAATGCAGGTCAGTGTGATGGATTGAGTGGCTTCTTAATTACATTCTTTGCACCAGGAGACAACTCAAGAGATTGGGCTGATTAAATGGATAGAGAATGAGAGAAACTCACCTGGGGCTGGTTCCAGTGTGGGAGTTGGGTGGGTTACATGTTGGTAGAAAACGTCTGCAGGTGGAGAGATGAAAGCTTTCTTCATCTGCCTTTCCACCAGAACTGAGCAGACCAAAGGAGGAGTGTGGGGTACAGGTACAACCACATCTGTGGCCCCCGAGACTCTCTCTGTGTAGGGGATGGTAACACTTGCTGCTCCAGCTCCCATAATAGTTGCAGAACAACCACACACCAGCCCTGTGGGTTGAAGCGGACGTACACATACTTTTCTTCCCTGAAGAAATTCTAGTTAGAGGGATTTTGTGTGGGAGGGATGTAATTATCACCTCATCTGTGAATCAGGTCAGGATTGTTTTTTTCTTTTTCAGTTGTGTGTCTCAGAAAAATGAAAATAGGATAAAATGGTAAATTAACAGTTTATAGCCTGGTTTATAGTGGTTGAATTTTGGTAAATATTTGAGGGTTGGGGGGTTTCTAGGCACAGGAGGGTATTACATGCATCATTCTTGTCTGACATGGTTTGTTGTAGGCAGTACAGTTGAGCTGACAGTTCAGTGGCTTTTGTTAGGAAATGCCTGGTCAAAAATATTTATTGCATGCTCTGTGATGGCTTCTTTTTAAAAAGAAAAGTAAATATGAAAAAGGCAAAAAAAGTAGCTTGATATATCATATTCTTTCTAGCCTCTCTGACACACTGTGGAGTCAATTTTGCTGGGAGACATCCCATGTTTCATTACCTTGTAGTCTTCAGAGCCATGTTTGAGGCAGTTCAGATGTTTCACTGCCTTTTTATTTATTTTTAAAGGGTGTCAAAAATCCCTTATTTTTCACATATTTCTTTTCCTTTTTAAAAGAGTGTCAGAAACACTGTATTTCCCGCAAACACTCTAAACCTGTGGCCCAGGGTGGCCTGCCATATCTCTGTGCCTTATCTGTCAGCTGTGCTGGAGCCAACGTGATGTATTTCAGTAACGTGGAAGATTTAAGACAGGAACAACCATCCATTAAAAGGGGAGCTCAGCTACCAGGGATAGCATTTTAAGTCAGGCTTTGAATCAGACCAAAAGCAAACTGGAACTTGGAAATAGCTGAAGGAAACTATGGCAGATAAATGCCCAAACAATAGGTGTCGCGAAGCAGCAAACAAGCTCACAGCCTAGTTCTTGAAAAGTTGTCCAGGGAGTCCTGTTTCACTACTTCATGGATGAAGATATGAAATGTAGAGAACAGCAGCTGTACAAAGGAAAATAACAACTTGATAATCAGCCTCCTGTTGCCGTTAAATAGTTGTGAGGGTCCAGTGGTTGGGTATCATAATTGTGGTGTAACATGAAATATCCCTCTGTGGCAGTATAAAATCCCTCCCATCTTTAGGAAGGGCATAGGTGAGAGAAATGATGTCCAGCTTCATTATTATGGTTTTTTAATCCTAATCCAGACACAGCTATATACTCTTGTATTACCTAGCCATCTGCTCCTACATAGCTAAATTAGTTCTTCGGAGTTTGCTTGCCTTTTATATAAAATATTTATATATACAGCTGATTCTTTGTGACAACAAAAAATTGAGTCAAAGGACTGACATTCTCACAAAGACATTATTGACCAATATATCATCTCTTTTGTCCTGGCAGAGTGCAGACTTCCTGCTGATGGTCACGAGAAAAGTATTCTGAAAGGATGCATCTTAAAATTGCCTCATCGTTGATGCTTTAATTTTGTTTAATTTTTTTAACTTACACTGCAGATAATCTGAGCATTTGTGGAAATTATGTCTGTAACCACCTTTGAGTGGGATGGGCCCAGTCTCTTATCTTTTTTCCATGAAATTTACTCTTCAGTGCAAAATATGTGTTACAACAACATAAAACTGTCAGAGAAGAGTTTACGAGTGAGAATGCTTTTGGGCTGAAGTCTTTTAACTTAATCAGTTCCAGGAGTCTGGCAAAAAGTATGGGCTGGTCTAACGAGTGAGTAATCATAGCAGGAGAAAAATCATGGCTTTGGACTTAGTAGAATTGGAAAGGACCTGAGATATCTTGCTAGAGTTATGTCATGTGAATATCATCTCTGTTCCACTTTACTTGCCCCACTCTGTCAGGCTCTTGAGTTACAAAGCAATGAAACTGCATAAGACAATTGGAATCGCTTCTTTCAAATGATACAAAACTAAATCTTTAAATCTACCAGGATTGTTTTCTATATTTTAGCTGCTAAATTCGTGTCACAATGGAACTGAGGAAGAAAAGGCAAGATGGTTATCAGAATTGTGTGATATTAACTTCCATTACTTCACAACCTGCTGTGAGCAGAACTGCCTAGATGTAAAAGCAAATAAATCCCTGCCAAGAGGGAAGGTGTTCAAAATACGTGGGGTGGGGTTAGTATCAAGAAAAAGTGTCAGTTTGTGAAGGGGGAAATCCATGTGTAAGCTGTGTGTTGTAATGAATGGCTACTTTTCTGCAAGACACTTCATACAAAATGAAAATCTTCTCTTTCTAGAAGCTAATGCAAAAAAGAGCCCTGACTCTCTTCCTTTCCAGTTGAAGATCAGTGTATTTCTCAAGTCAGCATGTTCTGGAAAACACAAGGGCCTGATAGTCCAAGGTACCAAGCACATATTCAGTAAGCAATATAGAATAGTGCTGTGTCTGTTAGAAGAGTGCACACACAATGTATACATACATATATAGGTCTCATAGATATACCTATAAACACTGATTGGAAAGGTTGAGAAGCCTGGAACTAAGGAGGAAAGATTTTCTTCCACTGACAGCTGGATTAACTCAATTGCAGGTCTTAGGACTCTTGTGTCAGAGCTGGAGGCTTCCTCCTCCTTAACTAAAAACTGTGCTTACAATTGGAGAAGAGCCAACCCGAGAATATTAGAAGAGAAAAAAATGAATGATAAGAGAGAAGGGAAAACCTCAGCCCTATAAGTAAATGCCATTTACTCTGCACAGAAGACACTATTAACTTTGAGAAGTTGGAGGAGTGAAATTTTTAACCTTTTAATTCCAGAAAACAAGAGTGTTGGCCTTCATATCACCTGCTTAATTCAGGAGATCTTGGAAATTGTGTTCTAAAATATAGTATTTGACACTGAAAGGAAAAGATAAAAATTGGTGCAAAAAAGGTGATATAGAATTCTGCTTAAAAATGTATTGTGTTATACTTCCATATAAATGTTATACTGGAAAATCTTGGAGAGAGGTAGCCTGCCCTTTAAACTTTTAGGCATTTATGGCCTTAATTATGCTTTTCACCAAGATTTTGCATATTTAATATTTCCTTTTAGAGCTTTCAAGAGTCTCAATTATTAATTCCACTGAGGATTTATAGGTCCCCTGAATATCCCTTAAGTATAAAGATTGTAGACTCATCAAATACTGTTTTCTTCCTTTAAATTTTTACGATTTCTATATCAAATAGGCAACTGCAGTTTTAGAGCTGAAAGTGGAATATTTATTGCTCAGGGTTCTCTCTATCTTCCAAAAAAGAAGAAATTGCTCCATTATCTCCACTGAAATCCATATATTCAGATTTCATTAGAGAATGCAGAGAAATTATCTGTAATTCACAATAACAGGCAGCTATTTTTCATATCACGTGGCCAAAACAATAGCATCTCACCTAAAGATGCTATTTATAAAGTGAACTGCCTGAAATGGAGAACAGTGTTAACCAGAAGTCTATGAATAAGTCATGGAGCCTAATTTTCCGTTATTACAGCCATTGTTTAAAAATGCATGTCTACCCAGGACTTTGTAATGATTTTGTATTACTTAAAAAAACTTTTACAGCTCTTTTTTTTTCCCCTCATTTATTTCATTACTCCTTCATTATCTTTGCTCTTCTCCAGTGTTTGTAGGGCTTCTGAAAACCAATTGGACAATGAGAAAGAAAATTTTAGTTGTTTTTTTTTAAAAATCGCCCCTGAGACTATCAGTGCTTTAGATATTTTTATGCTTCTTTCTTCAAATGCTTTCACCATGTTATGCTTTGGCATCCATAGCAAAACCCATTAGCTGTGACAGGTTAAGATGCCTCTGCAGACTTTACCACAAAGGAACTGAGTCAGTGCCAACCATTATTCCTTACAACATGCTGCACCGTCTCGCAGAAGAAGGCCAAATCTATAACTCTGCTCTTAACTTTTTGGTCCTGTGAGGGTAGCTACTCTAAAGAGTGTCCTCGGTTGCTTGGTAGAGTGGTTTTCAATCCTGGCTATACCATGGTGTTGTTCATTATACTGCAGGCAACAAGGACATTCTCCAGTCACTCAGCAGATCTTTTATCTGTGGCACATATGTAATTGATATGGAATTAGCGAGTTTCTGGATGAAAGACCCAACATCCTCATTAAGTGCCATCGTTTGTGGAAACTCCACAAATTATAGGAGCCAACCTGTAGGTTCTGTGTCTCCCTGTACTACTGACCAAGCAGCTAAGAGGTCCTCTGCAGCATTTCTAAGTTGGCTCCAGATTCATCTGATCTCTTGCTAGATGTTGCCATGTAACACATCGTGGAAGTCATATTCCAGATCAGAATCATGAACCATGTCTGTTAGTATCACTGAAAATTAACCTTGCAGATCCTCATGATGGAAATGCCATAAAAAGGCGTGGGTTATGCGCTGATGTAGTAAATGCCCAGAATCCCCTCCCATTTAGAGATGGATCGCATGTTACTATGTTTGACAGAGCATTTTGATGTGCACAGAGAGTAGCAATGATGAATTGGTGGCATGATTGGGACTGGAAATAACCAGGAATTTCATAATTCCCACACTGACAGCTGTGTTTAGATGAGGCTGTGATTGAAAACACCAGTAAACAGATTATATGCTGCATTTTTAAAGTTAGGAAAACAAATGTATTGGAAAGACAGGAGATAGATGTTGGTATTTCTCATACAAATAGCCCAGATCACCTTAGTTCTGTCTCACTCTTGCCATACCAGCTTGCCATTTTGTGATGTTTTTTTTTGTGCTGGTCATGGTCTTGCAGTGCATCATTATTTTGGTTCCACGTGAGGGATGGAGCTAATCTTCCAATACAAGGAAAATATTTCCTTCTGAAGTGTAGGGTGCATAATCTGGTTTCTGTTGAAGAACCAGCTGCAAACAAAGGTAGTGGCATGGCTGGTAAGATAATACCTAGCCTTTTGGTAGGGTTTCTTCCTCATCAATCTCAAATAACTTGAAAAGGGTGCATGAATATTATTTTTCCCACTTTAAAGAGGGGTCAGATGAGTCACAGAAAAGCTAAGTGGTTGCAGGTGAAACAGAGACAGGGCTGGAAATAGAATAGGTTCATGCCTCCTGAATCCCCGTTTGGCTCCGTTACTGGGAGACCTCCCTGGGTTTGGTTCCATTACCCATCATTTTTCACAGGCTTCTGGTTGTGAATGCCTCCATCAAAGAGAGTTTTAAAAATTTCCTTACAGGGAAAACTCGTTTTGAGAATAACTGACCGCAGAGACTTGGTTCACACTTCTGTGGTTCCTCCTTGTAGCGCTGAGCATCTGTTTGCAGAGGCCTTTACGCGGTGCTGCTGTTGCGCCTCTGTGGAGAGCCAAGCGCTCTTGGTTGGAAATTGAGCGCAGCTACATCCTGCTCTGGTTGACTGTGCCCATGGAAATGCCAGCTGCTCCTGAAAAGGTGCAATCTCAATCAAGTCTAGAAAGCATGAAATGTGCCACTTTTTTCTAGTGTGCTCCGTTCCCTGAATAACAAGGAAAGCTAATTAACATGAGATGGCAAATGAATTGCAGTATCTGCCAGTTCAGGGATGCTGAGTCCTCTTTAGCATTCTCTTTGCTTCCATCCACCACCATTAATTCAGATTCAACATCCAGTTGAAAAATATCTGTACTTTTACTGTTGCCTAACTTACATTCTGACACATTGTGATATTCTGATACAAGGCACCCCACAGACCACTGCAGAAATGTAAAGAGATCAGGAATTAGCTTGTGATTTCACTTGTCCAATCAAAAATTTTGGCAGATGTGTAATAGATGGGATTTCCTCTTTTGGGAAGGTAATTTTTAATTATCTATCCTGTAATATAATTAACTGCCTTCACAACTCTAACGCCCTCATGTTGCTAAAAATCCAGTCAATTTTAATTTCATTTTTTCAAGTCCAACAGTGCTCTGTTACCTGTCATAAGGGGATTATTTAGCAGCTTTAAAATTATATTGCTGGTATTAAATTTCAGGATTTAGGCTCTGGAGTTGTAAGATCAACAAGCCAAGCTGAAATTCATTAACATTTTAGGAATTTCTAAGTTTAACCCAAATTTTAAAATGCTACTTTTTTTTTTCTCAAAAAAATTTGTAGATGCAGTTCTAACCAAGCTTGATAAATATCTATAAAAGGGAATCTGTTCTAAAAGGAGGAGGAATGAAGAATTGTTTCCACTGATATTTGTAAAGCTGACACTGTCAGGAGACTGATACTTTGACTCTCTGAATAATTTTCATGAACAATCGTTACACACAAATGAAGTCTATTGTCTTTTTTCTTAAACTGCATTCAGCCCAAGAGCTATTCTTGCAGGCCCTGAACAGCCACTTATACACTACAGGATAATTAAACAAGACTTTTGTTCTTAGAAGTTACCGTGTAAATTTGTGGCTTGGTCGGTGTAGGCTCTCAGTGATCCCTTCTCATTTTCATGCTAAAATAAAATTATTGCTCCTCTTTACTTCAGTGGATATAGCGCGGCCAAACCTTCGAAGAGACTGATGTGGGTTATCTTCTTTCCCATACAATGGTCAGCAGAGTAGCCAAAGTCCGTGACAGTTGTTCCCATTTGTATCCATTGAGGACACAGAGATTGAGCACTGCACCTACAAGATCTTTTATTGCAGCTGGAGAAGAAAAAAAAAAAGCTTCCAAGTTATGGTTGAATTTCTGAGCTAGCAAAGATAAAACAGCTTCCATTAAAAATGTTTACACTGGAGAAAAATGATGTAAGAATCATTGGGGGAGGAGGGGGGAGAGCCATGGAGGATGGATATTTCTTTTCCTTAGTGTCTTAGAGAAAAGCTGTGGTTCAGAACTGGTTCAGGGGTACTTGATAGCCTGGGATCTGTAAAATCCTACTCCTAGAACACTGTTTCTGAGGGGTGGCTTCCTCTCTAATGTTCTCCAGGGCCCTACCCTAAGCAAACCATGCTGTTTCTCTGCTTTTTTCTCCCCTGGGTCTCCTAAATCCAGGCTGATGTTGGTGGCTCAGTTTGCAGTGGAGCCTCACAAGCAGCTGGGTCAGTGCAACTGAGGTAGGAGGGTGCCACAGGCAAGCTTCAGACCAACTCCAACCACCAAAGACAGTGTACCATGAGGTTACTCAGGAGGTTTGGCACTGCATGGCCCAGATGAATCAGAGATACAAGTTAGGGCCTTGTTGGAGAAGGACATAGAGAGGGAAAGGCTTTGTGATGAACCACAGGCTGTCTAGGGGGCAGGTAGGGCAGCTCGCTTGCCTAGTTGAGATGGAACTTGTACATTGGTATGGACATATCCTGTGACTCTCAGTGCTCTCACTCTGACCCAGCCCAGGAAGAACATGGACTCCAGCAAGTCAGCTTAATTATCCGTATCTATGCTTGCAGACAAAAAAGAGATATAAGAAACCTAGCATGCATTCCATGAATTTTCAGGGGATTAATTAATTATTTTTCATAAAATGTGAGGATACTTCTGGCTTAGAAACTTCTTTTCATCCTACTATTTTTCATTTAAAGTTAATGTTTAAAATGTGTTAAATAATTTAAAAAATAAAAAAGGAAGGATATGCTTAAGCATATTCTGCTGACAGTGCACTGAGTCAGTAGATATTTCACAGCCAGTACTATGGCTTGCATGCAGATGATTCATGCAGACTTCACTCACACTTGGTCCATGAGTCCTTAAAGATATTGAGTCCGTTTTGGCTCAGCAGTGGTATCTAAAAGTTTACAAGGTGCGAAGTGTTTCTCACAATGTACGGATGCAGAATTACCCTTGAAGATAAAAGCTTTGAGCCCGGCTGCCTGTCGGAAGCAATGCTCTGGGATGAACCCTGCAGCGGGAGGGGTGCAAGCACAGCCACCTTCGGAGCAGAGTTGGGGAGCAGCGCTGGCTTATCGTGTGTTTCAGTGACCTGTGGCCTGATAGCTAATGGCCAAGCTGCCCGGTCTTGAGTGGCACTTGGCTGCAGTAGTCAGCTACTTTGGGTGGTTTGATAGCAGAGTATCCACTCCGGTTCTGCTTGTTATAACTCGTACTTTATTTATTCAGTGTTTTCTCCTTTGGTTTGAAATAAAGACTGAAGCAAGTCTCCTGCCTTCCTCAGCTGCTGAGGGGAACCCTCTTTCTTTTTTCCAAGCAGCTGCACGAGTAAAGGCTCCCTTCACTTGGGAAACGTCATTGGCAGGGCTTTGTGCACAGCCTGTCCTGCTCCCTTGCACTTTAGTGCAGCAGAGGCAAAGAGTTATCTTTGTTTTCCGCCCAGTCTGGGGTTTTAGGAAAAAAAAAAAAAATCACCAGGGAAATAAGTTGGCCATTTTCATACAGTGCCATCTGTAGTCGATATTTTTTAATAGTGTTAAAGCTGGGAGCTAGCTGTGTCAGTCTCTCCCAAAGGTGCTAGAGATGACTGGAAACACAGGTGAAGAAGTGGTTTCCTCAAAATCATCTTGCTTTGGCATTTTTCAGCCTCTTTAATCTTTCCTTTTTGCTCAATATTCATCTTCTCTTTACACTTCCTTTTTGAGAAAACATCTCATTGCTTCAACAAAGGGAGCTCACAATGTTTAACAAAGCATTTCCCTGAGAGGCACAATAGGCAATGGTGGGGCATTTTTATTCCAAGATTTCATGGATTCTGATATGCTAGACTTGTCAGTACAAAATCACTCCAGGACATGACACTACATATCCATGCATGAAATTAGTTGCATTTAAATGAAAAAATAGATGTATTTTGAACACTGTATGTAAGAAAAAGTGGAATATATTGTGATCCATTTCCAGGTTTTCTGTTCAAATGTGAAGGATTGGACTGGTCTGCTGGCCATAAAAGACTGCAAGTTAGAGAAAGAGTCATTTGGCTACACTTAATCCATGCCCTGGAAACAATCAAGAATTGTTCCCCACAGTATATTTTGTAGTATTTTTGTCTTGTGATTGAGGGTAAGCTGCAGTCATGAGATAACTGGGTGCAAGTTCAATTCACATGCTAACTCTTACTCCCAGAAGAGTACTGTGGAGACATTATATTAAAGCTCTCTCCTCTGCCTATACCTCTGAGCATTATTACCAGGCTCTGGAGTGATGTATGTACAGCTGCCTTCTGCTGGATTGAAGTTTGTATCTGAGGTTGATATAGCAAAGTCCAAAGAAGGATGAATCCAAGAAATTTCTTCCTTTACTGGTCTCTAAAAATTAATAATTCTTTACATTAAACAAAACTTCATTCAGAATTCTCCTAGTACTTTGCAAGTCCCACTGCCACAGACAGGTATTCATCATTCAAGTACACTCAAAGAAGGTGGGGGAGCGTATAGTTGTTTATAGTGTGCAGTTATTAAATGTAGCTCTTTTCTATTTTTAAATAATCTTTAAAGCAATTCATAACAAATGTGCTACATTTTAATCAGCTTTCAGCATTTTCTAAAGTTAAAAATAAATGTTTTGATAAAAACTAAAACCCCTACAAAAGAAAAACAAATAGAAATATCTATTTTAGTCCTGAAATAGCCATCTCACAGCCAGCACATGATGGCTATCTTGTTTACATGATTTTAGAAGATAGCTTTAACCACAAAGCAGAGTGCAACAGTTTTTCACATAGTTTTGCCTGTGTTTAGCGTGGTTTCCTTTTTATTGGTTGCATGATGTGATATCTATCTTCATTAATCTTTAAAAGCATGCCTCGCCCATCAGGGCAAAATGCAAACTCATCTGAGCCTGGGAGTCAGGTGACAAAATCACTTCTGCAGTTTAGGTATAAACTTCCTTCCGCATCTGACCTTTGACTCTTGAGCACGGAAGTCTATTGACTCTATTTCCTAGCAATAGTTACTTGCAGGTCCTTCTTTTCACCAATCAATCTGTACCAACAGAGCATGCTGGTGTTGTGATTGATTTACACATTATTTCTCTTTTTCTGCCCAGTTTAAATTGATCAGCCCGATCCTATTCACATGATAAAAATCATAATGTCTCAAATTACTTAATAAACTGTGCATTTGTCTATTATTAGTGATCATTAGTGTTATAATACAGCATGGAAATTTAGAGCAAATTAACTACATATGCAAGCTGCTGGGCTCATCTGCAGTTAATCATAAGCATACTGTTCAAGTGGGCAGAGGATTTTGCAAGAATATTTCCAGGAAGAATTTGTGGGAGTAGAGCTAAATATCCCTGGGTTGTTTGGTTTGTTGTTTTTTTTCCACACCATAATCTTGGTCTCCCAAATGAATGTTTATCTGAGACATAGTCAATGACTGAAAGTACAAAAGAGAATTATAGCTCAAATTAAAACAGCTTCTCAAGCTGCCAATTCCAAGGCCCCAAATTTTTTATGGCCATAAATAATGAATGGAAGTTCCATGTTGATACAACCCCCACAGCCTCCCCTGCAGACTTGACAGGGCTCCTGGTTCAATCGTTCCCCTTTATTAAAGGCTATCGTAGCCCTGCAACAGTACAATGTGGTGGGATGTACAGCATTGCATGTTATCAGATGATGACACACACACAGAGCACCGTGAGTTATCACTTCCAGTCACTATTATTTCCTATGAAAATAATAGCTTCCAGTCACCGTGGGTTGCTTTGAGATTGCATTCATACTGATGTAGATTAAAAGTGAAGGGATTTCCTGATAATTACTGGTTTGTCTGGCACAAGAAAGCACAGACTGAGGGGGGGTAATGTAAAAAAAAAGAAAAAATATTAGAAAACAATCCTAGCTTTCTGCAGTTTGCAATGCCCGTTCCTCAACCTTAAATGCCATTGCAAGCTTCAGTGGCTGCAGCTTGGCTGGACATCCTGGAGACCCTTAAAAAAGTAATACAGCAAATATGCAACATAAATATGCATGAACTTGAACAGTTCATGCACCTCAGGTCCAGGTCTGTGAGCAGGACCTGGGAACAGCTGCTTGAGAGCTTCTGGGGCCCTTCCATAGCTGGTAGCCATGGTTGGGGATTCTGCAGGGCCATGGCACTAGCAAGTCTGTCCTCACACAGAAAGACTCTGAAGGCTGTGATTCTGAAGGGACTGGGCTGTTTTATTGCTGCTTTGCATGTTGCTAGTGAGATGAGTGAATCTGATGGAGAAAATAACCCCCACCTTGTACGTGCGTGACAGATCTGCGTCAGCGGGGCTAACGTGCTCGGTCTTTTTAGTAAGATGTGCTAGATATGTACCATAGCAATACAACTGGAAACACTCTGAAAACATGGAGAGTCTTTCACGTACAGTGCTGTCAGGAGTTATTTTATGAGCTTCTGCTTAAACACCTAGGCTGCAAAATCTGTGTAGATTGCTCAATTTGAGATACAAGGATTTCCAGAGCTTTTTTGCTTCTCCCATTTTTAATGTGTCAGGTTTAGGCACTTGGCTATACAGTAAAGTTGTCCTCAAGCAGGTTAGTGTGGAGTTGTGATGCTTCACTAAACCATGTCTGGTTCTACACCTACCAGGTCATTTTGATTCCCGTTACTGGTAGAGGTCAGAGCGAGACTCAAATTCCTATTTCTGAAGGCACCAGAACACGTGTTATCTGCTTTGCCACACCACCCCAAGAGACAGCAATAGGCACATTGCTGTAACTTATCAAAATACCACGGTCTGTAACATATTTTTGTTTAAAGACAGTGGTTCAGTGCAAGTCAGCTTCTCCCCTGCATTCATCCATCCTAGAACTGAGTACCTTTGGCATGCTTCTTGCCAGAAGTCCCTGCAGCTTGATTTACCTTTCTCCCTCCCATAACTGGCCACCTAAAGAAACTCTTATCTGCTCCGGGGGAGAGACCATGCCCTTTCCCAACATCACTGGCAACATCTTACCTGCACTTTGTTCCTTCTGTGATCAGGGAGCCACGTATGAAATATTTCACTCTTGCTGGGTTAGGGAGTTTACTGATGGCAGAACACCAAGTCAGTTAGCTTTATCTCTGAGCTTCACACACACCAGGACTCACTTCAGGTTTCCCCCACAGACAGCACGTCTCTTCCCACAAACATTCCGCTGCAGTGGGTTATTCAGCCCTTAGCTGGATGGGGGCTGGGGCAGGGAAGCAGGGTGGCTAGCTGGCCCTTTCCCTGGGTTTAATTTCCTTTGGTTAAGCTGAGGGAAGCATTCAGCTGTGCCTCTTGCTCTGTAACGCAGATGGAAGTCCTCAGCTCGAAGCCCCACTGCCAGCCCCCACGCACATGCTAGCGCACCTGGATAACAGCTCTACCTGTTTACAAATTACCCCAATTTTCTGCTTGATTCAGCAGTAACTGCTTACCCTCCCCCGTGATGTAATTAGGCCTTCAGAGTTCACGTGTGCCTATTATGATGTCTCTTGTGTTTTGTCTTTTTTTTCTGTAGCCGTAATCATATATATATATGTATTAAAATTTCTTATCAATTGTTCAGCTAAATTATGCACAGTGGGCCATGCTAGCCCTCCATTAACATAAAGTATGCTAAACAACGTGTTTTCTTTCTGATAATTATGCTCTAAAGCACCAACTGCTTATTCCAGTGAATTTACCTTCCTTCTAGTTTTTCTTATTTCTCCAAACTTTTATCCGCCTTCGTGGCAGGGCAAGTGCTCCTTCTGCTGTCAGTGAACTAGCCTAATTATCTTTTCTATTATCATCAGAACTTCCAGCTGCCTAATAGCCAACCACTTGGTGTTGAAATGAACTATTAGTCCATCCAAGATGATTGTTTTCTGATCACGTAAAGACCCTTCCATCAGTTGGAACAAAATATTGCTTCCTAACCCCATCAAGGAGTTAATTGCATGATGCATGTAACAGAGCTGTGGAGAGAAGTGTTTTGAATAACCCTGCCTTCCCCATTTTGCTGGAGTGCCGTTAGCATCTGCGCTCGCCTGACTGCGGCTCCGAACTTTTGCTTTGTCAGCCGTCGCTGAGTGGGTTCGTAGTCGTGGCTGACAGTCGGCAAACCTTTCATAAAACTGAGGTGTATTGACAAAACTCTTCCAGCCCACAGCCCCCTGCCTGTTTGGCTCTGGAAAAGCAACTGTCCTGCTCTGCAGACCTGTTAAGCTGGTTAAAAGCATGAAACAAGAAGAATAAAGTCCAAAGAATGTTTCTAACAGTCATTCTGTAAGCAGTTTAATTTTGAAAGCGTTGACTTCTGTCTTCAGGTTTCACCGGACACCTCAGACATGAAGATCCTATTTAGGATTCTTTAAAGGCAATTCATCTAACTTCCTATGAGCCTTGTGTAATGAAAAAGCATGCTTTGACACAGTGCAGTCTGCTTTTGAAGTGTTACATGGTTTACATGGCTAAAAATAGGCAAAGCAATTCTTTGGAAAACTATTAAAAGCAATGGGTTTCATTTTACCTTAGATAAGGGTGAGTAACCACCTTAAGAAACCTCAACAATCTGTTTCTTTGCCTACAAGAACAAAACATACGTTATCTTCAAGATATGAACGTTGTTGGTGTTTTTCTGTGGTGAATGAGCTAATGGAAATATTATTATTCTATAATAGGGGTTTTTTTCTACCCAGAACAAGAATATCTGACCATAGAGAGCATCAGTGAAATTTAAGGGTACTCATTACCTTCTAGAAACCGCCCTACAGCACCATCTCATTAAAAGCTGAGGATAGGAAAGTCTCTTTTTTTGGTTTTTTTTTTTTTTGGTCCTCATTGTACTCCTCTGAAATCTCTTTTTATTCTAAAAAGAGCAATTTTCAAAGAAGGTGGGGGGTATATAGTTGTTTATAATACACAGCCTTGGACTTTTAATGAATGTTCACATGATTTGAGATGAGGAGAAAAAAGTGTGCAGCACACTGGAAATTACATGCACTTTCAGAAGAAAGAAATCTAGATCAGAAAGAAGCATCAAAAAAGCAACCAAACCAATCTTTTGATTTTCATAAGGAATTATTTCAGACTATTTCAACAGTATCAGTGTAGGATTTATAATGAGCCTCTCTTGGACTTTTCGTTTTCACGCAGTTGACTGAAACGTTTTTAGCTTTTTATAAATTTAGGTCAAGATTTAATTTTCACTAGTTAGAACAAAAGCAGAGCTGTTCTAGCATAATGGCAGTTGCAGCAGCAGGAGGCTGACTCGTGCTACGCACAGGAGAAAATAACATGGGTGTCGATTTTGAATATGTAAAGTTGTGTCAGCGTGTGAATGAAGATCCAATTCATTTTTATGAAACTTTAGACTAATTAGTTTTATAATTTGCACAGTAAGGTAATGTAAATGTGTTGCTGCTGCTTGACTTTTTGCCTAATCCTTTGAGTGGATACTTAATCTTTTTTATATATTAGAATTAAAGCAACTTGGAAGATATGAATAATTAATCTAATTATATGCCGATCACTTTAATTTCTTTAATGTTTTAGATATAAAAAAAAGACACCCCAACTTTACAAATTGGTTTAGGTTGGGAAAACCTTTTAGAGGATTTTGTATTTCATCAGTAAGTGCAATTTAGAGGACGCGAGCTCTGGAAGTGCAACATTAAGTTTACCGTTATGCAAATGTCACAGTTAATCCGGGAGCTCTGGTGGCCAGATTCTCAAGGTGTGCTTCAAGAATTCATAGCTTGAATTTAAAAAGTGAGATTTGCCAGTTAAGGAGAACGAGCAACCAGAGAGCTTTAAAATACTGAAGCCTAGCAAAGGGAAATATTGTAAAGAACCAGAAATGTGTTTATTTACAATGTGAACCTGAGGACAAGAAGAATTGGAGGAGTGCATCTTGCACTGTCTACAGATAACAAGGACATTGTCTTGCAGGGTGAAGGACGGAAAACCAGTGTATCTGCAATCATGCTTAGGTGTAACTTTAATTATATACAGCACGAACATGAAGTTATAGATAAATTGAGAGCTATCTAGTTTGCATACATCTGAGCATGTCATGCATATGGAGTGCAGACTGCTTAACTTGTGGAAAATATAAACCCTGTACAGATCATCACAAGTGTAGGAGTTTGTATCTGTCCTATTATGGTTGGCTATTTTTGGTGACATCCACAAACACTTCAGATTCCTTGGTGTTTTAAAAAATTTCCTTTTTTTTCCCCCTTTAATATGTGCATCATCCTCTGTAGAATTAGCAGCTTTGAGTTGACTCCTTGGCTCTTTCCCTGCAGCCTGCTATTCCGTATTATATGACTTTGTCTTTTGGGTTTTGTTTTTTTTCTGTTGGTTTGCTAAGGGAAATGAAAGTACTGATCATTACAGTAGAATTAAAAATAGCTTCTAACAGCTTAGCCCAAGATACAAAAATAGGCTCCCTTCCGGCTTATCCTGTCAAATATAGTGGGAACCCTAGTAAGGTAACATCTGTGAAAGCCTCGTTCTGGGTTTGCACATCTTTTTTTTCCAGAATCTTTCCCTTGTGTCTGTGTAATGTAACAACTGAAATCAGATTGTTGATTTTTTTTTTTTTTTTTGCATTTCAGATACTTTGCCATTGAGCTTTTAGGAAAGGTCATTGGTCTTAAAGACTTGTTTTCCCATATGATGCTTCACTGTTTTATGATGCGCTTATATGTCATTGCTTAGGAAGAAGGACACAGTAGCTGTAGGAAATTTATAGACAAATACATACTAATATCAATGTTGATCTTCCTGTGTGTGAGATTTCTGTATGTCTTGCCTAGCTTGGTGTCCTAGTGACTAGGAATTTGTCATTCACAAGGACAAACGTAGATTTTCTGTCCTGTGCTATTTAAGTTAAGGTCTCATGCTTGACTAGTGGAGAAGTGCAAAATGTATTGTGGTGGCCAACCCAGCTGGACAGACTGTGAAAGAAAATAAATACCTACTTCTCAAACAGGGATACCTTTTTCTCACCCCGCTTCTCTGGTAATGGCTGTGACATCAGGCATAAAGTGGAGTCTCACTTTATAGAGGCCTGGGAGCACACATCTTCTTGAAGTGGTACAAATACATTGGTTCTCTCATGTCCCTCATGGGTTCAGGGCACCTCTTCACAGCATAAACCCTCATGATAGAAATGAAACCTGATTCCAAGAGATGCTTTCTAGAAGGTCACTGCAGAACCTGGACACATGCAGAGACATGATGACAAGGAAGTTTTCTGCACAAATATTGATTCTGAAACTTCTTATAGAAACTCTATGTATATCTGTGGTCTGGACTATGAGGGGACTGTCCTTAACAAATATTTACCCAAAGAGTGAGAATCACTGCTGGAAGTTCCAGCACTTCCTCTCTCCCACAGTTCTTTATTTTTTCTAGAGTTTGACAATTTTGCTTTTGTAGTTTAACTGTGTTAATACAGCATTTAACATAGGGTTTTCAAAGGACTAACCCATGTCTGATGTTTATTTTGAATTGTGAGATTCTACAAAGATGTAGACAAAAACGAATTTCATGCTTACTTAATTCCTTTTCTCATCTCAAGCATTTTTTAAATGGTATAGCTACGGTCTGCTGGCCCAGGTTCCTTCTGTAACTTACTGCTTGCCATCTGAACCAGGGAGTGCTCCCTGTTTAACTGGACACTAGTGCAATCAGGTGGTGCCATGGCTGAAATTCTTCTATAATCCTTCCTATCAACATCTGTCTGGCTCTTCTCTCAGCGCAGAGGGATCCTCTCTCAGCTTCCCATGCCTCTATGAGCCTTCCTGATGTTATGTCTCCCTTTTCCAACACCTGGCATCATTGTCTTGTGCCTGGGAACTTCCCACTCTTCAAATGAAGTTCCCTGCAGAGAAAACTAGTTCTTAGCTTCATCATAGCAGTGATTTAGTCTAAGTGCCTTGGTTCAGGTTAATCTATCTATTGTCTCTGGTCTGGTAAGCTGATGCTAAAGGCCTTATCAGCAAAAGCAGATATGCAAAATAGAGGTATTATGTTTTGTAAAGTAACAGATCAACAAATTCTCTGGATCATCTTCTTAAATGATTGTATCAGAATTCCCATGGAAGCTTAAGAAAAGGAAATCTATATGATGGAGATGACTCCTGATTGAATTCTGAGGATTTCTAAAGGAAGATGTGTAAAACTATGTTAAAATCCACTCCTTTTAAATTCTGTAGGATTTTTGTATGAGGGAAGCGTGTGTAGTAAGTCTCCCTATACTAGGTTAATGTTTGTGTATTGTCACCCTGACTGAACCCAGCATGGGAGCTGCAGTGGAGTAGAAATCAATGAAATAGCATTAGGATGCAATTGTCACAAATTATCAGAGAAGAAAGAAGACAACTGTAATTCACTAGAAGTAACACTTTACCAACTGCTCTCGCTAAGCATTAGTTTAGTGTGTTTTCAATTTCAAGGCACTTTCTCTGGAAAATACTTGGTCCATAATGACCATTATTATCACCATCCTAAAATTTGTGGAATTTAACCTAAACAAATTCCTCAAAGCTTGCACTTAGTTCTGATACACTCCATCCTATTTATCCCCAGCTTCAGTGCCGCTTGTGCTGTGAGAATCATGCTTCGTATAGTGAATGTTGTATCATTCCCAAAGAAAGCCGCTACAAGCGGCTGTACAAACACCCTGGGTTTAGACAGTCAGTGTTTCTGTGTGTCCTATTTTGTATGTGGTGCCTGGCAGGACAAGGTCACTGCAGAATTTCTGCAGGGACCGATTCCTGTCTGGTTTATTGGCAGTCATCGCACCAAAGGTTTTTTTTACATCCCTGCGACAACCATAACTGAGTGATCATGATGTCACTTGCCATCTCACAGTCCTTTTTGCACCCAGCACCTTTAGATTTTACCTTTCCTTTGTCTTTTTCACTAGCAGATAAATAATTGGTTGAAGTAACCAATTAAATATTACCTAACTGCAAAATGCATTTCCCCTCCACCCCCATACTGGGTATATACCTAAACCTTTTGATGCTACAGTGATAATTGTCTCTCCAGTGCGATGTAATATTTGCATTGTGCTATTCATCAATTATTTTTTTCCAAGGGTAGGATCACTCAAGGGGCTGGTTATTTCCTGGTTATCCCGTCATCTCCTGCTCATGCCAGCAGGAATTGAATGCTATTATCAATATTGAGAACAGGATTTATGTGAAACAAGGATGGGATGTCAGTCAATTGCCTAATAGCAAATCGTTCATAACCCAGTAACTACCTCACAGCTATCACTCTGTCCTGGGGCTCAATAGGGGATCAAAGGCTAAATCATCACCAAAGCAAAATTAATCTCCATGCCAGGTCAAGTTGGAAGCCCATGAGGAATGTGCCCATGTGTGAGGTAATGTCTGAATAAAGATGAAGCTTTTCTTTGAGCTTGCTTTTGGTACAGCTCTGCTCTGAACAGCACACTTGAGTCAGTAGGTCTACCATGCTGCACAGAGAATGAATTTATTTATTAAAAAAACCCAATAATTTAAAGTAACAAGCAGATTGTTTCATAACTGATTGCAAGCTGTGCCTGTACAGGAATGAGACGAAGCCTACTGTATCAGGAAAGCAGGGGTGAAGTTTGGTTCAGTGATCAAGTTACAGAGACTGAAGGCTGTAAAGCTGGGGGTAAAGCAGAAAAGTTTTGGATGTTCATAGTGTAGAAGAGGATAAGAATCACTGGCCAGGGATTGGGGGGAAAAAGAAGAAATATGGGATTTGAAGAAGTATGGTGATATGGAGGACTAAAGAAGGCAGGGAGCTCCTCTGATAGATGTCAATCAATAACTCTGATGTGGTAAAGGAGCTGATGTGAAAAGGCCATCATCTCCCAGCTCCCTTTCTAGGCTGCTGCATTTGTGTCTGATCAAACTTACCATCCATTTCCCCAGTTGTAAATAGGTTCACGTAGGTCTTTGGTGTCTCTGCCATATCGTCTGGGTGCTGCGTCTCAGTTTACACTTTTGTCATTTGTTGGATTTCCACTCCTTTCTCCCTCCCAATAAAAATAAGTTGGTGTGCCAACTTTCCCAGAGGTGCAGCTTTAGAGGTCCTCAGGGTACAACTTCTGTCCCTCAAGACTCATGGTATCAGAAGGCGGCAGAACCTTGCCAACAAATCGCCTTCATTTTAGCTGGTTAGCACGTATCCATGCACTACAAACTGCCCATGCAACATCTCTGTATCACTTTCCACACTGCTATCGATTATTCTTGAGGAATTTGATCACAAACCATTTGATTTAGATTCCCTTTGCGAACACATAGCTCCTTTCCCCTGACTCCTACTATTTCCCCTCGCTGTCAGCTAGCTTTCTTGGGGTCTACCTTCATAAATGCCACTTATAAGCATATCCTTCCCATCCTATTGCCTGGGGTAACTTTCTCTGTCTCTGCAGTGCTTTCAGAGTTATTTCTAGTTTCTTTTTTTTTTGTAAGATAGCAGAAAATTTTACTCCTTAAAATCTGATCCACTTTGGAGAAATATGACTTATCTGGGAAGTAATTACCCTTCAGGTAGTCAAGCACAGTGAGCCTTTAGCATGAGCCTGTTCGCAGATAGATGTGCTGGTATCACTTTCTTGTCACCTTAGCAAGAATAGCATGATGCAGAACACTGCAAGTCAGTCAGGAGGTATGAAGATTCAAGCAGTTCGTAACTAAGAGTATAATTAAGTGCTTGAACATGGACAGATTCCTGAAATAATGACAGAGATGAGGAAAGGAGACAAAGAAGTTTGGCTTGTTGAGAAATGTAGGGAATGTGTTGAGAGGGAAGGAAAGATGACAGATATGGCAAGATACAAGGACGTGCGTATGCATTTCCTTCATATATGTTTCTGGCTAAAATCAGAATTATGATATCTGTGAAGGCTCTTGATAATTAAGTTCAAATTTGATTTGGACTCTGGAAAAGACATGGGATGAGGGCAGCTATTTGACGTGTTAGAGCTCAGAGGAGACTCAGCTGAGGCATGAGAAAGTCAAAGGAAGTTCAAATGGATGCGTGAAGTTTGCAGAGAAACAACACTGAAGATTGATTTAGTAGCAGATGTGTTCAGGAAGAAGATTAGAGGGAAGTGAACGTAGGAAGAAAATCCAAATATCAATATGCCTGCAGCTCTAGGAGTTTATGTTAGGTTACTGAGAAGATTAATCAGATTTCAAAAAACCCAAACGGTGCAAGGCATGGCAGATTGCACTCCACAGCATACAAACCATGCTACACAATTTGCTTTTTTTGCAAAAAAAGCATGGTTATATATGCAAGTAATTGCCATTTTTCTGCTGCCTTATTTTTAACCCGTTTAATAACCTTTATGATCACAGTTCAGTCAAGTAGCAGCAGTCGTGCCAATAACAGCATTCCAGCTGGGTTAATGAATACACACATGATTTCATGAAGGAATATATCTTTTCTGACCCAATTTCAACCTTTCCCATTTCAAGCTGTTTAATTATAAGATATATTGGTTGGAAACAAACACCCATTTATGTGACATTAAAAGTTTAAACAAATTCCAGATGCAATTATTTTAGGCACCAAGTGTCTATGATTGGTATATGTAGGTAACAAATTAGTCCGTTAGCGGCAAACTTCTAATTTGTGGCACAGTTGATAAATGCCTTTCACAGAACAGATGCAAATAACCAGACTTCTGTGTTCCTTGAGTCTGCATGATAATAGGTTCTTTAAGCACCCTGCTAAGAATTAGGAAATTAGTCAAATGGGATCATATTTAGGTTGAGCTAATACTGCACAGCTGAATTTACCCACCATTATCTGTGGGCATAATTGGAGACAACTGGTTTTTGGGCCAGCTGTGCAGGTCACAAAAGGATAATAATGGGGGCCCAGCCTTGCCGTGTCAGATTGATAAATGTTTATAGTGCTGCGTGACTGGAGGAGCTGGCTTTAAACAGGTACAATTTAGGAGGTTTTGGGTTTGGTTGGTTTTTTTTTGTTTTTAAGCATTCCTAGCATTGACTATGCCAAATTACATGTTGTGTTGCTCATCATATCTACATGGTGTGAGTCGGTGTAATTTGTAGGGAGAAGAGGTGTGGTAAGAGGAAAAGCATCTAAAAGGTGTCAGATAAAACTTTCCCACCACACGTAATCTGTTTTACACCTTTCTGTTAGTTGCTTTTCCTGTGAATTTCTCACCTTTCCTGTCCCTGGGTGGGTGGGTTTAGATCAATTTACACTGATATTGTGGAACTTAAAGTGCCACTGGTGCACTTCTGAATTTTTCACTGGCTCTTTTTAGCATTTAGGCTTAATTTGTTTGAGTAGCTATTCCTGGTATTCTGACAAGTACTTCTTTTAAATGTTACGTCCAAATACAGGTCTCTGCTACTGCTACCCTATAAATATGTTAACAGCTACATTATGTTTGAAAAATACAATGTGATATTAATATGAAATGCATCTTAGCTGAATCCATTAGTCATAAGCAGGTAAATAGAAAAGCATGTTCTGATTTTAATTACAAGGAATGTTTCATACTACGTGTCTGTCCTATTTTTTCCTTCCTTTAAATGCACTATTCAAATTTACTTTTGTGTATCCTGTGTATGTACTGTAAATTGCACTTTCTTTGACACAATTCATGTTTTTGATGAAAAATGGAGGACCTTAATTATCTTAAATAATTATGGCTAAGGTTTAAGTTAATTAATTAATTAAAAAGTGTTGATTCTGCCAAGTACTCTCCCTGTAGCGCAGACCTGGATTTAGCTGCCATCATAGCACAAAGGGGGAGAGGTGGGAGAAGAGATCTAAAAGGTGAAGAGGAGGGGATTTAATTTTGTTTTGAATTAGCCATCTGCATTGGGCTCCTGCTAGTTTTACTGAAGTTCGCAGGAATGCATCTGCAGTAAGAGCCAAAAATAGTTCTGGAGACCACAGCACACTGTGATGCTAACTGTGCCAGCCGTGCAGCTATGGGATGTTGGCTCTGGTTTCTCAGTGTGTCCTCTTGGCTTCTGCTGCTGGCCGCTGATCTCCGTGTCCTGAGAAACTGGGTGGGTTTATCAGGCAAGGGGAATTTTACCTACTGGTGGCCTGGGCTGGTGGCTGGAAGGTAAACTTGCAGTTGCAGGGTGGGCCCTCCCAAAAACCACAGTGGTGGGAGAGGAGACTGCTTCTGTCTCTTGCTTTTCATGTTGTGAGTAACGCGGCTTGATGGTGCTGTCTATCCAGAGGGCACAAAGGTACCCTTGGCCAAGTGCACGTTCTCTTGGATTGCACAAAAGGTGACGTGGAGGCGAGTGATTGCTGTATGAGTAGCAACTCAAGGAGCCTTGTGTCTGTAGCCCCTCTTCATGCATGTGCAGTGGTTGCCATGCCTTCCTGCAGCGATGCGTTCCACTGGGACTCCTCTCATGAGAATGGTGTCATGTCACACGTGCAGACTACCCAAACGTGTGACCACAACGCATGCAGAGTGTCTTACTGCTGAAGGAATTGCTGTGCTTTCTAGACTTGCAAGTACAGTAGACCAAAATCACCACTGGTTATCCCATATAGAAGTTTTATCTTTCTGAGGCCTCCAGAAAGATATTAATGGACACAGAGGAGGCTGATAACACCATCTGCCCTCAAGTTTTCAGTCTCCAGAGCAAAATGATCTTGCTTTGTCTGCTCAAGATGGCATTACAGAACTTCCTCCGGGATCTGACTTTTATAAAAGACATCAGAAAAGGTCCTCTAGAGTCAGAATTAGTATTTCCACCAAAATCTGTATTGGATTTCTAGCCTTTTCCTTTCCAAATTAGGGATCTTTCTTGACGGTGTGGGAAGGGGGAAGGGAAGACTGCAGTTGTAAAATGTTTTTATTGAAACTTAAAGGCAATTATTTCTGAATTCCCATTTCCTTAATTAAAACTGTCACTGATTTGTATTTAATCAGTACTTAACAAGCCTTATTGTGAAGCGAAAGAGCTAAACAATGTCTGTAATAGACTGGGAGGGTTAGCTGAACTTTGTTTAAATATAAAGGGAGTAGTGCATCTGCTGAAGAACTGAGCCCTTTCAAAGTTTAGGACACTCACCAGTGCCATACAGCATAAATCACAGTGCAAACTGTGTGATTATACCCTGCAGGGAAATAGACTGTGTGTTTATGGGGCTCTTCACCAAGCACTTAGGAATAATCTGATATAAAGCAGCAGGGGAGGAGAGTAATGACAACTTCAAATTAGTTTAATGAATGTTTACATTAAAAAAAGGCTTTTCTGCAAACCTGAAAACACAAAGTGACAGTTTCCTCTCCAGACAAGTTCCCCCTCCTCCCCCTCCACCCCCCATCCCTCTACTTTTCTTTAAGGTACCAGAGGTGGGGAGGACATTGTAAATTTAACTCTTTCAGTACGGTGGATTGTAGTATCTTTATGTTCAGTGTTTTGCTGTCATTATAGTAGGAGTTGCTAGCAATCCAGTTACAAATAGCAGTATCTGTTTGGTAGCTCATCTATTTCAAATTGCTCTGATCTCAGGAGAGGGTAAAAAAGGTTGAGAGTTTTATTCTCTTAAAAGAGCAAAGTGAACTATGTCGGTCTGGTGTGGATCAAATACTCATTCCAGAGGCTAAGATGAGATTTGAGTCTCCAGTTCAAGCAGTAGGTAACAAGTTTATTTAAAAAAAAAAGTATGGGGTAAAAAAAAAGAGTAAAACTAATGCAGTAGTTTTAGTTTTCTTCTCAGATTCTAGGTAAATAATTTGTTCAAATCCCCTCATATACAGAAGGTGTCTTTATATACACTGAACTTTTGGATAGTTGGGGAAAATAAGCAACTGGCATTTCTGAAGCAGTTAAGATCCTTCTATCTGAGAAATCGCTGTGCATTTCAGCTCCGGCATTGCAGTGTGTTTCACTGCTACAACATATGTTCATTATGTGTTTTTAAACCTAGTTCTGCGGGGTATTTCAAGTTGTATTGGGTGGAAATTCGATTTTTTTTCCTTCCCAGACTAGATGCAAAGTTTTCTACTAAGAATTCTGAAAACGAGTAAGTATATTTAAAAAGGAAAAAATGAAGACAGCAACTTTTACAGCTGAGATATATGTTAGAAATACGAGTTTGGAGGTGAAAGATAACTTCCAGGGTTTTGAAGCTTCCACAGCAACTATATGTGTGTGAAATAGTTCTAGGTATGACGGTTACCATGCAGACTAATATTGAAATTCTTTGGCTTTTGTCCAAAGATGTGAAAAATTCATAACAAATTAAGTACCCTTTGTCATTAAGGAGCATGTGTATCTCTCAAGTAGCCCCGTGAAGCCCTGATTTTGGACACTAATTTGTCAAGTGCAGTGAAACAATGCTTGTTCTGTGAAGTTTTCACATAGAACAAAAGTATTTTCATGTATATGTCACTCACACTTACTAAATTTGCTGTGATCTGAACTCCTTAGTTATTGCTAATATCCTCAAGATGAAGAGAAAGACTTGGCACTTTCAGATGGTGGGAAGAAGAGCCTATGTTCTTCTCAAGAAAGAAGTAAAATCACATAGAACAGGTCATTCAGCTGCTCTGCTTATCATATGCCAGATGTGATGTGGAATGTCTGAAGTAGACCATGTACAGTGCAAGTGTGAATCAAAAGAGCTTCTAGAATAAAGTGTGATTGACATTTGTAAAGGTGGTAGGAAAATGTTGCAAAGTATTAGAAAAATGTGTCAATAATACATGTCAGCTCAAAAGGAGGATTAAAAGGAAGTGACTGAGGCTGGATAATGCTGAGAAGCTTGGAAGCCCCTCAGGTTGCAAGGTGCTGACTGTGGGATACAGTCAGTGGAATAACAACAGTTTCTGCATAGGTGGGACATGACATGAAATAATTTTATCTTGCACTCCTCTTGAGCTACATTTTTAGCTTTTTCTGTGTTACTGCATGTTATAACCTACTCTAAACAGCCAAGCCTGTGGTTATATAATAGAGCCCCTTCTGTTTTGTCAGTGCAAGTATGGAGGCATTTTACTGAATTTTTAAGTGTTACAGAAAGTATGTTTTCCTCTGGGAAGCATATTAAGAGCACATTAGAAAACCACACTATTGATCTCTTTGGGAATATCTTGCAGTACTTTTTGGCAGACCTGTGGAAAAGCAACCTTGTCCGCCTTGCTGGTGGGGTGGGATAAGCCATCCTGGGAAAGCAGGTGAAAGCTGTGCACTTACATGCTTTTTCCAGGGAATTTCTGCATACCCTGGTTCAAGTCTTCCCCAATTAGAGCCTGATTTTTAGAGAAGCTGAGCATCCATGCTGTCACCTCTAATCAGTTGGATCCATGAAAGCAAGTCATAAGCTGGCTGCTGTTACAGGATACTTCTGTGTTCTTTGTGGAGAGCATATTGCTTTCATACTTTTCTATACATTTTTATACATTTATATTGCAGTCATGCCTTCAGTTGTCAGCTGTGGTTCGCTGGGAAAAGTATTTTAACATATACTGAAATGCTCACTGAGTCAGGGTCGTAGTATGTGGAATTCCCCTTCCGAGCAAGTAACTGCCTGGGCTGTAGCTCCAACCATCTCAACAGAGTAAATAGGAAAAGCTGCTTCATTTTTTATTAACTGGGAGTATTTTCCAGTACCCTTGATGCTCAAAAGTCCAGGTACCCTGCGCAGACCCTTTGTGTTCAGGGTAACAGTGTTTGATATGCCCTCGGCCCTTCCTTAAGGGCAAGCTGGGGTCACTCCATCTTCTCAGGCATGTGGGCTTAGTGCTGGGAGCATGTGTTCCAGCTCTTGTGCTTCAGACAAGAGTGCATGTTGTATCCAGTAATCCTCTTGCTGGGCTGTTGGACAAATGTGTCTGCATCACTTAATTTAACTATCCAGTTATTTTGTCAGGAAAAAAAGAGAGGACTGTATTTGTGTTAAGCCATTTTCTTGTGATAAGACTTTCTCATATATGACCCTCTTCCATATGCACATAGTTAATATTATAATTAAATATAAATTAAATTCTTTTACATGCATTGTCTACTTTAGTTTAAAGGTCTTGGAGAGTAATTTAATTGTAATTTATCAGGACATCAGAGAGTGATACAAATAATCTGAAAAAAAAATTGTCTCCTGTTACATTTTTTCATAGTAATTCATAAGGCAGAGTTATTTATAGTGAAGAAAAAAGATATATTTTCTTAGTGGATTTCTGCTGGAGACAGCATGGATCTGGATGTAGAAAACTTCAGCATGCCACACTGGTATGAAAGCCAGTATGATGAATATCATTTTGAGTTGCCAGTTCTTTTACGCACTCTGTGTAGACACTGTAAACTTCACATTAATCATCACCAAGCTGTAGCATGCCCAACAAACACCAACTTTAGTAAGAGCCAAGCAGTTGGGAACATGTTCAAAACAGCTTTATTCCACTGATGGACAAGACTGCCTAAATAAAAAGCAAAATAAAAAAAAAAATCCAATTTGCTATCAGAACTTGTCCAATGTACTCTTATTATTCAGCTACTGCATAAACCTGGAGTACGGAAAGTTGGAATATTTATCTCAGTTTATTGGTAGGAAGAGTACCCTGACCTAGGGAGAGTAGAGTATCCATCTGTCTTTTCTTATGGGAAGTCATAGTGCTAACGAGAACAGTCATACTATCAGCGGAGGCAGAAGTGCTCCCAGAAAGACTTAACTTTTGGAAAAAATACAAATAGGAATTGTCTGTATGTCAGCCTTGCTTAAGCTGTGGAAAATAGACAGAAAACATGAAGTGAGTGTGTCCAGGTGTTTTCAGCTATGAAGAGAGAGAAAGCTTTAAAATATAAGTGATTGTTTTGGCCCATTAGTGGATTGCCATCTTCAGCTAACTGGTGTATGCATAAAGGAAAAGTAATTTTGTGCTTTTAAAGGAAGCTTGTTCTCTTTTTCTCCTTGCCATTAGTCATAAAACTAAGAGGAAAAAACTGAGTTTATCCAAAGTTTTGTAAACATTAGTCTCTGAGGCCTGCTTTTTTAGTTAGAGACATGGGAACCATTAAGCAAGAAAGCAAAAGTCCTTCCTCTCATGCAGATGCAGTCAGAGCGTGATGTAACCCTTTCCTTTGTCCTCTGCTCTAGAGCTATGATGTGCTCAGGGGGTATGAAATCATAAGCACTGAAACAAAAACTTACCCCAGTGTGTACAGCCACAGCATACCATTTACCTGGAGGGCTCCAGGTAGTCTGGGTAGGTGACTGTAGTTGTGCTGTGACATCCAGACCAAAGGGCTGCGAGGAAGGAGCAGTGGCCCTGATAAAAATAGCAAGAGTGGATCATCTGAATGCTGAGCTGAACCTTTCCCTCCTCCCCTGGTAAATTTGATTTTGGGATTCTCCCTGGAGAGGGAAACCCTACTCAGCAATAATCGATCAGTGCCTTTCGCTATACACATCCAAAGATAGAACTTCACAAAATAGAAAGTACAACTTCACACTCCTTCAGCCAGCTCCTCTGCTCAGATGTGGCTCCGCTTTGTATTCCTGAAGCAGTACGAAGATGCAAAGAAGTTCATGTAATGGAGTAGATAGAAAATTCCTGACTTTTCAACCTGCTCCATTCCCAGTAACCCCTAAGCATAAGAGAGGAGAGGGAAGAGCAGAGTTCCTTGGGAATACAGGGTCCACAGAGGAGTCTCTGAGGAAAATTAATGTATAATTATAGCTGAGTTTGGATAATGGTAGAAAAATTGCTGTTGCCACACATCCCAATCTTATAATTTTGCTGTAAAGTTAGCATAACACCCTCCTGTGGTTTTCCAGCTGTATATGTGTGACTCTGCAGAGACAAACTCAGACATCATGTAATGTGATGCCTGTTGCTGGACTTGGGAACTGTGAAGATGTGCAGCTTGTGCTGCCTTTTGCTCTGCCCTGTATCCAGCACCAGCAAAGTGATTGTCCCTGCAAAGGTTTTCTGGTGGTGCTCTCTCTTCCTTGTCATTAATAACTGGCTGATAATAACAGTGTAACATAAATTCTTTGAACTGTTTTGGTCTTCCTCAAAAAAGCAAAAGCATTCCTTTCTCCTTTAAAATAATTACATAAAACCAATGTGATTCTCTCCTTGAAGCATTAAGCTCCAGCCTGGATGCTTCCACTTAATCTTAGGTACCAATATACAGGAGGTGAGAGCTGGACTTTTTAGCATCCTCCAGCCAGGGGAGAGCAGTATGTACCTCCAGGCACCCAATAAAATCAAAATTGTCTGGTAGAGGTGCCTCTTTCCTTTCTCCACCCACTGCTGAGGGCCTCCAGGGTATGTAGGATCTGAAACCAGGCACCCCTAGTAGGTGCTTCAAGTTAGCTGAAGAAACCTTATGGCCTTTACATGTGATTTAATTTGCTGTGGATCTAATTGGGAGGAGGATTTCGTTCCACGTGTCAGGTTGGTTTTGCATGTTTCATGTTGATATTTATTTCAAGTATTGTTTTAGCAGATGTAACTCAGGGTAAGATAAATAGGCATTGTAGGATTTTTTTCAGTGGTAGTTTGAGTTGTGTAAAAGGGAGCAGAGCTGTTGTACTGGGGACTGAAAAGTGTCCAGATTAAATAGTTTTTCACTGCACTCTTTCTTGTCTGTGTGAAGCGCCTGAAGTAAGCAACGGATATTTGAAATGCAGGCACAAGCAACTGATAAGAAAAATACAATTACAACTAGCCCTAAAGATACTGCACTTAAAGGGGGATCACAGTTATGTGCATTTAGAAGACAATATTAATAAAACACTTAAAATAACTTCATATTAGGGAATTAGGCTGTTATTTTTTAATGAAACTCTGGGGCCATTTTATCCAGACAAAGTGCTACATTTTATTCATATAATAGAAATCCAGATAAAACAATCACATTTCTTTAGTAACTGGAAGCTGTGAATTTTAACAATTGCATTAATAATTTTAGATAACTAGAAAAGTAGATTTAATAAATTATAAAAACTTTCCATTTAGGACCTAAAAATCCCTCCTAGCTCAGAGGGCTGACCGCTCCCCAGGCCAGCACCATCCCAGGACAGTCATGCTCACCTGGAACCTCATCCTGCCCCTCTTGGCTAGGCCTCACAGTCCCATCGCCAGAGCCCACTCCCAGTCCATCCCCAGACTGTCCTGCCCCACAGCAGTTTGAGCCCTCCCACGCTGAGGGCATGTTGTGGGACTGATCCCAGCCCTCCTTCAGTTTGAGCAGGACATTGGAGCTGAGCTTGCAAAGCCAACATCCCACTCCCATTCTCACTAGATTTGAAATTGTCACTGTTTGTTGCCTTTTTTCTTGCTCACTATTTTCCAAACCCACCATGGGAAGGTGGAGACCTGTGGTAGTGGGACTGCAGTCTGCCCTCAGCTTGCTCTCTGTGGCTTAAACATCCATTCACACAGCCAGATTGTAAATCACTTTTTTTCTTATTCGGAAGTCTGGTTGTGCTTTATTCCTATTTTCGACTATTTGGAGCAGGTTTTGACTATGTTTTCCCCCTTGTAGCAAGAGTTGGTTATTTTCCAGCAACTCTTTAGCATACAGCAGGTGCAGACCTGTGGAGGTGCCTGATCGCTGTGCAGGTACCAGTGTACGCCTCTGTTGTGCAAGGGAATTTAGATGCCCTTTTTTTGTTATGAACAAGTCAAACCAGATCTCAAAACTCTTTTAGCTGAGAAATCAATTAAAAGAAAAAAAATCTGTTACTTAGAGTTTCGCTTAAATCGTTCAGCATTGGTATAAACTTACTGCTCGGAACTTAAAGGTTATACCTGACTTCATTGAAAACAGCATTTGATGTCACTTCACTAAGTGTCCCTGTGAAAACCACAGTCACTGTAGAGGGAAGATGCATCAGCATTTGATCTGTGGCATTTTTTCAATGTTTCTGTGCAGTAGGAAGGATATCTTCAGGTTGCTGTATACTTTTCTTAAAGATTGCAATTATTGCAAATTACTGTTTTATTGATTTGGTTTTATTTTTTTTTTAAATTAAGATATGTAATGCTTCCTTGTGTAGAAGTCTTTTGGAGTTCAGTAAGAGCATTGCAAAAAAGGAGTGGTGATACCTGTGTTATTGCAAGGTTTTGCTATTGTGGCCTTTGTATATATATCAACAATGTTTTCTTTCATCCTTGTGTAAACTGACAGTACATTTCTTCCATATCATAATTGGGTGGGTTTCAGTTGCTTTTGATTTGCATTTTCATAGAAAGAAGCACAACACCCTAAACAAGCCTTACCCTGAAAGCCCACTCTTGCTCTGTCTGTGGGATATACATTGGTTAACCACTTGCTGCTATTATAAAACACCACATCTAGAACAGCATCATTTGTGAGCTACTTTGTGGTGGGAGAATGTGAGAGAAATACAGGGAGTGTTTGTAAAATGTGGATTTCGAAGGTGTTGTGTCATTGTCCTCCAACCTTGGTAATCATGCACACTTGTTTTACTTTGTAGCTTAACAAAAAAATCTTCAAAGGAAAACGGTGAACAGTGCATAGCCAGCGTGTGGGGCATGGGGGTTGTTTGCATATACACCATTTTACTTGTGTCGGCATCTTTCCTTCATGTTTGCAAATCAGGAGGTTAAACACCTGCATTTGTATGCCTCAGCAAATAATTAGAGTATTGAGAGAGCATGCAGTGTTGTCTTCTGAAGAACATTATTAGCTGATTTTATTTACAATTCTTTCCCTTTTTTTTTTTCCTTTGAAGCCTTAGGAGCTGTGCTGTGAGCATGGCTACTGAGCTAAGGGTGCCTGAAATGCTACGACTAACATAAAAAGGAGGGTAGCAGCTTTTCAGAGGAAGTGGTTGTGTGTTCTTGGCCTTGTGCTGTGGGTTTCTTCTTTTTCCACGGCTGAGCACTGCTGTTTCTTTTTCTACTCAGTCTTGGCATTTGTTTCTGTTGCAAACATCTATTTCTTGAGACTATATATAATTATATAGAATGATAAAATCATGGAATGATACAGGATAGAAGGGACCTTAAAGATCACCTAGTTACAGGCCCCTTGCCATGTGCAGGGGCATGTCTCACTAGATCAGGCTGCTCAAGGCCTCATCCAGCCCGGCCTTGAACACCTCCAGATGTCCAAGGGCAGCCACCACTTCCCCGAGTAACCTGTTCCAGTGCCTCAACACCCTCAGAGTGAAGAATTTCTTCCTAATATCTAGTCTAATTTAAAAATTTTTAAATTTAATTTTCAATTTAAAACCATCTCCCTTCTCCTATTGCTACATGCCCTTCTAAAAAGCCCTCCCCAGCTTTCTTGTAGGCCCAAGACCTGCCTGCACCACCCAGCAGAACTGCATTTTGATCACTCCTTTTTACCCTACTTGTAGTGACATTGGGAATGGAAATTTGTAGAAAGAAGGAGAGAACACTACTAAGTATAGCTGAACATTTATTTTCTGTCCCTGGTTTATTTTTTTGCCCATCTTGGTTCTGACATATCTCTTAGCCATGACCACGGTTACTTTTTTGTATAAGAAATAACATTTAAATGGATCAATTGATTTGTTGATATCATACAAATTTATTTTATGGTATTACAAATGAGTTTGTGGCCATCAACACAATAAGAAGTATATTAGCAGCTGGCTAAAACTACTTTGAAATTTGAATGGAGGTAATAAATTCATGCTGCTTGCTAGTTTTTGCATTTGTCCATGGTGTAACTGTCCAGTAGATAAGTAAATTACATATTGCCAATTTAGCCACATCAGGAAGGCTAAATAGTCTTCTTTTTAACCCACTCTTCTCTTTATCTGTTCCTGCCTCTCACATCTTATGTGCCATCTCTGGGACACGGAGCAGCAATCTACCACTTGTCTGCTGTGAGCAGGAAGCTATTATTTGCCATGTGTCCGGTATCCTGTGCTGCTGAACTTCAGGCATCCTAGACTATATTGCTACAGAACAGCTCCATCATTACGTGTGCCACAGAGTTTATTTATGGATGAGTTTGGAAAAAATCAGAGTTAAAACCTACCTTTGGCATAACAGTGGAAAGACGTGAGCTATGTGCGAGCCACGTACATGAAGCTCTTCATAAGTGGTTGATTTCAGGGTAACACAGAAGCACTTCTCTCAAGACAGCCTGCAGAGACCTAATAGCCAGGGAGGGCGTGAGGGGTATGTTGGTTTATGGTAGTGAGAGAGGGAATTTATTGGAGACTTCCTCTGCTCTAAAAGTTTTTTCTTCAGAGCCTGCCCTGTCCACTGAACTCTATGAGGTTTTGGGTAGGTCCTCTGACAGCACGGTCTCAGGGGTTCAGGAGGGAGCTGATAGCACCTAAGAGGCTCCCAACCCACACTCACTTAATCCTCTGAGATTTTCTGGGTCCAAAGGATGAATTTCTCAACTGTTTCATCTGTGTTCCCCCAATCCCAGCTGCTGCTCCTGCAGGACGCAGCTCCCAGGCTGTTCTTTTGGGGGTGAGTGGACTAACAGGAGGGATCGTCAAGGATGGAGTTGCTAACTTTAGGCAAACAGTGGTTAATCTTTCCAAGAGGGTAGATTTATAGTCTGGCTTCTAAGCATTTGAATTCATTGTTACAGCTAATGGACATCTCATATTGTCTTAAATCACTGGCTCCTTACTGTGCCAAATAGTAATAGAAACCTTAGAGCAACCCTAATTTGGCACCTACATTTCAAATTGGTTGCCAAAGGAACGTAAGGGAGGAAAGAAAGATCAATTGAAATGTTTTTCTGAATGCTTTCCCTGTGAAATGCTTTGCAGGGCTTGAACTCCTGAGCATCATACACAGCATATGGTACTTTAGTAGCTTCATGCTAGCTACGTGGTTACTCCTCCATGTTGAAGGAATTTATCAAACTTACCATATACCGAGCTATATATTGATTTGGTGAGCAAATGAAAAAAAAATAAAAATAGACTGCCTGCATTTTTTGCAGTACAATCCTGCAGTTGTTATATATAATGTAGTATTTGACTCTGTTAAAGAATGATGTCCTGTAGGAGGTATTGCTGTGTAAAGCATGGTCAGTGATTTTACATGGTGTGATTTATGGGTGTAACTTTTCATTTACATAAGCGACCTCCTCCTGTATGTGCCAGTAGCATATCCCATTGCATCTCATTTCCTTTTACATGAGAAATTAGTATGGACCCTCGTGAGTGCTAAGTGAAGGACCTCCATGTGTGGCTCTTGTCTGAGGTAACAGATGCATTGAGGTGGAGCCAAGAGAGAAAACCCTCCAGTGCCTGGTTTCCAAATGCTAAATCTTGAAGAAGATTTTTTTTATATTGTCTGGTAAGACTACCTTCCTTTGAGGTTGCTGCTTTGGAGAAGTGTGGAAGGGGTTCTGCCCTCCCTCTGTGAGACTTATTCGTTCAACCATTGCATCTGCCTTCACACCAGCACAGCTTGCATGCTGGAAAAGCACAGGTCTTGGCTGGTTTCATGATAACGGATGCAGGGATTTTAATGCTGAAAGAAAGGTCTGGAGAGTTTAGCTTTTCATGAGATAAATCATGAGTTTCCTGCAAAATTTCTCAGGTTATCTTGCCCAGCACTCAGTCTTTGATGGCATGGACTTTTTCCTATTTAAGAAAGACCTTTTCTTTGTTCTAGGAAAATACCAAGGTGATCATTGTACTGTATAGCAGATTTTTCTCTTGAAAAACTGTCTTGCACATGATTAACTTTATGGTGTATAATAGAGAGAAAGCTGCAAGGTGATGGTTAATGGCATCTGAAAAGCCATTGTTAACCTCAGCTTATAGAGATTTACAGGGATCGCTTAATATAATCAATATGCTGATTACACTGTTATAAACAAATGTTTATGACTATCAGTTCTTCAGTGGAATAGAGAGATATTTAATAGATGTATCTGAAACTTCCACTGCCCTCTTCCATGTTTATAAACATAGGTACATTTAGCTAGTAGATTTTCTACTGAAAGTAGCTTTTTGTTTTGAATGAAAGTTTTTCCAGTGTAGTTTGTCTATGTGTATATATATATATATACACACAGGCATACATGTGTTTGTATATAACTATATATTTTTGTATGTATGGTTCATTTCCCATACCATTTTAATTACTGTGCGGGTGGCTGAATAGAACAAAGATGAATGATAAGGCGATGTGGGAAAATGCAAGTGTGACACACTGGGGAAAACAATGAAAAGGCATGAACACTGGAAAAACAAAAAAAAAAAAGTGAGCAAGAAACACCAGGAGTGAAGTGGTTAAGGAGGTTGCCACAGCAGGAAGCGGGTATAACTCTGTTTTCAGTGTGCTCATGGGAACTGAATTGGAAAGTGTTGTGGTAAGTGTGTGGAAAAAAAAAAAAGAAGAAAGAAACATGAATTGAGCTATAAATATCTGTTTTTCTTTTGAAGTTTTGTGACCAACAATTAATGTTACTGGAAATCTCATAAAGACTTGTTTTATAAACTCTGGTTTGGCTGAATGGTGCAAAGTGAAAAGAACATTAGCTCATCTCCAAAGGCAGCTTCTGTACACTGATTTTTGAGTTCCTGCAGCAGGTATAGTATAAGTGCAGAAAAATTCCTTGCATTCCATCCCTCTGCTAGTGATGCTGGCTACAAAAGTGCCTTTGAAATGATAGATCCTGACATGAAGGGAAAGCAGGTGTATTTGAAAGGACTATTTCTGCATGTTACATGTCCTGTTAGTGAAGGCAAGATAGGAACATTTATTTTCCGTGTTTATACACACTCCCAAATTTAGGCCCCTTAGAAGAAATTAACTCTAAAACAGCAGGATGTTGTCTAACCTGTTTTTCTTTTTCCTTGGATTAAAAATCCAATAACTTCTAAATGTGCAGTAGTCCAATAAATGGACTTGAAGGTCTCAGATTGTTTTTGGAATTTATTTGTAAAAAAAAACCTGTTCTCTATATTAGCCAAGGTGGTGTTAAGAGTGGGGTTCCCCCACCCCCCCAAATAAATACCTAGCTGCTACATTTGAGTTAAGTGACATGTCTCCCCCGGAAGGGAGAAATGCCATTACCAGTTAATATGATCATATTAAAAGTCTACTTAAAGCTGGTAATGATGTTGGAAAGCTGGAGATTATAAAGAAATAATCCCTGTCATCTTCACTTTGAGCAGTTTCAGTGGGTCTGTTATAACAGCTATACTTGGTAGTTGTAGTGGCTTCCATTTATTTAGCAGGTTTTGTTTCAAAGTCTTTTGCAAACTAAGGGATGCCCATCCTAAAGCCATATGCAGAGATGTGTGTGTTCAACTCCTGAGTGTAATTAGCACAGCACAGTTGTCAAGATCAGGCTCCCATGTGCATCTTTCCTACCCGCAGGAATGTATTTCCAGCATGTCTTTTCACTTGCTGCCTGTCCATCCTAGACTTCTTGGAAAGGGGGGACAGGTTATACTCTGTAATGTTGTGTAGCATCATGATCTTGGTCCCTCCTGAGTGTTCATCTCTGGGTACTCACGTGCAAGGAAATAAAGGTAGACTGGCATGGAACATAAACACATTTTACTATCCCTTGATCAGGTAACACCAGCATCCCTGGGAGACCCAAAGTGAAACTCCTTTACTGCCCTCTTGGCCCCAGAGTGAGCCTGGAAAAAATCCAGATTTACAAAGTCATCATAGGCTGGGCACATCCTCAAGAGATCTACTGCAGGCCTACAGAGCAAGTAGGACTTGCTGGCTAGATATCTTAATCTTAGTCCCTTACTGGAGGGATGCAGAAGAAACTTTTCTTAGAAAACCTCACCAAATAGCAAACTTTCTTCTCTGGCCTTGCAGAATGACCAAAGGCTTTGCCTTACACTGTCACATACCCACCTTGCCATGTTAAGCCGTGGTTCAGAAGGTGTAACTCATGAAATCCAGTTTTATCTGTTTCTTACTCGTGTGCTGTGCAGCTGCAGCAGCAGAGGACGGGGTTGCTGGAGTTCTTGTTTTGCCATTTTTTTTGACTTGGCTGCACAACTGTCAGCAGCATGTCCGGGTGAGTTTCTTCCTCCAGTACTCGTATTATTTGCTCTGGGGGCCCTTGTCAGCTCACATTCAACTTGTTTGCAGACAAAAACTACCAGCAGGGAATGAACTGTGATTGAAATTGAGATGCTGAGCTACTGTACAGACTCTCAGTGAGATACGGCTGCTTTGTATACAAGTGTCTGAGCTCTCTGGGACTGACTTTACTGTTGTTTAAATAAAATCTCATTCTGATTGGTTTACTGAAAAGCTCTACCTACCCTCAAGGCCCTGTTTTGCACTCAGATTATTAAAAAATTAGCTGGAGGCTGTGTTTGGAGTTTAATTCACTCCATCACTTTTCTTCATATATAGATGTATTTCCCCCTACAGCTGCAATCTGCAAAAATAGCTTTAGTGCTGAGACATGCCATGGTCTAGCTGAATCAGCCTAAAATACAAGAAGACAGTAGATTTGAATCAAACTTCAGGAGGGAGAACTTCTCCTTGAGTTGATTTTTAGATTCATTTTCACCAGGGTGTAATTCAGTGCTGCAAAACAGAATGGAGGGAAGGAAACTCAGCCTGGGACTTTCTTCTAAATGCAGTTGTCCTGTGGCATGTCATTAAATATAATAATTCTTCCATGTGCTGTCCTTTTAGCAAAATAAATCTTTAGAAGTCTTTGAGAGACAAGAATTTGTGTGGATGAAACAAGGTGTGTGAAAGTCTGACTGTATTAAAGCCACTAGAACCGTAACAGTTGCCTTCACTGTGCCCAGATTTTTACTCTCTCTTCTGTTTTTCTTGTATTTTATTTTTTTTCCACATGGCTTCTACCACGACATAGCACAGCTCAATTTTAAATTAAATGTATATTACAATGAATCATAAGGACAGAACAGTCTTAGGGTTTTTCTGAATGCACCACTAAGCACCTTATCTGCATCTAAATATCTTTACAAATCTGAGTCTTAATGAGAAACTTAATGCTGTTTTATTCAGGCAAGTGAGGGATACAAATACCCAGCACTCAAGTTTTACTTCTGATTGAGTTTGCACGCTCATGCAAATGTCTTACGCTACCTTTAGGAAAGTCCTAATTTGATTTTCAGGCAAAAGATTATTCAGCTTCAGAATTTGTGAAGCAGCACTATAAATGAGGAAGACTGTTTCAGTGCAATGCCAGGCTCTCACGAAGGCCATGCAGGGCAGCACAGCTTGAATTTATTTTCTTTTAATCAGTGAAATAAACCTTACTAGTAGGAAGATGTTTGGGGATTCTTATTTTATTTTTTTTTAGTCCTCTGCACTGTTTTGCATGTTTATGATATGACATTGACAAAAATACATACCTCGGGGCTTTGTAAAGCTTCAAGCAGTGTTTCAGAAAAAAAAAATTACAGACATTTCTTCCCAGAAATCCTGTGGCACAATGACTGCAAATTTCATACGAAACAGTATTTGCATCAAGGAAATGTTGTCGTTTTTTTCTGTCCACACTGCTGATATTATCGTGCCGAAAGCATCGTTGAAGAAGTTACTCCAGATTGATACGTTTGTGAAAAGAATTATATGATGTGGCGTCTGCAATAACACGGATATGAGGCTTGATGGTCCAGGAAGTCTCCTTTGCTCCAGTTTTCCATGTCTTCAGCACAAAGCAAGGTGTTTTTGTTAATCATAAGGTAGCTAACCCAACTGGGCTATTTTGATTTTTAATCCTATCAGAGACACGGCTCTCTACTCTGGAAAACAGATCTCAACAGAAAATACACCTTGTTTGGCACTGAAAGCAAGCCTTCAGACCAACTGAATTCCAAGAAATGCTAATACTCTTTTTCTTCTATTCTTCAGAACAATATCTTAATTCTTGATGCCAATCTTGGCTCTGTTGCTAATGCTTTTTTATTTGTATCTACCCCTAAAGCTGGTCTTTCTTTTCAAGTGTCACTGCAACCAAAGACAGGAGGGCCCAACAATTACTATGATTCCTAAGAAATGAATTAGTTCATCCAGTTCTGTACATGTTATAGTCATTATGTGGTGGAAAATTGAACCCATACTTTTGTTTCTGGTGGGCTGCAGCAGTGTAATGTGCACTACAGACTTTTTAATATCCTTTGCATTTGGAAAACATAACACTTTCCCACTGAGAGCCAGAAATCCCCTCATGTTCTTGTAAACATGGTATTCAAAGATGCAGTGTGAAGAGAATTTTATGTTGGCAGGGAGCACGAAAGAGGCATTTCACAATGTGCCACCACTATCCCAAGCAGAAATGAACAGTACTAATCATGGCAACTTGCTCGTGTTTAAACCTAGTTGAAGGCATTTTCTGAATACCAGGAAATCAATATATGGCTTACTTCTTTAAAAGATTGGAGCAAATTAGCAGTTTGTAAATGCTGGGTGGTTCTTCTGTCTTCAGTGCAAGGGAGTAAGTCCCATTCAGATATATGGGGAGTGATGGTACTCTCTCAGACATGTTTGCGTGACTGGGCCCCTGAAGCCCTAGGGAATGGTTCCCTTGTCTCTTATTTCATATACTTCAGCTATCCCCAAGTTACTGACAGGTCATGGAATTGCATTAAACTGCAGGAAAAGAGCAAGGTGGCTTACTAATTAACCCTGGTGAACCTACTGTGAGATGGACAGACAAGTGAAGTGTGGCCTTCAGAGCCAAGGAGCCACCGCGCTCGCTTCCCATCTTCACGTGAGATACAGCATGTTAAACTTGTAGACCACATGGAACAAATCCATGGGTAACACTTCAGGAATTACGTGGGTTGAGCTGCTTAATATACGCTTGGATTGTCACCCTCATCTACGTATTTAATTAAAGCTAATGAAGAATCTCCTTTAATTCCTGGACGGCAAGAAGCCACCTTTGCATGGCTACTGCTGTTCAGCTGCAAACACAGCTTAGACACAGCATTTGTAACTTGGCCTGAATTGTAGCTCCTGTGTTCTGATATACTGCATTATGTACCAGGAGTAGCACGTATCTCTTTCCAAAGGCACTGCAGAAATGAGCCCTTAAGCCCAGAGTGCATGGCAATTGAAAAGGCCTTATAACAGCAAAGGTTTCAGTCTCATTAATAGGCCATTTCACAGTTTTAATTGTTTAAAAATACAGTTCATAGCTACATATCATGTCTGGGAAAAATTAATTACTGAACAATTCTTGTATAATCCATGTGATATCTCCTGGAATTCACTCAGCTGAATATAGTGAGCTAGTTTTATTAAAATAAATACAGGCTATTCGATATGTAAATGAGCTAGTTAAAAACATACACTAATGGATCATTAACCTCTTTTGAACTTATATTCTTAGTGAAAATCATGTTAAGTGAATATAGGATTATAGGAATATCGACCTGTTAAGAGAGGAACCTGGTAAGCATACTGAGCTGGGAGATACTGCCACAGGGAAACCAGGTGGGACGCGTAACACTTCTCAAAGCTCTGAGTGGGAAACTGGGAAGCTGCTCCCACTGGGCAGAGAGCTGGCTGGATGGCCACTGACAGGGACAAGCATCTACATGAGATGAGAAAACTCTTGTTTTCTCCATCTCTGCTTCCTTGCCGTGCTATAAAAGGTGTCTGTGACACACACGTGCATCAGTTTCTTTTCTGTGTAGTGGTCACACTTTGCAGTCTCTTGATGGGCTGTGCTCAACTTGTCAGAATTTAAAGGGCTCTGAACCAGATAGGTTTGTTCACTAGCTCTTTAGAAAGCCTACAGATCAGTGTATAGGCCTTTAGGTAGCATACCTAGTGGAACTCTTGTATCACTTCTGCCAGGTCACAGCTCTCCATGTGTCCCTCTAGCACCCATCCCAAACCCCAGCTGGATTTATCTGCTCCAAAGAGACCCAGCTTCACACGGACTGAAAACATTGGAGCCAATACACATGCAGTGTGGTATTTGCATGGCATCTGCCCACACGCTGACTCTAACCATTGTTATCTGCCTTTCATTTTCACAAGCACAGGATTTTACTCCTAAAAATAGCTGAGAGTGAGCCATGTAGACCCACAGCAAATAGGACTTTTCTAAATCGCTTTGATCGCTATCTGCAGTTGCGTGGGTTTAGAAGTAACAAAGTGGATTTCGGTATCAAACACACCTTCAGCTTTGGTGTCTCTGGAAAGAAACTGCCACTTGTGAAGGAGTAGAGGGTGCTAAACCCGGGCCATGTTGTCAGCTGTATGCCAATTCCTTGCGGCTAAGACATAACCGAATTCAAATCATCTGGGTAAGGCATCCAAATTGTAGTTATTTTTAACTGGAGCAGTGTACTGAAAAGCTGTAGCCCACTCTGCATTTAATTTTTGATATTTTAAAAACCCGATTCTTTTTATAAATTCTCTCTGTTAAAACTACAGCTTGATATGGAATAGTGCCCCCTCAGCCATTTAGAAATAAAGCAGTGGGGACCACTAACTGTGGCTGGCTTTGCAGCTTTAACTGGCCTTTATTACCATAGCCATAAATAGCAAACCGCCCCAAATATTACAGGAGTTTTGTTGGCTTTAACCAATGAAGTAGAACAAGACCTCTGAATACCCCATTAGTTCCAGTGCTGTGCTTTGACGACTTTGCATTGGCAGCTCTTTTTCTATACAAGTCACTAGCCTCACCCGTGTCTCTTAACAAATACCGTTGACAGGCACCATTGCAATTTTTCTGCATGTTCTGACAGTTTAATTCAGTACCTCCTGGCTAAGCAGCCAGAGCCTGAGGGGGTAATTCAGCACCTTGGCATCACACTGCTGCAATTAAAATAATTAAGGGAGTTGGGATGGGCTTACAGAGCTTTCCTTCTTCTGCAGCCTTGTACAGAGAGTGCACTTTCCTATTCCCTCATGGAATGAATACAGGAGCTTCCTTTACAGTATGCTGCAGTGAAATTTTTTAAGATGATGCTTATTTCCAGCCTCTATTTGCAAAGCTCTTTGCATTCACACCTAACAACTTTGTCTCTATGCTTGTATACAACCCTAAATCCTTTATTTTTCCTTCCCCACCCCCCAACCCTCCTTAACTAGAAGAGGACGAATACTTTATATTCCAGCTGTGATTTGGATTACAAGTGGTGAACAACCCCTTGGCTGCATAATCGCAGCCAAATCATTCACTTTGGTGCTCAATAAGGGCAACTAAGTGTAGCTGTCTAAAATGGTAGGTCTCATTCCTCTTTCTGAGATGGAAAGAGATATACCAGAAATGAAAGGTGTTTTACTATTAACAGCAAACAGGACAGCCAGGCAGGCTTTCGTGTGTTTATGTGCATGTTTAGAAAACACTAATGTATGTACAGAATATGTGTGGGTAATGAAAAGGGCTTGGTTTTCTTTGTTCATATATCTCATACTGGGTATGTTTATACTACTTACACATAGAAGAACCCTACAGAAACACATTTTGCTGAGATGTGGATCCCGTATCTCTCCAAACCAGGTGATATCCTGATTTTACTGAATGGAAACCTCTCCTGACACCTCAGGGCCTGCATTCCACCTGGGAGTTCACCTTGTTCACCATGTAAGTGAACTCCAAAGGATGGAGATAAGCATTTGAAAGGAGCTGTGATAAATATCAGCTGTGTGAAGTGAGCAGAAATGCTCCATGTCATGTTCAGCTCATCTAATGTACGCTGCACGCACAGGTATATCACACGCTGATCTGAGCTGCCTTATCTGCCCATACGGTGTGTGTGCCTGATGCAGCCTTTCCCTGGATAACTCATATCAAGCTCAAAAAATGCTGCCCCTGTATTTTGTCAGACCCTGAAACATTAATCATGAGGAGGAAAAAATAGTCTCAGTCGACAGTATTGCAAGAGATTTGTTCTGTGGGTTCAGGTCACAGGTTTTCCATAGCTCAGGAGACCCATGCGGTATCAACGGAATGAAATCCAAGGTGGTAACCCATTAACATCAGGGCTGAGAATCAAAGCCAGGCTCTAGGAACCTTCAGCCCGGCCCTCAAGAGGCACGGGCTGGCACTGGCATGTATTGCCATCTCAGTCCCTGCTTGTCCCTTTCCCAGTGGCTAGTTTTTTCTCTTGCTTCTCCTGGCTTTCTCACGTTGCAGCTCAGCACCATCTGTAAGTGCTGCAAACCAAGGCTGGTAGGCATTGGCTCAGGCTGTCAGGGAAGGAGAGGAGTCTCTTACGTTTCAGATTCTAGGCTTGAATTTGATATTTTCCTGCCTTTGGGAGCACTGTCTTCCTGGCTCTATTCCATCAAAGTGCTTATTCCATCAAAGGGGGTGAGCTGGTGGCTGCGTGGCCGTGTGAAGTGGGCAGTGTGGGATGTGTGTGCATAGTAGGTGCAGGTATGTGGCTCCAGTTCCGGAATCCCTGCTCCCTGTGTGCAGCACCAGTACAACAACCACAAGGGGTTGGGGTCTGCAAAAGTGCTAGAGCTCTTTCAATCCACAAATGAAAAATAAAACCCCAAGTACTTCATATAAACTTCCATGCCTATTGAAGTCTGACCTTTGCAAAGCTGGCTGTCACCAAAAATAAAACCTGCCTAAACAGGGGACTTGCTGTTTACTCAGTGTTAACTATCAGATACTATGTTTCATCTCTCAAAAGAACATTTTAAATTGTGTCCTCGTAGTGCATTGGCGTGGGCTCACTCTCCCAGCTCGTAGCACCTTGTCTTGCTAGGTGAGACTGGCAGGTTTCAGCTTCTCTGCTCTCCAGTGTTTCACAACTGTCACATGCACGTCTCAGGAGTGAGCGGGAAGGAAGTGGGTTCTGAAGTTTGTATTTGTGATTGAAGTTCCTGGTTTTACATACAAGTGGGCCGAGCATTTGTCAAAGCACTTTCAGTTTGGGATAACTCACTTCAGTACAATACCTTGGTGACTTGTACACATGCAGGGATGTTTCTCGTTTTGCCATTAGTTGATGTTTAAGGGTATTGCCTTGTGATGAAAGGGTTGTGTCCTGATTCCAGTGCATCTGCTGCACCCCTAATACATCCTTATCGATACCAAGTCTGCATATACAGTGGAATGTGTTGCCACTTCAGTTAGATTTTCCTTTATCTTCACAAAGGTGTGCTTAGGTAATGGCACCTCTCCGCCTCACCTATTTTACTAGTAAGATCTTTTTGCCCATTTCCTGCATACTGAGAAGCCTCCTTGGTGGTCAGCGTGATGCAGTGGAAAGAGCAAAAGTCGTGTACCATGTTCAGGCTGGGCCTTTCCTGTGCTCGTGCTCTCTTGCTTCCAGGAAGGTTGCTGTAACTTTAAAAAAAAAAGATTTTGCAAAGCATCTACCTCCAGTAGCTCGGCTGAAATAAGAGTGTCTCAGGAGTTTAATGGATCAAACGGCGGTGATGGGTTTTATGGCTCTTTTTCACTTTAGGGCTAAGGGAAGAGAGAGCAGGGCAGGTTGGTTTTAAATTCAAGGATTTATGTTGTTAATCCTCCTGGCTAATTATAATTTATGGGATCCTGATAAATTAATATGCAGTTGCTATTCAAACGCAGAAAATAGTGTAAGGCAGGCATAAACAAGTCTTGTTCATTTTTAATTTATTTTCACCAATGGAGAATATTAAATAAAATGAACACTGGGGCATTTCATGGGAAGTTTCATTTTCATTATTTATCTTCAGATTTATGGACTTCATATACCAATTTCACAAACATTTCTCTCTCTAATGAAAATCACATTGTGACTTTGAGTGTACTGAAGGCCGTGCAGAAGCACTAGTTGTAGCATTCTTTTTTAATACAGATTTCAGGATCACTGTAAGAGTGGGGATGGCAAAGAAAAAGCCTTGATTGGTTATTTTTAATGCCGTGAATTTAAGCATTTATTAAAGTGAGAGGCTGACATCAATAGCATTGTGTGCATTTCTCTTTGAAGCTCTTGAGTATGTTTAAGCCCTGCTTGGCACTTTACCAGCCCTGGGCTCTCTGGCAGAAATTGCGACAGTCGTGAAGAGGGTGAGTGAGTGTTTGTAAAATTATTTTTGTCAAGTGAAAAAATCATGGAGTTATGGGATGGCTCTGGAGCGCAGATTGCTAGACATCCAGGAACACGAGCATTGCACAAAATTTGTCTTAATCATGACTAGCATCCATGCTTTCAGTAATTACAAGGTCAGACAAAGTAAGTAGAACCTAAACCAGTGACAAACACCTCAGTCAGATTGGATAAATAACAGCTATTGTAGAAGGGGAAAATTATGATGAATCAGCATCTTCTATTTAGGATACAGAGAGAAAGACCTGAGTCAGGTCTGAACACATGCTCTTGCAAAGCTTGCTTCCCTCCGTGCTGCCTTACCTCCCTCATTTCACACAGCCTAGAAAGCTTTTGGGAGATCCCTCCAGTAACATGTACCAGGGACTCCATGTACATAAATGTTTTGACAAATGAATAGCACATAGAATAGCATGTAGAGCATAGTGCTCTACCACTCTGGGTTTCAACCAAAGGCAAGATCTTAACACTCTTGGGCTTCTGCGGCTGCTTTTTGATTTTCTGCTTCTGCAAACTTGACTTTAAAGAGCGTCTTGGTTAATGCCAAGTAAATCTGACCATGTCTAGTCCCAGAATACCTCTATTTCCCATCAAGAGTGATTCTGTCTTCTGCCAAATCAAAATTGGAGGCTCCTGGACTATTAATCAGAATTGTGGTTCGTTTAAAGTATTAAAATATGTAATTACTGCCTGGGAGATTAGACTGAAGGCTGGGGAAAAGTAGTGGTTTGGCCTCTTAAAAGCTTTGTCTTCTCCTAGCTCGCCTGGTCCTGTCATGTCTTTGGCCACCTGAGTTTCTGTGGACTTTTCTGTTTGGGGTTTCTGAGTTTTATTCTAAGGATTGGGATGAAACTTTTTATAGAAAAAAATGTTTGGTTTACATAAAGATTTAGTCACAAGATTTTCATAAATGTAAGTAGGTGTGAATCTCCTTTCTCTGGAGGAAAGCAATCACCCAAGGATTCCTGAGTCTTGTTTGTTTGGGCTTTTAAAATACTGTTTTATTAAGCAATCTGCACTCATCTTGCTGTTTGTTAAAATTTCCTAAAACCACAAAATTATTTAACACCAAAATGCCTAAATTCAAGTGTGACTTAACCTAAATATTGGGCTGTACAAAAGTGTTCACTGTGATAACGTACAGGTATGGCTGCCACAGCAAGTCCTTTTCCTTCAGATATGACTTCTAGTGATAAAACAAAACAAAAAAGGATTGTTTGTTAGGAGTTTCTTAACTTGTACAAGCACTCTTCCCCAGGAAAAACTTACTGGGATTTTTAATGGCAGAGATATGTTTAAAGACTCATGTCCAAGAACGTTTTTGTTACCCTGACATAAATTCCTCGTGCAGCCATTCCTGTCCTTGAAGGCCAGGGTCCTTATTTTTTGTAACAAGATATAGGCTCCTACATCACTTTAATACTTTTTGCAAACATCACTTCGTTCCTAACGTTGTAATCTATTCCTGGAATTCTGAGATAACAGTTTTACTTCCCAATTTACCATCTATTTACTGGTATTTAAAAAAAAAAAATGTTTTCTAAATTAATAACCTGACTTCCAGCTTGGCAGGTTTACCAGTTCCCAAGATCTCTGCAATTTTATTTTCCATAGGGAAAAGCTGGCAGTGCAGTAAATAGTGTTTTGAAATTAGTCTGCTCCATCCAACATTTTTCAGGCAGCAAAGGCTTCTGTCCAAGTATTAGATGACCATATAATGGCATCAGAGGGTTCTGGTTTACAAACGTCGTGGTAATCAGTTCTAATTTTACATTTCCTGGGTATGTTTGGCATTGCCAGATTCAGCATCTCTTGAGGGTTTTGATTAGAGTCATAGAAAAATTGCAACTGGAAGGGACTCTGGAGGTCACAGAGTCCCCCCGCCTGCTCAGAGCAGGGCCAGCTTTCTCTCTGTGCATCCTAAGAGCAGTGAGGAAAGTATTTGAAGAAAAAAACAGCAATATACCCATCCCAAACTTCACTATAATTTGTCAAAAGCAGGAATGCTTGATTTATGTTTCTCCCCCCACCTCATCCCCCATACCCATACCCAGATATGAGGACTTAAAACTACACTCAGGATGTACATACCACATCACCCCAACCTCTTTTCCTCAACTTGTGTTTTCTGGTAATGGATAGGGAATTACCATTCAGGACAGGTAGTGTACTACAGTGTATGCAAAACTACATTTGTGGAACTGTATTTGCTTTATTGATTGTCCCCTCTTCTTTTTTCTCTGCTTGCTTGGCTCGTATGGGCACCTGTGCATGTGTTTGTTGCTGGTTTTGTAGTGTCTGGACTTACAGGTTCCATCAAGGATCTGGATTTGCCTGTTGCATAAAATCAGCCTGATTATGATTTCTCAGTGAGTTAGGTAGCGATAGATGAACTCGCTCAGCTCCATTAAAATCAGGTGTCAGGAGTTAGCTAAGGCTCAAGTTAACACCCATCTGTCATGCCACCATGACAAAACCACCATGATAGAACAAAAAAAGAAATACCAAGTAAATTTTAAAACACATTCAGCACCTCCATTCAGAGGGATAAGTCCCAACAAAAGGTACTGTGGGATCCTGTGGATTTGAGCAAATTTTTTCTGGAGATTGATCCCAAGGTGAGGGGAAGTGAGAAACATGCTGGGTCTGGAAGGCTCCTCTGCCAGCATGGGCTGGAGCAGCAAGAATTTCTCTTCTTCCCTTTTCCTCATTAAAATCTGTAACGTGCAGGATATTCAAGCAGGGTATGGCGATTCTCAAAATAGAACTGCACGTATTTAATTAAGTCCTTTAGATTTTTAGGCTGCAGTCACTATAAATATACTGTGCACTATGACAGAAATAGGGAAATCTGCTCTGAAGGAGGAACAACTGAGTGCTGAGCAAAGTGGGTGAAGACGTGATTGGACTAGATGGTCTTTCAAGGTCCCCCCCAGTCCCTATCATTCTGTGATCCTGTGTGACAGTAGGCGTAGGGAGCAAAACCCCAATTAGACTTGTGCTGCAGTCCATCTGCTTCAAGAACAGAGTACCCAATGTAGATACATGGCAGTAGAAAGCTGATGAGGTTGGCCAAATCCCAGTTACAAGAAAAATTAGCCTTAGGAGTGGCCATGACCGATACGGCTTTGGCTTGAGAGTTATTTTGCTGCTGAACAATTCCAGCTCAGTAGGACAAAGTTAAAGGGCTGAATTATGGAATGCAAAAGGACAGCGTTGTAGCTACTGCTGGGAAATAAATCCTAAAGTAAAATGTTCGTGCTGGTGTTATATGTTGTACTTTTTTGCTTAATTTTCAGAATTCTTCATGCCATAAATACTTTCACAGACCAAATTTTGAAATTAAGTTAATGAGAAGCGTTGGAGGGGGGAGTAATATTTCCGTTCCAATTCTATGGTAAATGGTGGGTTTCAAGACAAAGACCTGTACTGCTTACCAATCAAAACATTCTTAGTGTGAAATGCTGCAAGACTCTGCTTTTTTGGCTTTGTAGAATAATGCTGAAAGTATTATTGTTTTAAATACAATAAAACAGTATTGTTTTATTGCTTGTAGATTTTTGGTGCATCGGATGTTGGGATAAAAAGTTGAATTCCAGCATGTTCCTGAATGCCAGCAATAGAGGCAAACCTTCGCAGTTTTGCCTCAAAAGTGTTCACATGGGTGTCTGACTTTTGGGAAATGTGTGTGTTTTAATGAATTAATAACAGAGCTGATTTCCCTCCTCTTCTTTTCAGCTTTCCTCTCTATTTCCATCATTATAATGAGCAGAGCTCATGTTGCTGAATTCCATTATAAGTTACACAAAATGGGAAAATCTAATATGATTCCTCCCCTGTAGAATTAACATGAAAATCTATCGTAAATGGTTAATGTGGCATAACTCATGTGTGAATAGAGTTCTGTGCTGCCTAAACTATGTAAGCAAATACCGCTGTTGGAACTGAATGACATTTAAATAATATGACATTCTTAAAGGAATTTTGTTTTTTTAAACCTCCCAACATGAGTAGAGTACACTGAAAAAATGGGGGGAGCAGTGGGGAGGGGAACCATAGGGGCTTATTTCAGCAAATGTTGAAACTGTAAGGTAGAGTTCAGTGGGGAAAAGGAGGTTGAAGCGCACGAAAGCCAGTTACTCACCAAAGCAGCGCTTGACTTTAATAATAAATAATATTGAATGTTGGGATATTAAAACAATTCATTCTTGGCAAAGCACGGGGAGGTTTTATTCCCCCCAGTAACTCTGGCTTGAACAAAATACTACTTATAAGCTGCAGATTTTAATATAGCATCATGTTCCTACAGGTATAATAAAATAAAAACGTTAAGAGTATTAATTCCTTTAAAAGGGGTGATTAATCCCAGATGTGGAGCGTGCATGGAGCGGTGGGGGCAGGCGTGCTAAGCGGGTGCAGGTGCTGACGGGGCTGTTGCACCGCGCTGCACATGTTCCCGGAACACAGCTGTTCCGCAAATCCTCTGCCAGTTGCTCCAAACCCTCTCTGAAGTTGTACTGCCTCTGGGCACAATTAAAAGCTGTATACTACATTTCATAAAGTAGTGTTAGAAATTTAGGCTGAGCCAAAAAGGAGCGGGGAGGGGGTGGGAAGGGGGGGAGGGGGGGATAGCCCCTTGTTAAAGAGGAATTAACCTCTTTACCCTTGCTGTTGAAACAATACAGTTTATAAATGCTGCTTAAAAAAATCTAGTATTAAAAGATGCCACATGGAGACACTAAACAAATACTGTTTTTATTGAATATTGTTTTGCAGTAACTCGTTAACTGATATTAATATTTAATCTTGGGGGTAAAAGCTGTGAAGGCTTTCCAGCCCATTGTTTCTTGTGTTTTCCTGAAAAACGCGTGTGCTGGTGTATGTGCAAAATAGCTACTCTGGCACAGGAATACACGTTTCAACAATGTTTTAAATGCAAAATATTTGGATGGTAAGATGTAGAGTAAAATAAGTTGAGCTTTGTGTACTTTCAACTTCAAGCCTTTATGGTCACTTTACCATGGGGAAAATTTTGGGGAAACCCCAACTTTTGCCGGCATTAGAAGCACAGATGTTTTCTGTGTCTGTCAGACAGTGCTGGCTGTGCTGACACTTGTGTGGGCTAAGCTGACACTCCTGAGCTATCTCCCTGTCCAGGATGACTGACTACCCTCAGTGGCAGCGTTTTACCACCATCATGGTGCTCCAAGTGCTCAATCTCTGTCCTTACAGTGGAAGGAAAGGATAGAAAGCATGGTACAATAGTGTCCAAGCAGGTTTATAGACTTGGCAGAGCCCCGCTAGACCAGCTGGATGTGTGAACCGGAGGGGCTCTGACAATGCTTATTTATGTGTAGAAAATATTAGAAACTGGTTTAGAAATCCCTTAATCTGACAGAGCCCAATTGGGGAAATCCTTTTAGCATTAATCTGATAAATGCTGTGGCTCTCCCACAGCGCAGATTTGGAAATCATTGGTGACTCAAAGGAGAGCACTACTGTATGTCTCATGTCGAATGTCTCCTGCTCACTGCACAGCAAGTTCTCACACTGAGCTTGGACAGCAGGATATAGGGCAGACTCTGACTTAGCTAGCTGCAGTAGACTTCATAGATTTTCTCTTTATATTGGAAAGAAGGGCAGGAGGAAGGAAGACTTAAAGTATCCCAGAAACATATTTTATAACTGGTATATAAGCATGTCTCCGACTCAACAAAAATTTCTCCAATACTTTCTGTATGATATGCATCAACCACAGTGTGTCCAAGTCATCTGTCATTAAAGAAAAATAAAGGACCTTTCTGTATTGAAAAGAATTAGAGGAAAAAAGATCTCTGTCTAGACAAATGTAATGGCAGCTGTAAAGTTTTTCTGATGCTACAGCATAATGCTTGTTGGGTAGGGTAGTAAAACGAGGAGTGAATGTTATGAATATATAACTATAGGCTATTGACAAGATACGGCAATAGGAAAGTCTTGAACAGAATTGAAGCAATAACATGGACTGCCACTCTTTTCCATGGGTGGATTGGGCATGAAGGATTTGTGCCCAGAGAAATTACAAGATTTCCCTGGAAGAACTTTAAACAAAGAGTAGTTGAAATAACGTTGGAGTTCTGGCATCATTTAGTGTGTATGTCCTTGGGCTCTAGTTCGGGAGGGTGCTTACTTTTAAACCACCCAGAACCTAAACTTGTATTTAAATCCCACTGAAATAAGTGGGTCTTGATACGATTTTTTTCATTTCAATGAATACGAGTGTCTTACTTTCATATCCATGGTTGAACTTCACTGAATCACAGCTTTATCGGAAAGGCAAGAGCTTAGAACGTTACTATATATTGTGTTATGTGTTTATTATCCCTTTAAATTACTGTACTGTAATGTGATTTTTCAGTGAATAATATTAGCCAGTTGGATTAGAAATCACAGCTATGAGGGAATATAAATGCTTCACAGTTAAAATAATGCATATGCATTTAGTTTGTTCAGTTCCTGTAAAATCTATATCCATTTGTCCAGACCAAAGAATTCAGATACTCTTTGATTAGAGAAGTAAGTAAAGTGCAATTGATATAGTGCCATGCAAGTAATGAACCAGACGCTCTGAAAGTGTTTGATTAAGCTAATGTAAATGTTGCATCAAATTGGGAAAGTATATATGCCATAAATTATATGTAGATGTGACTCTGAAAAGCAGAGGTGAATAAACTCTTGTCATTGTGATTGTCTTGTTAGATTACTTATCTGTCACTTAATTTCATGTTTAACGTCTCACAGTTATGATACACTTTAGACTCAGCTTGATTTTATAAACTTTGGCTATGAAACCGAAGTAGGGGATTTTGTAGCCTGTGGGACACCCACATGTGTCTGCTTTTGATCTTGACTATTGTGAATCAAAACTTTTAACCAGAATTACATCAGAATAAAAACAACCCCCAGAAATCAGAATAAGCTTGTTATTCAGTTGTTAGAATACATCCCTTCTGAGGAGAGGTCAGAGAGGAGAGAAGCTGAGAGCAGACAGATGACTTCTGTTTCCACCTGCTCAGTAAAATGTTAACCTTAATAAGATACAGCAGTCCTTGTTTGCTTTTCGGTCTATTTTGAGTTCGTTGAAAGTTATGGCAAAGTCATTTTTTAAAGATAATTATGCTTTGTAAATGTTAACTTGATTTTGTAGCAGTAAACACACCTTCTGGTTACGCAGGAAACAAATTAGGAACATATGTCATCTTCCAAAAGCCAGCTAGCTGCATGTGGCAGTAGCGTTGATTACAGATATCTCCTGTACATACTGAGAGGTCCAGAAAATGTATGCTTATTTATGTCTGCTCCTGTGTGATAGGGAACAGAAGTCCTCCCTCCCACTGCAAAAACTTTTTTGGAGACATCGATTTTCCTGAGATGCCTGTTAAGCCTGTGGCTGGAAGTGAGGAATGTCTCACTGTACCTTCACCTTTGATTATGCTGTTCTCTGTGGAAGTTTAGTTACTGGTTTTCTTTCCAGTGGACATAAGACCTTTAGTTTTGGACATATACAGTACTTTTCAACTGCTTTGATATTTTAGGAGAAGGGAATACAAGAATGCCATTTATCATGACAGTCTCTTGGCTATTTTGGAAAACCCACACTTCTCTATCCATTTTATTGTCAGATCTAATCATCTCCCTCCCCTGCTCTTTTTTTATATCAGAAGAGAGTGATATTTGGGGAACGTGAACTTTTCCTTGTAACCAAAGCTATACTTAAAAAAAACCCAAATCAAAATCCACAACCAAAACCAAAAAGCCAAAACCCAAAATCTGAGCAGGTCTGTGAACACACTCTTTTACACATGGCCCATAAACACAAGACATCCATTGACTTTGGTGAAGTAATGTTGATGGCAGTTTTGTTTGACTGGTACCCAGGCTCAGGTCTCACTAATTGCCTTGTTGATTTCAAACACTATAATAAAACTTTAGAATGTTTCAAGACATTCAATAATGAGTACAAAGGCTTATATATGAAGGCAGTTATGGGCTTCAATGCAGCCAGTCAGTTATTCCAGCGTGTTTTGAAATGAATGAGTCTTCTGCAAGCTGAAAGACCAGCACCTGGGGAAAAGCTGCATCTTTGATGCTGTTTTCTGTATTTGTACATGATCCAGGACTTATGACATTAGATTTGTACAACATTATAGCCAGAGTATCAAATGCATGAACTGTTAGTGAGCTTCCTCATAATCAGTCTGACAATGTTTCTTCTTTGCAGTGGGAAAGTCAAAAGATTAGCTTTGAAGGGAAAAAAAATCAATATGTGGCAAGTGTATATTGAATGCAAAGGCTGAGAGAAATTCTCCAATGGCAACTACATATGAAAGGAGGTCTTGATTTTTTCAAAAGTTTTAGCTTTACCATTTAGCACAGCCAATACAGGTGTAGCTCCCTGCCTTGCTTTTGGCTCAGGAGTTTATTTTGACTTTGAGCAGATTTGGGGGTTGGGGTTTTTTTGGGTTTGGTTTTTTTTTTCTTCTTTTTTTTGCCTGAAGATGACTGCTTACATATCCTGTGGCGGTTTTCTGTATTCAAGCAACTGACTTTTTCCTGCAATCCCCAAACTGACTGTGTCAGAGACAGAAACACAAGTATATGAGAGTATCAGGCTCTAGCTAAAGCTGTGCATTCACTTGCAACTTGCTAAATTGTTCTGTTATTCTGAACTATATGAAACAGGCAGCCCAGTGCTTTGCTGTTATCAAAGCAACGTTAAGTGTTCTGGTATACAACTGTCTGTGAGACAGTTTGAAACTTCCCTACATTAAAACTCCAGATCTATTTGGAAATCAGTAGGGTTAAGTCCTAACCAAATACTTGCATAGCAACCTGAGATAGAATAAATGAGTGACTGTTATCAGTCACTGTCTATATGTTTTGTTGGAAAAACAAAATGATCACAGTGTTTTCTGGCACTGGGAGCAAAGTATAGACTTAAATTTAAACTTGATTTCTCTCCCTTGACTGATGTTCATTGAACTAGTCAATTACTTATAGTTTGTCATTCCTTTCGGTGTCTCACAGACACAGATATAAGTATACGAACACATGCAATGTAAGGACTGACCTAGAATAACACTGATTTAGATTTGTCCATAAATCAATTGCAGGAACACTGTCTATAGGCATTTGAAATGAAAAAAAATAATCTTAGTGCAGTCATACCTAGTGTCTGAGTGCATTTGAACAGTCACAGCATGAAACTTAATTGTTGCATGTATACCCTTAGAAGCCAGCACATGAAAAAGCACCACAGTGGTATTTGGAGACCTTTCATATTGAAGCTGCGGAGAGGGTAGCAGCATTGTTTTCATAGACAGCTGTAAAGATACATTCGCTGAAAAGATGAGATTAATTTATATTTTTTTGTTAAAACCAGCTGATACATGGTTAGGCTTGGCTCTCCCACAATAAGCGGTGGTTTTGACTGTCTTTTGTGTTGGGATTTTGCATTCATTTGAACCTGAAGTTCAAAGTGAACTTGTGGGGTCGAAGTGTGAAACCACATGGGACTGAAAGTGAAAGGAGGCATTCACACGACCCCCCCAAGCCCAAACTGCCAGGCTGAGCACCACTTGTGAACGTGTCTGCAGGAGCTGCCCCGCTGCACGCAGACCGTGCCATGAGTACCGCTCCTGGATAAGCAGGTAACCCCCTTAGGGAAAGAAAGAAAGAGGTTGTGTTCAGTACTCAGATTTACAGCTTGGGCCCCAGAGTGCTCGAGCAGCTGTGTTTTCTATCGATTTAATTGGATCATAGGTTTTCAGGAACGGATCTGCAACATTCACTCTGCACTCACATGTTATCTTCCCCGTATTATGGTTGCCTGGAGTTCAGAGCTTTAGCTATTTGTAAACCTCCTTTAAAAATGCATGTTAAATACACATAAGGCCTGCACCTGGGATGAATGAAAGTTAGAATATCACAATTCTAATGCCTGTTTCCAAACGTTAAAAGGTTTGTAACTTCTGCTCTCTGTAGATTGATTGAATGTGGGCACAGAAGTGCTCAGGACATTAAGTACTGCTAGTTTTTCTTGCACGGTACACAAAAAGGCAATTCAGCGAAAGCTTTTAAAGCTGTATCCTTCACTTTGTGTTACCAGCACAGGCATTTTGGGCATTTTGTTTCTGGGGTTTTCCCTGCCTGTGTTTGTAGTTAAAGAGAAGTCTTTAGGAAGGGAGTAATAATGAGTATCAGTTAACAGATACGAGAAACAGGGAAAAAGTTCAGGCATTTTCTGTATTTTGTTTTAGAAAGCGGACGGAACAAGGCACACAGTATGAAGGTTATGATTAAATTGCCGGAGCAGTAAATCCTGACTCCCGTGGCCTTACACTGGCTGCACAAAAGCAGCATTGTTATGCTGCATGGGGAGATCCGAGGTGCCACACAAAGGTCAGAGTGACACTGCGGGACGGGGAATGTTGTTTCGCATCCGCAGATAAACGAGGTTAGCATCTCACCCGCCTGACAAAGAAACCCTTGCGTGTTTCATACCGTGGCGTTGCAAGCGAGGATCTTGCAGTCGTTCTCGCGTGAGGTGCTCATGCCGCTTTGTGTTTTATCAGTGACTGGTGTCCCGGTATTTAACCTTCAGAGGTGACAAGAAGATTGTTGGTAGAACTAATATGCTAAATTGTAGAGATTTTGGGGTTTGCTGCTCTGGCTTGAACTTGTAGAATGAGATTCTTTTGAATGAAAATTGTGCAAAGAATGAGTAGAGGCAGACTCTACAGTGAGAAAGCTGGGCATTAAACCTCTGTGCTCTGGTCCTCATATAAATATGCTTTGCATGCATTCATTAAAGTAAGAAAGTAGTGCCACTTAGTAAACTCAGCTTTGAGTGTAGGAGTTGGAGAGAAGGAGAATGGTATTAAGAGGAGAATATTTTAGTCTGTGCCGGCTCAGGGAGATTGCCACTAGCAGAAAACCCACAAGGGGTACACTTGTAATGATGCAAAGCTGCTGCTATTTTCATTTTGTTATGAGTCTTGCTGATTCAGAGCATCCCAACATGAATTACTATTAATATGGTCTTCTCAGTCCCCCTAAGGGCAACCATTAGCAAAAGTAGGTATCGCTACGTGTTGTGGTGTAGGGCAGCAGAACGTACGCTTTTTGGTGGCTACCTGGCTGAGTCTGGGCTTGTGCATACAGATGGCTCAAGGGTGGTTGAACACAGCAGCAAGGTTGGTAAGGACAGCTGAAGCTGGGGTTAAACACTAAGGAGGGAGATCGGCATGCCCCTGTCATGCTGAGAATCGAGTGGCCCTTATGTCCCATCAAGCTGCCGTGGCATCCCACTGTAGCCAGGAGACATCTGGTGTGGCTTCACTGGAAAGGTCTTCTTGGCTCTGGACACAGCTGTCCAAACCACCTCTCACAGGGAAGCAGAGCTACATGACACTACATAAGTAAGAAACAACTTCGTACCATCAGTCTAAAAAAGTGAAGGTTTTGGGTTTTGTTTTATTTTTCTTTCAGTAAGACAAAAAATCCCAATCCCTTGTTAGGTTAACCTCAATAAATCAAGCTGAAATTATTTCCAGATCCAGCTGTTTGTTTGCATGTTCAGCCACTGCTGCACAGAGCTTTCCCTTTGTGATTTTTGTCTACATGACCTTGAAATTAAAAATGTTGGACTCTTGCACATCTTTCCTCTCCAAAGCCGATGACACATTAGGATGTTTTGGGGTTGTTTTTTTTAAAGAAATAAAGAAAAAAGGTCTGATTTTATATGGGGATCCATATGCAGACTAAAACAGCAATCAGGAGGACCTTTCAAAGCATCCTCTCGTTTGGAAACAGCGCTAATCCTTAGCTTTTTGCATCACTTCATCACATCTCACTAGACTGAAACTTAGTGGATTCTAAGAGGGGCTTACTAATGGGGTGAACACATTGTGGGGATGCTATTGGAGTGAAATGCTATTTCACTGTCACAAATTGCGACAGTCTGAAAAATGAATAATAATTAAAATGGCAAAAGTGTCTTGCTTTTTAAAATTTTTTCCAATCCAGTATGCAAACCCTAATATATGTTTTACGTGGCAAAATAGATCAGCAAAGCATGGATCTGTAAGGAACTGCACTTAAGGAGGAAAATAAATTTGAACTTATTTTACTGGGGTTAGTGCTATCAGGCTGTTCTGCTTAAGACATTTTAAGGGTTTGTTTCCAGTGTTGTCCAAGCAAATTGTAAAGTATTGGGAAAGAGGGACCCACCCGTTCTCCAAGGCCATAAATCAATTCTTCAGTGATGGTATATTAAATGATAACCTTGCCATGTTTAATGTCACAGCTGAAGGAGCTGTGGAGGCACTGTTCCTTCCAGCTGTATCTGCGCGGGTGAATTAACCAAGTGAATGTGAATCGGAGCTTTCACAAGGCTAATGAGAGCGATCTTGCAAAACGTGGTGCTATCGCGTTTCTCTCTGCTGCTGTCTCCTGAGAAGTTACCACCCTATTTTAAAGGCATACTTTTCCCTTGGATTTCTTCATCTCTGCTGATGTGGTGGGAGTAAATGCCAGCGTTTCAGTCGCTTGCTTTGGGGTGGTGTTTCTTTGCAAATTGAATAATGAGGTCTTTTATTTGCAAATATTTTCTATTTTTTGTGAAAAAAAAAAAAAAAGCGGCCATGTTAGAATGCTCTTTTGAGACTGTTTTAAATCAAGCTTTCCCTGACTTCTGTGGGAACAGGATCAGGCCCTGGAAGGCTTGTATTTTCTTGAGAAACCTGACTTTGAAAAGAGCCACTATTAAGCTCTGAAAGAGTTAAGCAAATTCAAGACTCTGCGAGCCAAAATTCACTTTTCAATGTGCTTGTTGTACTTAAATGTCAATCTATTTGAAAAGGAGAGTGTCCCAATTATTTAGATGGCCAAAAGAAACAGCTTCAATTCTTTATCACATAAATACACTTAAAAGCATGATTTAAAACAGATGAAGAGAGAACTGAATTAGTGTTTTGGTTGCCGAGCGGAGCCAAGTGTAGGCCTCCTTGGCACCGGCTGCGCCCGCGCTGCAGCTTGGGTCCCAGAGCAGCACCAAGTTCTTTGAAGACGGTGAATAGGCCTGGCAGCCGTACAGCCACGGGCTCGGCTCTCACACCGCCGCCACAGCCGTCGCCCCCCGCTCCCGAGAACCCTCCTGGCTCTTTCCTTTACTTGCCCTTTGGAAATGGCTCTGTGCAGAGATAAAAGCCCGTAAGCTAGCTGGGAGCGGGTCAGTAGCTGCTGCACCTTCGCTATAGCCGGTGTTAATTTGGGATGGCAAGCTCTGAAGTTCCTTTCCAGCTAATTTGTTCGTATAATTAAGTTAGCAAAATCATATGTTTTATTAATCTAATAAAATGCATTTCATGGTTTAGACTGTCTTTAATCCTTTGACCTTTGAAGTCACTCTTTATAGTCTTCAGATTGCAGTAATTTATTTTGGTTGTTTCTGTTGGGAAAACAGTTTAACAATCTGCTTTCGTTCCAGTTTTACATTTTTTTCCCTTAAAGGTAAATGGGATTAGTAAACATCTGCTTCTTTTGAATATTTACAAACTTCACAATCAAGATTTAACAATGCCAACAACATTAGTAGTTTAAATGCTTATAAATATTCACAGACAAATAAATATAGCATTGAGACACACTGTGCAGGTGTTTCTAATTTCTCAGAGTTTAAGAGTGAGCTGTTAGAACAAGGCATATCTTTTATGCAATTCAGAATATATTTGGTGATACACTACATGTGCTTTTCACATTTTAAGTACCTTAGTTAACCTACTCTCCCTGCCTCCCAGGGCACTTTCAGGAGGAAAACATTTGCTCAATTGTATTAAATGCTACAGAGAGTTTTGCCTGTCAGTATAGTTTTAACTAAAACATACTAGCTCACTAACTCTACGAGTAATTAAATACATGGAGTTAAACGTGGAATGATGTGAGTTTGTATTTGCTTGGCTTCTGACAGCGGCTCAGTCCGACGTCCAGAGCTGCAGGCCTGGGAAAACAGGAGCCAGGGCAGAAGGACGGTGCTTGCTTAAATGCTTTCCAGCTCCTTAAGACCTCTGGATAATACTACTGCAGTTTTTTCCAGTATTTGTGTGTCCCTAAGGTCAGTGTTAAACACAAGGGGATTTGCTACTGATACCCTTCAAAGATTTTACTTTAAAAGTATCTTTTTCTCTTCTAACACAGTACAAAAGGTCCCGGTGCCAAGGCTGCCTTTGGAAATGGCTCAGCTTTGCTGTGTACAAACCAGGACACTCGCCTTATTGTTTGCAATTTTTCTCAGAGTTTAGATTGTAATTTAAGATGTGAGAAACATAAAACTGAACTGTACCAAGAAGAAGCAGGATTCCACAAGGACTCAGCAGAGCAGCCATTCGTTGCCCACTGGTTTCACCAAGAGGTCCATCCTCTGAAACAGACTGCTTTGCTCTTTTTTCCATGCTTTGTCCAGGCTGGAGAGACCTCCAGCCTCCTCTGTAGAGCATCTTGGCTCCTGTTCCCATTAGTCTCTATGCAAGCATGGCAAGGAACACTTCCCTATGACCTATTTGACGCTCGTGGTTGGTACCCAGAAGAGGTGCTGTGTACACTGGCTATCTTCTGCAAAAGAAAGGAAACCCATGAAAATGGGGCAGATGCTTTTTGTGTGTATGGAGCAGCTGAGAAAGTCTTTGTAAGACTTCAGAAATGAAATTTCTGAAAATTCTGAAATTTTACATTTATTTACACTTCCAGGGCACAACCGTATCTTTTGTAACCTTGATTTGTCTGTTTGCCTTATGAAGAGTTCTGCTCTGGTTCATCCTTTAGCACTTTTTCCCAGTGCTTCCAGCAGTGGCTACATATGGTCTTAGCCCTGAAACTTCAACTTTTAACAATCAATTCCTTAAGTTATTGTAATAATGAAATCATGCTTCAGAGGCAAACGTGGCTGTCTCACCCCATTCAGCCATCTGGCTTTGCTGGGGAATCTGGCTCCCAGCAATTCTACCCTGTTACCAGGCTTAAGGCACAGGATTCCTTTAGTCTTCCCATCACACTGTTTACACAGAAAAAGGCTTTTCCCCAACACGCTTCAAGTCTCAAAAACTCCTAGTGATGGGTGGGAAGACAGGGATGGCACAAAAGCCCTGCAGCCAGGCAAAGGGGCAAGCCCATGGTACTGCCTCTCTGTTTTCAGAAGAAACCCAGCAAGCCCCGTGTCTGGCTGTGCACCTGCACAAACAAGGTTTATCGGAGTCCTCCCCACCCGCCTGTGAGTGCCAAAAGTCTGTCGCTGTTTACCTGGAAATGACCCCGGAGCTGTGGCCAGACAGCTGCTTAGAGCCCAGACTTGTTTTTTAAACCACGTATTTGCTGTTTTGGGGGTCTCCAAGAGCCCTCTGTCCATGTGGGGCAGAGGTCAGAGCCTGGGGAGGGTGAGCAGGATGGTCTCAGTCCGTAAGCAGTGGGAGATGAGCTCCTCTGTCTTACCACAAGGAACTGCTGGGAGCTGGAGCTTTTGCAGTGCTGTTCACAGCTCTGGTATGAGCCTGGGAGGGTGCAAAAACAACCCTTGTTTTCCTGTATGACATTGCCTGGTGCCCTTCAACCAGTCTGATGTCTCAAACTTCTCAGAGTGGTTCCTTGCCCTCAGTAAAAAGGACGGTCCCCAGCCTCAGTTAAGTGTCTGGGTTTAGTTTAGTGTGCTCGAGTTGCAGGTTTGTAAGCTGAAGGCAGTTTTTGCATCCTACAGCAGGTACCGTATCAGTCTTTTTGAGACACTATTCAGTTCTCAGCTGTTTCAAAAGGAAGCAAAAGGCTCCTTGCTCTGTGAATGGAGAAATCAGGGGTTTATGCTAAAAAAAGTAATCAAGTTGTTCATATAATAAACACACATAAGTCAAACGTGGCAGCAGTGCTATGGTGCTTGTCGTTAAAATCAATATCATTTCCAAAAAAAGATGCTGTCTTGCAAGTACAAAAGTTGAGCTCAGCAGCCATCTCTTCATTTCTTTACGATGTTGTGTTGGGGGTACTGCACCTGGCTTGAAATGAGGTAAATAGAACATGAAAAGATGGTTTTGTAGACATATATATGTAAGCTAAAAAGGGTGAACAAAGCATTTTGTGGCAAAGCCAATGTAAAGAGAGGGAAAAAATATGAATACTTAGAAAACTAACACTTCTGAAGTGAAATTGTTGTGTTTTGCCTTTTCAGTTATCTACTTACCATACAAAAATAGCAACAATTTTAGCTCCCATTCTGTTTTCTCAAGACAGCCTGCCCACAGATTTTCTAGAAAATGTGGTTACCAGCTGGTATGGCAGTTCACAGTGCAATTTCTGTTTTGCTTCCAACAATCTGGCATCTCATATCTATATCAAGTCACAATTTACGGGAAATATATATATATATAAAGGAGTTCTAAAGCATATTAGCATTTTTGGTTTGGTGTTTTGGATTTTTTTTAAAGCAATCCAAATAAGCCACAGAATTGAGCCAAAGTATCGAGAGAATGATTGAGGGAGATTCAATAATTGATTTTATGATTTAACCTCAGGTAGAGATTTTTAAGTGAACATGACCAAGAAAAGAAAAATTGTCCTGACACATTTTAAAGTTAAATATTCACATGCTTAAACATCCCCAAAAGCTTTCACGTTATTCTTGAAACTTTCTGATCCTTTACAAGGTTTTTGTCCTTCTCTATCTCAGCCTGACACAATTGGCCTCTGACCCTACCCTGGAGCAGTACTGCAGAGTTCTTTATAATGTGTTTGTTTGCAGTTTGACTCCTTATTTTGAACACCTTTGGCTCAAGGTTACCCTAATAGAAACAGGGTGTCAACATTGAGAAGGGGGAGGATGGAGTCTTGAACACCCACCCCCGCCTTGCAGTAGGATTTGAAATGCAGGTTTTAATGGCTTCCAGGTGTACCCTGATGTTGCACATATTTGGCTGTAATCCTGTAGAGACTGGGTTCCTGCCTTAAAAAATAGAGCAGAAAACAAACTTTGAAGCTTTGAAGATTAAATTGGTAAAAATAAACTGAAAATAAGTCAGCTCTTCTTGCATTCCAAGCTGGGGAAAGGGTTTCACCAGGCTTTTGCTATGGACTCCGTATTAGTGTTGGAAAAGCATTAGCAACACTTTTTATTCTGATTGAAAACTGAAGGCACATATTTCCCTCAACTTGATAAATTTTGCACTCAGAACCACAACTCGAATAAATTCCTTAACAGCCTTACAAGCATCTTCAGTTACTCTAGAACTGTTTTTCTTGAAGGCCTCACGTTTTTAAAAGCCTTAGGTTGCTTTCAAGGAGTCAATTAATGTCTATAAAATTTGATTGTATAACGACTGTGGGCTCTATTCATAATATATGACCTCTGAGCTGCAAAGGCATGCCTCTCGCATTTTACAAGCCTGCAAAGGTTTCCTGATTGCTCGTGAACCCCACCTTTCCAAGGCATGAGGGGATTTTTCTCACCCCACACTTATAAGTCCCCAAATGAATGGAGACTTATGAATTTGGGCTTTTTTAGGACAAGGAGGGGGGATGGCAAATAACATCTGGTTTTCTTCAGACTCTGTGGGTTTCTACACCATGGTCATAAGTAGGAGAGGTCTTGGGTAGGTCTGAATTAGAAATAGGCGATGACTTCTCCACACAGTATTACAGTTAATAAAATAATGTCTGAGTAGTCAAAATAGCTGTAAAACAGTGCTGTTGGGCTACATGTATGCACAGGAAAGACAAGTTATCGTTGAATGGCAGAATAATTAAGTCTGTAAGGATATGGGGAGGGTCTGCTTTGCTGTTTTGGGCCTCAGCATGCATTCTTTGCCTGATTGCTGCTACCTTTTCTGGTCAGAAGCCGTATCAGTAACTTGAAGTCTCACACGCACGTTTCCTCGTCCTCTTTACCTTCTCTTGTTAAGACTATGACCACTGAGATAACATTTCCAAGAAATGTCTTGTGTATCTTGTGATCCTCCCCTGGTCAGGGGGATGTTATGTTCTCATCTTTATGTCTGTTTGCTGTAATTCTGTCTCTTCTTCATGCTTCCTATCTTTAGAAAACAGCACAATGGGTCCACATTTGTGTACTTTATCGGCTTTGAACCACTGTGCTGGCAGAAAACAGATCAAATTACCTCAGATGGCCATTTACACCAGTTCAGGTCTCCAAAGGAGCACAGAAGAGCCACAGTATATTGATATATCCAGCCTGAGAATAGGCTTCCTGAATAGCAGAGCTGGATGCTGCTGCATGCAGCTGAGTGCTGCCTAAATCAGTGGAGAGGAGGGACTGCTCCTCTGGAGTCACACCAAGCCTCAGGGAAATGCAGGCAGCACTCGTGGGATAAGATGGGTTGCTCTGGTATACACTATCACTCTCATGGTGGCAAATCCACACCCAAATAATATTGTTCATTCTTTGATTGGAGTGTGAGAACCAGGCTCCTACATTCACATCTTCATCTTGAGGCTGACGGAGTGTGCCTGTCCGGTCCGTCTTTCACTGTCCTGCTTGTAGCCCTGCTGTAGCTAATCTTGGATTACCAGTTTCTGTACCAGTACTGATGTAAAGAGGACTAAGAAGATTCATCCTAATTACAGGATAAATTAGCTTTATGTAGTCATTGACAGAAGCTAGACATACCTGTATTTCCATGCTGTGGTCAGATATCTCCACTGTTGGCATCACAGCTGGTGACAGTTTGTGAAGAATCAGAATTGCAGTCAGAAGATGACATCAGAGAGGAAGGGAGAGAGTCAAATATCTAGTGATAAGTGAAAGGAGATGTTTGTCACAGGGACAGGGCTGCACGTGCCACTGAAATGGAGGCTGGAGTACCCAACGGTTGGGGAGGGAGGGAGGTAACACCAGCGGACAGCTTTACTGCTGGATGATGAGCAGAGAGTTTTGCTCTTTACTTCCCTTGATTAAAAATTTGTGGCCAGCTTTTAATACCAAGTGGAACTGTCTGGGATTTTTATTCTTTTCCCATTTAGGGGCAACATCAGTCTTGCTTCTTTATACTTCTCAATGGGAAAAAAAAATGCTTGGTTTCCAATTGCAGCTTTTTATTATCACAGGCCAAGAAGAGGAGAAATGAAAAATCATCTTAATTAAAAAACACTAAAGTCTCACAAAATACATGGTTCTTGTTTTTGAAGTGCTTTGTCAGGAACTGTCCACAGCCATTATTTTTAATTAGCTTATCTTTTAAATTAAAAATGGGTTATTTGCATTTTTTTAATGGGGAGTTGCTTGATCATTCAGTTCCCCTGTATTTTCATGTTATAAGACGAGCAAGTTATGAAAAAAAAAAAAAAGAATCCATGCAATTTGATTAAAAATACATTGTATCTTTTCTTCTTCTTTCTTACTTCTTTGTAGAAATTATGTGAACTTACACAGTTATCATCCTCCAAAAGAGTCTCTAAGCATTTTACAGACATTGAGAGGAGATAGGAAAAAAACATTTATGTCCTGTAAGAAATGCGGTCATTTAAGAAATAGCTTCTCTTTCAAATCATAATTAGAGGTCAAAAGGCTAGAACAGTTAAAAAAAAAATTAAATTGAAAAATTTTGAAAGATTCTCCTTTTCACTTCAAGCTGTATAAAATAATGCCCGTTCTCAGTAACAAAATCGGTGTTTCTTACCAGGAAATTGGTATTAAAGTAAAACTTACTAAAACAAAATAAAAATAAGAAGGGGGGTTGGTTTTCAGTAAGTTGTATTTTGTAGTAGGGAAATCCTCTTTTCTATTCAATAAATTCCTGGAATAGGTTTGGTACTCAGAGGTGCTGAACACCAGGGAAAACTCACAGTCCTCAGCTTGGTCACTATACGATAGAGTCAGCACCACACCAGACCAAACTCCCCATGAACGCACTGGGATATAAAAGTCACTCCAACCATCAAAGAGAAGCATCCACTTTTATCCTGAAAAGCATTGGTTAACAGTACATAACAGCTCTCCTGAGCTTTTGAAATGTACTGGGGAGCAATATGCTGTACACAGTGGAAATACCCAGATCTCAGGGAGTTTTCTGAGCTGGACTTTTCCCAGGACAACAGTGTCTACACCCTTGTGCTTAAAAAAATTTATCTTGAGTCTCTTAACACCGGGGATTATTAGTCATTCTTTATCTTGAGATGATGGGTACTTCCAGCTGTACATTGATCCTTGGAATGGTTGCCTTATCAATTTTTTTTTTTTTCCTTTCTGAATTCTACATGGTCATTTATACTGAGCATGAAAATGTCATTCCCGTGTCACTGTAGTTTGTGTTTCTCCAAACTGTGCTCCTTAACCATGCTAGTGTAACAATGAGGATTTAGGGGTATAATGCGAATTACAAGGTGAAAAGATGACACTGGTGAAAACTATACAAATGTCTAACAAATCCCAGTAGTGTTGTATAATGGTGTGCTTTCCTGGTAGCTTTGACAGAGCCATGCAATGTCTCAAAAAGATACTTGGGCAAAATTCAGGTTGTTTGGGTGAGGATTTTGTAGATGGAAAAAAAAAGCGAATATACTGAAAGTATTTTATAGTTGTTTTACGTGATAAAACAAATGCTGAGACAAACTTTAGCTCCATAACAGCCAACCTTCCTGTTTCTTCCTTCTTGTTGCCAACTTGCATCACGAGGAAACACCGTGAACTCACCATTCATGATTATTATTGTTTTTGGAAAGACAGGGACTGGAGTTGTGGTTGTGGTAGGAAGAGAAGTGCATCATTGAAATCACTTACAGTAAAGCCCCAGTTTTGAGTATCATTTCACTTCCTAAACAGGAAGTGTCCTATGAAAAACAGCAAGAGAAACACAAGTGGAAGAGGATCTCAACCCCTCAGCTGAAAAAGGGCCACTGCAAAAATCTAGATATGGTTTCTACATGAGATTGTTTTTCAATCAGAATTGTGGAGACCTATTTAAACTTCTTTTCAGCAGTTTTATGAGGATGTCTCCTACTTAGCTATCAATGGAATATCAGCTGCATTCAGCAGCTCCTCACTTGTTCCTGCCTTGCAATAAAACCCCTCCAGTCCTGAGCACATCTGATGACTTTGAACTCAATTTTCTAGCATGAAGCTAATCAGTTCTTGCCTTTTCACCCTTCATATATAAGTCTTTGTGGCCATCTATTCAGGATTCTGGTTGTACTTTTGGTAATTATATTATTGATGATTTTCCAAGTGTAGGGTCAACCCATAATCTGGCCGGCAACTTTAGATGTTGCAGTGATCCAGATTCAATTCTAACTGGCTGCTGGAGTATTATAATTTGTAACTCAGAATGGATTAAGCCTACAGGGTTAGGCAAACATCCCAAAGATTCAAATCTCATCTTGATGACTAAGAATAACCAGCTTCTGGCTCTTAGAAGGTTTTACATATCAACAAAGCTGTGCATTTGCATTAACGGCTATCACACCACAGGGGCCTGCTCGTGTTTATCTTGGGAACTACCAGAAGCTGAACATTTAGTTTAAATTTGTTTAAATGTGACTCCTGTTGGAATCAGTGGCAAGCTGTGTGCACATATGTGAGCTAGAACTGTGCCTAAGGACTGCATTTCCACCAATTTTTCATATCAGAAGTTATGTCTTAGGGAAGTATCAGGTGATAGATCAGAAAATTGCACATATAACTAAGACTCAGTTAGAACATATATTTTCTACATCTGTGCTATGTACTCTGACTGGGAGGAATAGTTACCATTTTGTGGCAATTTGTGGCTGTGGTTAAAGGTTGCCCTTTGATTGACATCAGTAGCCCATAAAGTGTGTCAGTGCAGAGGATGGTCAGTTCTATCCTTTATACAGCCCACAACTTAAACTTGAGAAAACAGTTGAGTGGGAATACCTCAGTTTCTGAAATAGCCATAATGGTTTGGGCTTTAGCATCAGAGTTTCAGCTTTGGTTTTTGCTGCATTTTTGTGTTGGGATGACTCAATTTGGCTTCACCTTAATTTTTACATTTACATTCCATGGATGAGCAAGCAGCTAGTTATATTTGAAAGACAAATCCCTCTGAAGAAACTGAAAAGCAAAGAGATAGATTTACCAAAGTTGAGAGATTGCAAAAGCAAGTTGTCTTAAACACAATTTTGAGAGTGTGATAGAGTATTGGACCAGCTGCCCCAAACCTGGGTCATCCCCTTTACCTTCTCTACTCCTGTGTTTTGGATTCCATTTTACCTGACCGTGAGGTTATTCTGTAAAATCACATCCCTTGTTTTCATCACCACCGGTCGCTACTGTGTGCTTTTCGGGAGGATTCTTATGAACACATTACTCACCATAGCACTTGATGCACAATGTTTATCCTGTGTTTATTGTGCTTGGTTTCTCTTTGATGCAAAGGAATTTCCATGTCTTACCTTCTGTTTACAGAAATGATCACAGATCCCGCAAGCAAAAACATACAAGTGAATGTGTATGTTTTTCCGCTATATTGTTAAAAACTGAAGGAAGTGGGAAGGTGTTTTGAATGTGTTCTAAATACCTGTTTTAGATTTTCAATAAAAACATTACACATGTGACTACCTTGACAACTAAGGCAGGAAAAGTCTTCACTTGGTTTGTTTATGAGTCTACGATTTCTCCTGTTCAGTCTTTCAAAATATTGAGATCTTGTTGTCCCAAAGATAAATAAGAAATGTTGAGATGTGAAAATATTTTCAGCTTAGCCATTCCAGTACTGAAACCTCTCTGAATGAGGAGCAATGCCATTATTATGAATTGCTGTTATTTCAGTCACAAACCATTTTCAGCCTACTTTCTTCTCTTGGGTTCCCCACAGACCTGGAAGTAAACACCTATGTGAAAGCCCTGATCCAGACATGCTGGTTGAAGAGTTGGGTCTATTTTCATGTATTTCTCATCCCACCACTCATACCTTGAACTCAGGCATCAACATATTTTATTGTTTTGCCTCGACAAACCGAGGAATTGGCTCCCTCACTGGAGTTGGCACCTTTGATCTGGTGCATCTGCAGTCCCCTTTTGTCTGGGTTGGGCTCTGACTCTGCTCGGCTTTGTTGTTGTTAATGGGGTTTTTTTATCATGAAATATTGAGACAAAATGACTGAAATTAGACAGGAGTCTTTAAAACCTAAAAAAAAAAAATAATGTTTGCATTATGGGAAAGCACTTGAAGGACAGCTTATTAAACATAAAGGGGAAGACTTGGAGAGCCACTTCTCCTCATTTACGGAGGTTTGCTCTCTAATAGCATTTAGAAGTTTGTTTTACCCTGTCTTGGCGAGAAGAAAAGGCAGCTTTAACAATTCTGTCTCCCTCAGCAGTGCATTTGAATTTTCGTTGCCTCCCTTCGGTGTGCTGGTCAGAGGTCACGAAGAGCGGGATTAGTTGACCTGTGTTGACAGAGCGGGTGATGGATGAGCAGAGTACAATACACAGCCTGTTTGTACCAAAGCAGCAGCGATGCTCACACAGGCTTACACCTGCACTGAGCCAGAGAGAGGGAGCATCTCCTGTCCTACTGGTTTGTTAATCCACGGGTGTCTTTATAAAGACTTGCATGTTGAATTCCCGTGCAAAGTCCTGTGCTGCTTCTGGAGAGTAAGAGACTATCCATTTGCTTTTTATTAACAGGATTTAGCAAACGCCGAGGCTTAATGTAGGAAGGTCAAATGGTTCAAACTCTGAGTAATTACAGCAGATCGCACTAAACAATACTAAATCTATATTAAGGAGCACATCTTGTGTGAAAAATTGGACTTTAGACCCACCAAAGCTTCCACCCCTGATCATTTGCCTCCTGCTTATAATGATTTGCTTAATACTGGTGACGCTTTCTTCAGAGGTAGCCCTGCAGATCCCCTTCGGGGACCGATGAGGTAAATACGCCAACCTGCAGGCTATGTACACGGTTTCTTTTCAACTGCAAAAAATGAGTTTGGTGCTTTAAAATGGCCCCAGAGGCACAGTCAGGTTTTGTGGAACCCTGTGTTTTGGAGAGCCTACGTGACCACTAATCCATCTCCAGTTCAGACTTCTTTTCAAGAGGATAGGCGCCGGCTGAGCTGTCAGTCAGGACAGGCTGTTGGAAGGGAACCAACACACACTCAGTTTCTCTTTCTCTTCCTCATTAGCAGTGAAAATCATCCATCATAACCAGGAGTGTGGAACCAATGATGGCAGATCTTCTGGGAGTATCTGCATCCTCTGAGTGGTGCAGCCAGGTTACACGCCAAGTCAAAGGGTGGTTTGAACTTGAGCCAGTAGAGGCATCTGGTGTAGATCTGCAAGATTATGCAGGCCCATTGGCTGCAAACCGCTGTGTTGGGGCTTCACAGAGATTGCAGCCTTGATTATAGCCCATTAGTGAGAGTCATAACCCTGAAAGATATGGCAGGCTGGGGTAGCATCAGACATGGCAGAATTTGATGGATTGAGCTAGCTGGGTTGATCTCAGTGGTTACAAGGCAGGGATTTGACACTGATGGCACAAAAATTAGTTTGGGAATCAATATTCCAATTAAAATTAAACAACCTAAGGAATTAAACCAGCTAAACTCACATTACTGTGAGCTGCAAGATTTGCCAGGGTTCTTCAAACAGATGCACTGTGTTTGCTTCTTTCCTTTTAATAGCATTGCTTGTGCCATTTTACTGAGGCAGCCATTCAAGATGCATTCAAGTGTAATTCTGGGGGGAGGGAGAAGTAGCAGCAAGACCTACATGGATAGATTTAGGCTGTAATTCATGTTATGAACAACATACAAAAATAATGATATGTAAAAATATCCTTCAACATGTCTTTCTTTACTATAGGGCTGGGAGGTCAGGACTGCTCTTTTCTGATTGAGCTGGGAGAATTAGCTCAGCTAACACATGGATTCCTTCTAGAACTTAAGGAATGTCTAAGGCAACAGCCATGCAAAGCTCCCAGTCTGCTGTGGACACCAGCAAGTCACTCAGGACCAGATTTAGGGATGTTTTATCCTTAGCATACTTGTGTCTGTCATATTAACTTTTACTAAATAAGTCCCATTTTCAATAGTTGGGATGTCAGATCATGCTTATCATGAGTTTGATGTCTCTGAGATGTTAAATCACCATCAGAAATGAAATTCAAAGGTTTTGTTCTAGCTGCTGACAATACTTTCATTTCCCACCTCTCGGTAACTGTGATATCACCATGCTTTTTCAGGTGTTAAAAATAGCAGCTGTTTTGTTATTGCTACTTAGATACATACGGAGAACAAGATATAGATGGATTACTTCTTTAAAACATCATCTCTACTTCCGTTTACCTGTAATTTTGGGTGAGAACATGGAATTATATTAAAAGAACATGCTGTAGAAAACAGGAAAAGAGTTGCGGTTGGACCTGTGGATGCTGGTCTGACTAGTAACTTGGTAATAGCCATTTCTAAGCTCTATCACAACTTACACAGCTATTTTTCCATGGCCAAGGGACTATAAACAAAAGTTCCTTACAGATGGTATTCAAACTGTCTAATTTAGAAAACCTTAGATAGCTAATTTGGATGCAATTCAGAAGACCAAAGAGTTTAAAGTCAGGTGAATTGGCCTTCGTCTTGGTTTAGTTGCTTTTTCTGAGTGTTGATTATTTTCAAGGGGAAATACATGGGGTTTTAGAACATGTTGTTTTGAATCAGTTCCATCAGCCAAAGTTCTAGAAGAAATGTTTATTTATTTTTCTTTGCATGTCATGGTAACACAGCTGCAGCCTGGGGAGAGTCTGCATACGATGGGTTTGGTAGCTATCTTGAATCAAGACAGCAGATATATCACAGCCTGCAAGGGCTGTCCCATAACTGTGACACATTTGTAGCATTTGATCTCTTGCTGACAATTGATAATTAATGTAGTTTTTACAGTTTTTAGAAGAAAATAATTTCCCATTAATGCTTTTAATCTTGTCCTGGAAACCTTATATGGCCAAGTGGTTAAGTGTGGCTTGGACTTCATGTAATTCTTGCCCCAGATGATGACAGTCTTACCACCATGACTGAACTGATTTTGTACAGGTAATGATTGTAAGAAAGATGATTGATAAAAAGCTCATATGCAGACCTTTCATACCCCATTTGAATGAGACATTTTAAAGGGGTTTTCTTTGACTTGGCAATAAGCAATACGAAATCCTAGACTACAGAGCCTTGGATATGTGCACAGGTAGGTGCATACATAATGGCATACTCAGTAACCTTGGATGAAAGCATAACTTCAGTCAAACCAATGTGAAAATTTCTATTGCCTTTACTGGAATCCAAGTTTCATCTTTTGTATGAGGTAATTAAAATCAAAGGCTACTTACTGAAACACAAGCTTGACCTTACACTGTTTCACAGTGTGAAATCTAAGAAACAATGACCATAGTTCCACATCAGTGCACATTATTGGAACTCACAGTAGTAGCCTTTAAGGTGCATTAAGTTAAAACTGAATATGGATGCCAACTAAGCTCTATTTGTTTGCAACAGTTTGGGTTTTTTTATGTAGGCTACCTCTCTTTTATTTAAACCTACAGCTGATCTCTGACGAAATGTAATTCATGACTTAGGGAGACACTAGGGGACATAAGTTCCTGGAAAAATCGGATGGGTTTTCCTGCTTCTCACAGTTGTGAGTGGATAATGGCTATTTAGATCCTGTCATGCCTGTGGTTGCCAGCATAAATAATCTGTTTCCAAGAAATAAAATTCACGTTATACTTTCAGTTTTAGAAAGCTCAATGTATGAGATGTTTTTTTTAGAGGCAGAGCTTCCGTTATACATATGTCATTGTTTGTATAGAAAACAGTATTCCCTCTGATATTTTGTAAGATATTGCCTATGGAGCACATGTCATCAGATCATCAGCTTCATATATTATCTTCCCTGGTGGAAGTAATGTATCTATCCAAATGCCAGCAACCACTCCAAGGGGATGTGGGGGAATTAAAGAAAAATGCCATAACTGACAATTCTTGGGAAAGTCCTGAGTGTAAGAACCAGTTTTGAAAAGATTTATCATAGAATCACAGAATGGTTCTAGCTGGAAGGGACCTTAAAGATCATCTAGTTCCAACTCCCCCTCCCACCATGTGCGGGGACACCTCTCACTAGATCAGACTGCTCAAGGCCTCATCCAACCCGGCCTTGAACACCTCCAGAGAGGGGGCAACCACCACTTCCCTGGGCAACCTGTGCCAGTGACTCAATGATGCTAAATCTGTGAATACACTCAATATTGTGCATTTGTCACAGGGATGTTCCAGCAGCTCTTGATCCAACACAAAGTTCAGAGTTTAGTCCCAGAGGCCTCAGTGCATTTACCGTGTTTCAGTTCTTGTCAAGAACTTGCAGTTTAATAGCAGGACTTTTTTTCATAAAATTAGCAGGTTTAATTCTGTCTGTAGTCCAAGAGAAGGCACTTCTACACTGCAGCTTATCTCACCTTAGGGTAAATGACTAAATTAGGTCAGATGAATAGTTCTCAAAAAGTACCTTTTTCTCCACTGGTGGTAAAGAAGTCTAGACATTAAGCTCAGGTATAGACACCTACGTTAGTCACATCTAAAACTAGGGGAGATGCTTCTTACTGGTCCCACATTACTGGCCCCTGATGGCCGTGAGCTTGGCTTTTGGTGCTCTGAGGGTCAGAAAACATCCCTCCAGGTGCTAGGAGATCCAGTCCTGCTGAAGCCAGGTGGACTTCAGTCACTCAGTCAAAAGAACTGGAATTTATTCCCCTTCCTCAAGACACCGAGGTACCTCTGCATCCTGCTGATGATTCTTCACATATGTGGTGACAGTGCTGTTTGGAAATCCAAGAATAATTTCCCCTTCCAATTATCACAGTAAAATATCTGTTATAATTATCACCTGTAATTTGTTTGGCCTTTTTTGCCTCAAAGACAAAATTGTTGCTGTAGTTGTTATATTTAATGCATTTGCTGATAAGAGTTTCTTTCTCTCACATGTTGGGCCCATCTGTATTAGAATATTATTTTACCAGAGTAAGTGAGAAGAACCATTACTTTCTCTTGTCAGATCCCATTTCCACTACATTGTTTCACTTCAGGCCACCATGGATTTTATATCCATATTGTATGAACAGTCTATCAAGTAGTTTATCCCTCTCTGAGTGATCAAGATCTCAGGAAAAAGTCAACACTGCTCTGACATGTCCTTTTCAAACATACTTCCTGATATGATTTACTGTGTGATTCAGATTGAAATCGGTTTTCAGTAATGACATGCATTTTAATTCATTTTTTTCTACATTATAAACACACATCTGTTCAAGAAGGAAACACATTAAACATCCCTCCTAGCATTAGACATGTTGATTGAAAATTTGTTCTGAGTTGGCTTAAGTGTCAGTAATCTTGACAAGTATCCAAGAACTGATAAAATGAGTCCTTGTACTGCTGAAATGAATTTTATGTGGATAGATGTTTACACATCTAACATTAGGATACCTGTAAGATGTTCCTGGATAGACAAAGGTTATTTTTTGTAAGGATTTTGAGTTTTTTGGCTATTCAAACTATCTGGTTATTAACCTTCTAACCTATGCTAAGTAATGACAGCGTGTCCACAATCATTATACAGAAATGTTAGGAATGATTTTCAGTATTAATCACAAGAAAATTGTGAATTGAGGTTTTTTGGTTTTTTTTTTTTTTGATGCAGTGTACCAACTCGGAGTGTACCTTACACAATCAGCCACCTATAATTCTAATCCTAAACTGGACAAATCCAGAGCAAGCTGTCTCTGTCCTCAAGGTCCCCTCCTGCTCCTCAGAAACTACACTTAAGCATTGATTATACTTAGAAATAATTATGTAGTGAATTGTGATGCTTTTGAATAAGTTGGCTGTTTTTGTCTAAAGCTGTGTGTAAGGATGGGTGTATAAAAAGTGGAGGGATTTGCTGTAATGTGAGCATAGTGCCCATCCACAGCTGACTACAGCCACAGCATCCTGGTTGTTTAGCTGACTCTGCTGGAACAAAGTCACCATTTAACTACAACTCCCGAGGTGGTTTCCAGATAAACCTGCAGTAAACACACATAAATATATAGGTATATCTAGGTTTATTGTGTGTACCAACTCCCCCTGCTCCTAACCCATCATTGTGGAGTTGGCTGTGTTCACTGCCTTTTGGGTGTGCAGCACTTGGGGTTTTTGTTTGGTGATGGGTTTTTTTTAGTGGCAAAACAGAGTTTGAACCAGAGTGTGCTGGGCTGCCAGATTAAAACCAGAATTCATAAACAGGCACAAAACAAGGATAAAAGAACAAAAAGAGAATGAATGGGTACCAAGAACACTTCTTAGCTTGGTATTTCTTTAATTTCACGTAAATTTCACTAAGTAAATATGCCTTAAAAGTGAATAAAATTTTATTTCACTTTAACAAGAGAATATAAAAGTTAAAAAGGTCACTGTAGTAATAGACTAATCTCAATTACCAGGGCAGCCGGTGAAACCCACAACTCCCACCTAATCTCATTCGGTGCACACGCAGTGCACCGTGTGATTTCCAACACGGCTAAATGAAATTATAAAGCAGTGTTAAATTTATTAATCATTTAATTAGCTAAATGTTCCTGCAACTACTCGTGAGATGAATGGCATGTCATTTTCTAATGCAATTTGCCTCTCAGCCAGGCAGGGTCAGGAGGGAAGCTACTGGCATCTTAAATGATCTTTTTTATATTGCACCTTCTATTAAGGGACAGTGTGATATCGCTGATTATATTTGAGTCTTGTACACAAGGCCAGGGAGTTTTCTTGTTATAATAACAGGTTATATTTAAACCAAAATAAAAATGGTAAGATCCAAGGAGTGAACAATTAACCCATCTGTGACTATTTCTCACCGCAGCTTTGCAAGGCAAATCTTTTTCATATTTAACAAGCCAGTGAGCAGTGTGGGAAACTACACCAGCAGGTATTAAAGCAATGCTCAATCTAGTTTTATTTCTTTAAATGTACTCAGTTGTGAAGGAATTTGTGGACTGAAAACTCTCCCAATGCCAGGTTAGTATAAGCCTTCTCGTTGACTCAGAATTTATTTGCACTTTCCCTGTTACTGCACGCGAATTGCAGCCTTTGCTGTTCTGTACATTCAACAACTGTTCGGTTTTGTGAGTTGCTCAGCTGGGATGTTCGGCATGTTTATGTGTGCATGTCACACCAGGTTGATAGGAATTTTTTTTTTTCTGATGTTTTGGTACATAATTATTTTTGCATTGTAAAAACTAATGACAAGGAGGATTCAGCAAATCTGTTTGGATTGACACCAGGAAGTGAACTGTGCTGCCTGGAGTGAAGTATTCATCAGAAGCCTTCAAATGTATTGCACTTGTGTGAAAATGAAAGTGTCTAGTTAACACACATTGGAAAAAATGAGGGTTTATGGTGCTTATTTCCCTGGGTTCATAACAGAATATAAATAAATTTTCTTTATGTGTTAGGGGTTTGCTTTTGGTTCCTAGAGCATGGTCTTCCTATGGAAAACACTTCTGATGAACTCCAAGCCAATGAGAAGACGCATGCACCTTTGTACATACTGGGGCCAAAATGCCAGCAATGTGGCAAAATATTTCTCTCTACCAAAGTCAAATGGCATGCCAAAAATAAAGCTAGAAGACCTAATGCAGAAAGCAGTGGGAGATAATCTTAAGATAAGTTGTGAAATAAAGGTTGGCAGTTACTGTTTGTAGTACAGAAACATGCGTAGACCTCTTGGAAGCAGGTTCCCATTGGCTGTGTTCTCCACGTGCATCTAATAAATAACTGTCCAAGACCCAGATTCACACTACTTAATCAAAGCTTCCAAAGATATAGGTTGTCACCCTTGGTGTTGTACACAAATCCAGTGCAGGGGCTACTTCTAAAGGGTCATTCAACTCAATTAACTTCTAGCTCAGCCTCTGAGGCATCAGTTAGCTCCACTGGCAAAAGGAGGACAAGAGCAACCACATTTGCCCAGAGGTTCTAGTTTAGGTACCTAGTGTCGAAGGGGAAACCCCTGGTCTGTGTCATTTTAGGTAGGTGTGAGACAAGTGAATCGGGAGGGAACAATGCTATAAAAAGGTCTTGGTTTTGGTGGGAAGTTCTAATCTCACACTGAAGGCAGCCAGTGAGGCAGCCAGTGATGTAGTCCTGTAGCACAGCACAGCACATTTGGGAAAACTGAAACTTGAGTGTACTCTGAAACCTTTTCCATGCGCTACATAATTTTTCCTGCTAGCTTCAGGGATGGTGGTTGCATGGTGTGTTACTTGGAAGACTCAAAGTGCTCCCCCTTGCAGGGAAAGTGCAGAAGACCAAATGTAGCGGCATGGCTTGGGCAGGAGAACATGCTGGGAAGCTGCTACACACAGCATTTCCCCTGGTACCTCCCCCCTGTTCTTCATTAGTGCTAACGAATCCAGCAAACAAAACATTTTGTACTAGTGAGTCATATTGCGCTCTCTTGGCTGTGACTTCACCGTGGATCAAATTAAGTCAAAAACATTTTTTGCAAAAGCTTTAATTTTTGTCCTGGGACGCTTTGTGTCTTGGGATTGGTCACTTAGTACCTAATGGGATGGTATCCCATTAACTTCTTTCTCGTTAGAAAAACTTCTTTTGATTTAAACTGGGAAATGTGGGGCTTCCCTAGGAGCTTTAATTCCCAGCCCACACACAATTTATTTGTTTTTCACTTCCCCATTTGTAAAAGATGTATTATTATACTTGGGAAAATGTTGTGTAGCTAAATCTCTAGTGCTTATATAGCACCGCAGGAACCTGGGAAGAAATACGGCTTGTAACACAAAGTTGTTATTAACTGTTGTTACTTGGAAATTAGAAGTGTTGTCACATAGACACAAGAAGATGTGGAATCCATGTGAGTTAGGTGGGGGGTTGCTTGTTTTTCTTTCTGTTCTTCTTTAGGTCAACTAATTTCTTGCTCATACTTTTTTGGGCTGTTGGTGGTACACTTGTAGCTATTTTACTCCAAGCTACACACTAAAAAATAATAAAAAATAAAAAGTTTAGAAAGCAGGGATCTGCAATTGTGGAGATTTGATTGAAAGATGGCCCCATTGTTAAACAGCCTCTTTTTTTTCGTGAAGGCAAGGTTTCCTATGACCAGCACTCTATTACACAGAGTTATGCCATGTACATGTGAATAGCCTACACCTATACATGTATGTGCATGGCTATGTATACCACAGCAGCTTTGCATTTCAGTGTCTTCAAAAGTACACATGATCAATATGCTAAATGCATGCAGGCATGTGTACATCACGTGTTATGCCTTAGATGTTTGTGAAGAGTTTCATCGTAGATCTTTATTATCTAAGTATTTGGCAAAAGATCTGCTGAGATACTTCCCTGGCAACAACATACCAGGCAATGTCCCTCGGCTTGTCTGAGTTCAGTGCAGATAAATACAGGCGGCTGTGGCTTCGTGCATTTGGTTTCCATTCACATTTTTTAACATGTTAAATATTTCTGGTTAACCAGTTAAAACGGTGAGATGAACATGATTGCTTTTAGATTGCAGCTATAACATCGAGTGAATTTTATAATAAGAAGCCATTTTTTTTTCCCTGACGAGCTGCCCTTGTGCCTGCCTGTCTGACTTTGAGGTCCTCATTATTGTGGGTTTAAATGAAGGATGTTCATTCAGGCAGGGCGGGGGAGGCCAATAGACATCGGTGCCGTTATCTGGTCCTTCTATCAGGCCAAGTGACAGGCTTCTCGGGGAAGAATGCAAAGCTCATGGTGGAGACCTCAGCCTGACACAGAAGGTGACTCCCCTGACTCTAACCTTGAAAGGAAAAAGTTCCCACTTTATTAAAATGAATTTCGAAAGGGCCGCTCTGACAGCTGCATAATTAAATATTGGAGTGTCAGCGATAATTTATTCTGCTCGCATTTGGTGGTCAGAGCCTGCTCGCTTTAGGGTCAGCAAGCACAGTGACAGAGCCAAGGATACCCTGGATTACGGGGCCCTTTATCTGCGTGAGTGAAACAGGAGACTGTAATTTTTGTTTAAATAGACAAAACAAAACGGGAAGGAGATGAGCAGGATGCGAAGTGCTCTGAATAGCTGCCTGATAAATATTCTTAAGTATAGTCTTGAAAGTAGTGCCAAAAGTGCTTTGTCTGGCAGGGCAGCAGGCTCTAGGCTCTGTGATTTTTACCTGTGTTATTTACCTGTGTTTACCTGTTTCTACCTCTTAGGAGCGAGCTTGCCTGCCAGCAACATATTCGGCTTTCTTTTCTAGCATGCACATTAGGAATAAACCCATCAATAGTTGGTACAATGTGTACCCTCACTCATAAACATTTTTCTGTAAAATGATGTAAATGGCTATGAGTATGTATGAGATGGGTCAGAGGTACAAAGTGTAGGAGGGTTTGAGTTGATCCCGTTAACATTCGGAGTGAAAGACCAGCCCATAAATATTCTTTGTAGAGGGCAGTGGCTGATGGAAATCAACATCTAAGGAGCAGTTTTCTCAAAGCAAGTTTAAATAAAGTGACTGTGTGCCCTTACTCCCAGTCATAAAGCATGAAAGGTCACACTGGGGAGCAGGGCTTTCAGCTGATGGGCATCTCCTTTGGAGGAGGTGGTTTGGAGAGGGCTGTCACCTTTCACTCTTAGATTGCTGGTAATTGAAGCCGACATACCAAAAAATACACCCCTTTTGCACACAGTGGTCTTTCAGCAAAAGCACATCTCTCCCACAATCATTTGCAAAGAGATTTTGTTTTGCTCTTTCATTGCCTCAGCTATGAAACACCCATTTTCCACATTTTCTTTGGAGCCTCCTTGAGTGAGTCTGTTACTAGAACACAGGTTTACTAGTTATCATCTTAATGTCATGTAGCTTTTAGCAGCTTTTGCTGAAAAAGAATTTGCTGAATTCCTTCGGCACCTTCATAGTTACCAAATGAAAAGCTGACCTTATTATGATGGATGAATGCTGGTTTTGTGGCTTGATCACTGGATGTGAACCCAGCATCCTCAGTTTATTTTTTTAAACCACCTTTAAAACTATGAGCCAGATAGTCTTTCTGTGACTCAGTTCCTCATCTTTAAAATGGGAGTAGCACTGTATTTCATGGGATTGCTGTAAGAGTAAATACCTCAGTGTTTATACTCAGTTTTTATCTTGCTGAGCATAAGAGAAAATCCCTACTTGTGTTTCTGCCTTCTTGTTTGAAGAAAGACCATGAAAGCATCTTTGGCTGCTTGATGTCAAGATACAGACTCTTAAAATGACACTTGAGCATCTTTAATGTGATTCTTTTGGACTCCAGACAGGCATGTTTCCGTTCCTTAGATCTCCGTAACCACCTATACCGCCTCTAGTTACATTTGGTGTGTTTGTAACGGGGAATGTTCTCTCCCCACATGGGAAGGATGTTTTGGTTGTATGACATTTTGCTCCTATTAAGTAGGCATGTTCAAATATGTTCTGAAGTGGTTTATTGAAAATTTGATGGTCTGGTGTAGAGATGGAGCATTTAAGGTCTGTGTTTAGAAGTAGCAAACAAATAACCGTGCCGGCATGCGAGCATACGTATACAGTCATATGTCTGGTATTAGATTTCTGTTTTTCTTTGGTTTGTTTCAGGATATTTTTTTTTGGTGGTTTGGTCTTTTTTTTTTTTTTCCCAAGCCTGGTTTGTCTGGAAATCTCTAACTGCGCAGCAGTGGCTGCAATGCAAACTTCAATTACACAGAGCTGGTTTTGTAAAACTGGATTTGTTTGGGGTTTAGGGTTTTTTTTTAATGAATTGCTCATGGGCACAGTTTTGCACTGATACTGCTGGAACCAGTTACAGACAGGTGTCAAAGTGCCCAGTGGACCCTCTTGCAGGGGAGTGGGATGTAACTGGTCCCAGAGTGCTGCCATGGGGACGAGAAGTCAGCCTGCGGGTCTTGACAAACACATTGGATATATGTCATTGTCAGTCAAGTCAGGCTGGGCATAGGGCTGTGGTTTAAAAATGATAACCAAGCTCCATAAATCAGAATGCTACCACTGCAGTCAAACTTCCTTGGAAAGTCTTTGAATTTGGGTAGTGCATACTAATAAATTACCATCAGTGCTGAGTAAATGCGCCAGCTGAAGCTGCGCCGAGGATGCTCACTCCGGCAGAGCTCCCTTAAGGATGGCTGAGCAGCTTCCATCGGCGGTACCAAGCAGAGAGTCTGCAGTGTTGACTAAAACAAGCTGTCCCTCTGCAAAGAGAAAAATCAGAGTGATTACAAGTTGACCTAATATTTTTTGGCTTTCGAGATAAACTTTATGGGCCTCATTATGCAGAAAATATTAGGCTGTGGCAGGAAGCCTAAGCCAGAGGGTGAACTCTCGGTGCTATTGGAGTCAGTGGCAAGACTCCCATCAGTTCATCGGGACGAGGATTTCATCCAAAGTTCACAGCAGGATAATTAGTGTCAGCTCTGCACTGGTAAAACACAAGTAAATCTGTCCTGCTTGTAGCTTGCAAACTTTCACAAAGAGCTCAAGGCTTGGCTGGAGCTGTTTTTCTTTTAGAGATGCAAACCTTTTCAGCAGCAGAACTTTAAAATGAGAGTATGTTATTACTTCAAAACTACGTGCATTGCTTTGAGTGTGGGAAATTTCATGTAGATCCACTGACCTTCAATATAATAGGAGGAATGACATTAAAAACGTGGTGTTAAATATGGTAACTGTGAATTAATATCCCAAACTCCATTTCAGCATTACTGTTTTGAGCATTGTGTAGCACGCAGGTGGACTGCTCAGCTCACACAATGTCCCAGGGATTTCACTGGGACTCTGCATGTCAACAGTAATCTATCTTCATGCTACATGATTCAGGATCAGGTCATTAGTTTATGCTTAGAATTAAATATTCACTTTGGTTTTAGCTCTGTGAGATGAGACCCGAATATATAACACCTGATTTCGGAGCGCCTTGTATTTTTACATGTCTGTAAACCACATGGACACACAAAAACTGCCTTTGCTCCTATGCCCTTGAGATGATTACAGTCAGAATGTTACTGAGATTATGGTTTTCTTATGATGTCTTGGATTATCTTCTAAATCCATTTCTAACCCAATTTCTCTGTGGTACTTAAATGAGAAGAAATGAAATATTTTTAATTTCTAAGAGAAGATGCAAAATTCTTTGCTAAGTGCCTCCTTTCATCCTTTCAGATTTCCCCAGAAAAAGCATGTGATGACATCCTGATAGCTATGAAACCAAAAGAGCGCTGATTTGTACTTTGTAGGGAAATATGGTTTGAAATTACATGTCTAATGTGTGGCAATTTTTAGCTGAATATCTGTGCCTGGTTTCCTAGTAAAGCAGAGTTTGCATTGGACACCACAGACTGAACTGAGTAATTTTAATTTAATTGAATCTTTTATGTAGGCATTTTCCTTCTAGGGAACCTTGGCCAGTTATTCGTTTGTGAAAATTGCAATAAAATAGCAAGACAGCTCGTCAGGGATGGAAGCAGAGGGGTAACATTTAAATTATGCTGACTTTGAAGACACTGCTTTTGGTCCGTTCCTTGATTTTTAAAAAATATATGTTCTGATATCTCGTGTTTAAAGATTACTTGCAGAACCTTAAAAATACCCTTTTTTGAGCACTTTTTTTTCTGGAAGCATATATTCTGTGGATGCTCGACAAACAGTTTATATCACATCCAGTTTACCAGTGGGGGCAGGAATACAAATGTAGCTATTAGAGTTTATTTTCTTCACCTTTATCTAATTGTTTGTGGTGTCTTTGTTTTTCCTTGTAAAGGAAGGCCACCTAAAATACCTTAAATAATTGCAATTAATCTAGTGAAGGAAAGGCTATCACGTCTTTGCCTGAATCAGTTTCTGAACAAATAAAGCCCTGTTCAGTGAGACTTTCTTTACAGCCTTTCTGGAGTTACTGCAGGGTTGAAACTTGATGGGTTAAAAAGCACCACCAGAACTGTGAGGTAGGGCAAGTAGGTAAATCAAGGTACGTTAGGTCTGGAGTTTAATGCAGAGATGTAGATCCTCTGCTCTGAAACTGGAAAGTTTCAGTTCTCAAAGTAGTGGGTTTTGTTTTTAAACTATTTTTAATTTGCGTAATTTTAAAAGAAACCTTTAATAGAAAGTGTCTGCCAGCAGAAAATTACCATATTGAACCGAGGGAAGCACACAGTTCATCATCCCTCGCCTGACCTGCACTGTTTACTGTGTTGGGGTGGGCAAAGTGGCCGGCCAAGCTCTGCTAGTCAGAGTGTATTACCCTGTCAGGGAGAGGCGAGGCTACTCGGATTCACCCTGAACAAATTACATACCTCACTACATCTCCCAGCAAGGTAGCAGGGTTATAACTCAGTCTAAGCACCGTTCACTCTTCTATTACCTTCATAACCAAGGTCATACTAATCAACTCAATTACCAGTCCTCTTGGACATTTTCATAATGTTTTCTGCTAGTTGCTCTCCTGTGAAAATCTCCCGGTCTAAGCAAATTAATGCCATTTTTATAACTATCCACATTTCAGGTACAGTGATCATCTTTCAAAGGGCTGCTTCATGGCAACAAATACTAGCTTTAAATACCAGCCCAATGTTAGAATGACCCAGAGGTTAAGCTATATTCCTACCTTCACCGTCTTTATTGTGGAAAAAAAAAAAAAAGGTTTAAGAGTACCTTTAAAATAAAGATGCACATGTTGGAAATCAGGAATAAACTCTGTTAGTATAACTTTTAAGAATCTGATGGCAGTTCACACAGGAAGGCTCATCAGGAAGCCAGATCTTACGAGTTGCTTGATGTTTGGGAAATCTTTTAAATGTCATATGCAGTGTTTAAAATGTTAAGGTAATCTCACACTATGTTTCTCGAAATGCTTTCTAAATGTGAGCCTGTCTCCCTAACTTTTACATTTCCCTGAGTTTTACTCTCAAAAGTTCTCCCTACACAGGATTTTAAATTTAACAATATTAATGCCTAAATATTTAATTTGGAAATTGCTAGTATTTGCACAGCCATATCTTTTAAAGCCTCTGTGAAGTATTTGTCTATCATCAGGCAAAACAATCAGAGGGCACTAATTTTTTATTAATTTATATTTCTTAAGGGCTAAATTGTTCCCTTGGGCAGATTTTCCCACTAGAGAAACTCAACTGGTCTCTCTTCAGGGCTTTAGTGTTCAGTGTCATAAACCAGGCACTTTTAATTCCTCCTACTTCTCTGTGGAAGCTATCGAGATGCGGCTCTGACATCTCACCCTGGTGTGGTCCCCTTGGGTACAGGTATTTCATTTCCCTGAGACCCGAGTCCCCCGTAACACCTCACAAAATTGCTTTCAGTTGACTCTAGATCCCATTAACTTTGAAAGAAGCTCGTTGGGTTTCTGGGCAGTGTGTGTTATTCCTAGCCATGCCCTGTCTTGCTTTGGCCATCCCAGAAGCACCTGTGATCCTCTGAACTTCCTTGTTTTGCACCCTGGGGTAAAAAAAAAAGGGTCACCATGGACACAGCAGATGATCCCGACTGTGCACTTTACAAGGGGCTTGTCCACCTCATCGGACTGAACGCTGTTCTGTGTTGTTAAGAGGTTTGGTTATTTCATAGGAGGCTCTGAAAGTTCGAGGAAGAAAGCTGACTTTGCTCTGCTCCAAAACCTAAAATTGCACAATTGTAACTGGCATTTTTCGCCTCTATAAAACAACACCTGCATTCAAAATTAAAGTGTTTAAAATTGGTGTTTCTGAGCCCCTAGCTGAAAGCAGCCCTTCTGCATAAGCGTGACAAAACGCACAATTTTCATAATAAGGGCAAGGTGAGAGACTGTCAGGCAGTTGGCATAACTGTCCAGCCTGGCCAAACATCCAGAAGAGTTTTAGCTAGTTGAAATTTTAATACATGTGATGTCCCATACAGTGAACTATGAAGTCCAATGATTCACAGAATATTAAATTGATGTTGTAGCAGCTTGATCTCTGTTAGTGTTTAGAAAGATGGCTGACTCCAGGAAAATGGAAAAGCTTTTCTCCTGGAGTGCAGCGTGGAACTAAAAGTGCCGTTAAAAACTGATTAAAAGATGAACACACGGATGCCTGAACTTATCAAGGCTTCTCTGCACACACCTAACTTCTGAGCATCGAGTTCTGGATGCATGAGAGTTTACTGGGTGAATTACTGAAAGTTTTATATAATGTAATGATGTTCAAACCAAACTTGTTGAGACATAGGTCTTGTTGGCACAATAGTCATATGGGTAAAAACTACCGTGCTGCAAGCTCCCGATATACTCTTTCACAAATGAGCAGTGTGCTGGCCTTACTTTGTCCTTCATAAATGATCTGTATGTTTTTCTGCCTTTCTTTTTTTTGTCTCTATTCAGCAGCATCCATGGTTTAATTCAAATGTGAACTTTCATTACTATCTGTGCCCCAAAGGACATGTTCACTGTTGTTAATAATGCAGAAGATTTTAATTTATGCTTCATTCGGTGTAAAAATCTTGGTGCTTTTGCCACTGAGAGCCCATTTCTGTCCCCCTTCTCAAACTGCTGGTTGTTCTGTATTTAATATTGCTAATACTCCTCCAGGTTTTCTAAGTATTTTGATAAAGTTGACCAGAAGTCATTTTACTTTTATAGTCATTAGACTGATGTATAATTCTCTTTTATCGATCAATCCTCAACGTATGACTATAATCATATTGAGTGCAATAAGCAATATTACTAGGGATTTTGCTTCTTCATCCTGTTTTGTTTGAAGTCTCAACTGTAGGGCCAATTTTCACATTCCTTAAAGAAAGAATTGCTAAAATAAATTCAATCAGAGAAGCTTTTAAAATTTGAAATCCCAGGAAGCTAATTAGCATTTCCTTTTAAGACTGCTTCCTGCTTTTTTATGTACATATAGATTTGGACCTCAGATGGGCTTGGCACCTTGCCAACATCAAGATCAGGTGATTTTTATTTTTTTTTTGTCCCCTGCAGAATACAAAGATTTTGCAGAGCATCCTGGCAATTAAAAAAATAAAAAAACCAAACCAAAAAACAAACCACATCAAAACAATAAAACCCAAAATACTAAAAGTCTGTCATTGTTGCCTTTCCTTACCCCAGTACCAGTGATAAGGTATTAATGCCACACTTTAAAATTTGTGGTTGTGCCCTTATAAATAGTTGCTTCACTCTTGGACAATAAGGCCATACCAAAAATACAATGATGTTGTGCAATGCTTTCTTATGCTTCCCATCAATAAATGCAGCATTTGGAAATCAAATGCCTGTATACTTTTATAATCTGTGCACACTGTGATGCACCAGGCTGCTCACTTGTCCATGGGCTCTGGGGTTACATATTCCAGTCGTGTAAAAGTGCTCTCAGGATAAAACACTGCAAGCACCAGCTGTATGGCTCAATCTAAATACTAGCAGTGTGACCTCTTAATAAATACAGTTGTACCTCACATATCCATTGTATACTCATAAAAGACTGCCAAATAAAAAAGAGATTTTGGTCATATAAATAGTGAAAGATCCATATGTTTCCTTTCCAAATCTGTATATTCAGACAAAGCCCCTGTTGGAACAGTAATACCAGACTCTGCGTTTTTTATCTTACACTGGCCGTGTAAAGTCAGTTTAACAGTATTTTGCCTCCTTTAAGGTCTGATCTACATTGTGTTCTGCATCAAGCTTTTGCACCCGTGTGCACCTTTTTATTTTTAAAGGAAGCGTAGAGACCTCTGGGCTGATGGGGAGCAAGGGGGATAAGGGAATAATGATGCAGGTTTTAATAAAGGGATTCTTCTCGCTAGGGAGGATAGAGGACTGTGGCTTTAATAAAAGAGAGGAAAAAAAAAAGTCTGCTAGCATCAAGAAAATAAAAAAAATAAATAAATTTAAAGTTCAGTGCGTATACTTGAGATTCTTCCAAAAAGAGGTGTTTACACTCTTTGAAGAAAAACTGGCTTTGGTATTCTTTGAAGTTCCTAGGAGTAAAGGGGTGGGGGACAGGGAGGCATAATCCATTTAGTGGGATCCCTTGGAGCTGCTCTGTGAGACAGGAAGGTAAAACAGCAAGGTCCTGTGTTGTATCATAGTCCAAAGTTTAAACAGGCTAAACTTAAACAGGATCTATATTACATGGGATTCACAGTTATTTTTTTAAGAGTATCTATGATAGGATGCTGATAAATATCTGTATTATTAATGAGTCATGGTTCATCCTAGCCAGATCTTTGGTGATATTTTCACTTCATAGATATTCAAGTACTGGTGAGAAAATAGCTGATGATTGTCAGGTTTAGGTGCACTTTCCATTTGCTTTGGTGTTCTAAATCATTAGTCAACTAGTTTTTATAAACCTGCACTCAGTAATTATGGTGCTTTTCTTGAGATGAAACTTTGATCTGATACTTCCCAAGTCAGGACACTCTGAGCACTGCGCTTCATCATTTCTCATTCTTGCTGAAGACAAGTCAAAAGAACCAACTTGTGTGATGCAAAACCTATAGCACTGAATTTACCAGTATTTCCATAGGTGAAGAGCAACCAGCTCAAAGAAAATTCCTGTGGTGGATTCATATGCCTGTTGCTGTATAATTAAATAAAGTTGTGACTTCATTAGTCAATTTTTTTAATCTCAACCTGTTTTGCCCCTCAGTAGGAAGTCTCAGTTACAGAGCTAGCATCAGTACAAGTACCCACATTGAAGTACCTGCTGTAGGTGATGGGTACTGATACTTCTTTTTCTACCCTCACCCAAAGGAAAAGAGATTAGCTCTGACAAAGAACAGACATTGTGGCAGAGATTCAAGTGGGTCCTGCTTAATTCCATGGCAGAAAACTCATGTCGTTATGGTTACAACTGCGAGTCATGCCATGAGCGACACTGACCATGTTTGACTCTGTGGGAGAGGAACCAGGAGCTGGCTTATTCCCCAAACAGGCTCCTTAAATCTTCTGCCATCCCAGAATACATTTCATTCTGCTCTACCAGAAGAGGAGAAATGGAACACCTTTACACCCTTGTGATGGGCTTCACCATATAGATCGAACTTGTACCTGTTTCAGGACACTATAGGGGACCAAAGAAATACACATTTAATATCTTTTCTAACTTTGTTCCCTGGGCCCTCTTCTTTTCCTTTTTATTTCCTGTTAATGGGTTTTCACAGTATTTCTCCCATGAGTTGAGAGAGCTGATGATCAGCTGTGAAAGGTTGTTAGCCCCACGCTGAAGTTTTGGTTGCTGATAACTGGCTTACAGCCAGTCACTTTAACTCCATTTCCCTTGATTTAAGGTTGCTAAGAGGATCAAAAATTCATTCTCTGAACATGGAATTCATCTGCAGTTTATTGTCATTCCCTGAATGTGGTTTCAGGAAGGGGATCAGACAAGGTCTGTCTTCTAACGTCGTTTGTTTGGCAAGAGGAAAAAAAAAAGGGACAGGTTCTCAATAACTTTCTTCATGTGCAGTATCTGCCTTCCGTACTCGTGGCTGCGTGGGGCTGATCTGTTCAGAACCCATCCTCAACTGCTGACTGCTGTGTACACAGGACTTTTAGGTGACACAATAATAACAATTATTATGCACAAAGTGTTAGATTTCTGCTTAATTCTGGTTGGCTCATGGTAGTAAAGTCCCTTTTTACCCTTCAGTTGCTTCAACGAGGGTATAGTCGCTGCGGTCGTATGCAAATCTCGCCATAATTACCCACGACTTTCTCACTTCCACACTGACTGGCTGCACCAGAGCTTCCGCTCCAGGTCTGCTAGGAAACTTCTCTCATGACCTTATCCTCTACCCAGAAGTGTTTCTTTTGAACTCCAGAATTAAGACTGATGCTAAATTAGTTCTGAAGCAGCTCTAAGCCCTGGTTCAGTTTGACAGCACAAAACCTTCTTTACTTTGCAGCACAGACCAGCTCCTTTTCTGGAGCCGAAAAGTTTATTTTCAGTAATGCATGTGTAGGGAACTCAGATTGTTGACTCAGGGCGATAGTATGTCTCTAGCCAAAGTAGAGAAGTTAATTGGTGATGGAGTAACCTTTACATCTTGGTGGAGGGGTGAGTGTGTGAGGCTTATGGCAGGTCAGGAATACGTCTGCACGTAGACATTCCAGGCAGTAATAAAGTACACTCACCCAAACTGGACACTGTAAGTCAAAAGGGATGCTGTTTTAATGAGAGCTTTGTAATTAAGTTGTTCATTTGCTGGGTGAAATTGTCATTAGTAGAGGAAGGTTTTATTAATTCACCTTTTTATATAAAGAATGTAATGAATCGCTAATGTTCTTATAGATACAGACCACGATTATTTCCGCTTCCTGCCTTGCAAACATCTTGTTTCAAATTAGGTTTATCTGCTGTCTAAAACTAAATACAATGAATAGATGTATAATAAAATCTTTTAATTGTCTTAGCATATGTTGCTTTTATTAGGTGAGAATAATTGCATTCATGGGATCACCTACAAAGTCCTTTAGAATATAAAATTGAAATGGCTTCACACTGAGTGCACAAGTCCTTCTGAGCCGTGCCATTTTCCCCTTCACTGCCTCTTGTCCCCCTTTCGCTGTAAAGTTCACATTGAAGTGTGACAAGAGACACTTGACAACTGACACATGCTGGATCTTATCAGCAGTGAGTGCAGTCATGGGCCCTGACTGAAGAGCGATTGTCATTTCTACACCATTTATTCCTCTCCTAGCCTCATTGCTTGCTTCCTTTCTGAAGAAATTTTCCCTGTTAAAGTACTGTACTTGTCGTNTTTCTTTTTTTTTTTTTTTTCCCTTACGAAAGGATTTTGTTATGCATTCATCCCATAGGCAAGCCTGCAACAGACTTCCTCTAACCTCTTAGTGTCAGGACTGCTCTAAGCTGATTCAGGCTAATAAAAGCAACCCAACAAAGCTTTGATGGTGTCATTACATCTTCCTTAAATCCCTTTCCTTGCTAACATCCAATAATTCTATTACCTCTAATCAATTCACGAGCTATTTTATTTGAAAGGAAGAGAAATCAACTTCAAACCACGCCGGTGCAATTTGCCCAGCATACACAGAAGGTGATGATGTTTCTGCCATGGCTTCAATTGACTCTTTAAGTGAGTCCTGGACTATCGAGCAGTGTGAACTTTTTATCTGTGCTCTGCCAGCCCAAGCCAACAGCAGCAGAAAATAGTCCGTTGTTGCCTCCTGGAAGTTCCTTCACTTCTGCATGAGGCTGTGTGTCATTTCTGTACTGTAGGTACCAGAAGCAGTTGATAATTTTAGAGTGCTGAGGATGAGGCATCAACTTATTTCAGGAGTTCTTAAATGCAGGAGTTTTCCCAGTCTGTTTTAAACTCATCAACTTATTTCAGGAGTTCTTAAATGCAGGAGTTTGCCGAGTCTGTTTTAAACTCATTGCTGTGATGTTCTGTGCAGAACAAGTAATTTGCTGCTGTGTTTTAATTTCCCAGTGTTTTCAGGGCAGCTCAGTCCCACCAGAGTGACTTTGGGATATTCTCATTAATACTGCAGAGATGTCTGTGGAACCTCTAAGGCTATGTTCATGCATCGGCGTCTGATAGGGGTTGTGTCTGCTGAAAAGCTTATTGCCCCCAGCTCACGTCAAGCTGCACATCAGGATCGCTCTGACAGAGCCGCTGCCACCGTTGCCCTCACATAGCTCTGGCAAAATAAGCCTGGTATCTTCAGCAGCTTAAATAGTAGGGCTCTCTAAGGCAGCCTTAGGGTTGGGAACTGCTAGCACACAGGTACTGATGAGCAGCCAGACATGGGGTGGAGGTGCTGACACCTCTACCTGACATGGAAGCAGCCAGTAAAGAGCTTCTGAACATACTCTACATGATCATGCTTGACTCCCTAAAGCAATTTCAGCTAGACCATCTATCCACAGGAATTTACCCTTCTTAGCATGGTAAATTAGCTCTGGTTGGACAGGAGTGTGAAATATAAATGTACATTAGACCTCAAGCTGCCCCAGGAGCTTGACGCTGAGCAGGTGGATGACATCCAGACCCTTACCCCAACAAAACTAGGGTGTAACTAGGGGATTGCTCTGTCCATAACCTGCTGCTGAGGAGTCTTCATGTTCAGGGCTAGTTGGGTTTAATCTGGGTAAGGGCTCCATCATGTTTCTAACAGGCTTTTTAAAAGTTTGTTGCCGTTGTCACTTTTTTAATGAGGCACATGCGTCATTTCACCATACATGAGAGGCAGAGGGGTGGGAATCCTCTTTTCTCCCACGCTTTCTCCCATAGTTGTTGGTTTCAGATTAAGATTAATTTAACTCTGAACTGGGGAGGAATTCATTGCAGCCCTCATGTTGCTGAGCACTTACTCATGCAGACCACTGGGATGACTCAGCTAAGTGTGGGTGGCAAACCAACACAAGTTAGGATTGCCTGCACTCGGTAACTGACATCTAGTTTGCTTGTTAAACCGTGTCCTGGCCTGTTTAGAAATATGAGGGTTGGTTTTCTCCCCTATATGTTCATATCATAAGAACAGTATGTTCCTTTTTTTTTGTAAAAATTTGTCAATCAGACATAAATTAGAGAAGCTGTTCAAAGCCCAGTTTGGCAGCGTTACTTCTAATTTCAGTTGTCACAAGCAATACACCGCGTACGACAAGATTTCATCGCTCTCAATTGCCAAGAGAGATTTCTTAGTATACGTGACATGTAAATGACACTGGTGTCACTGCACATAAACCTGTGGTTATGCTTATGTCTGTTCCCATGTGTGCTACCTCCAGACCTGCACGTCATGAAAGTTCACAGCTAGGCTAAGCGCCGGCATGCGTCAGCGCTGGGGTGGCCGTGCGTCCTGCTTGCGGATGGTAGCCCAGCTAAGCTCACGTGCCACGGGCAAGCGTTGGTCCTGCTTGTCTTTTGTTTCCACAGGCAGCTTTCTTGCAGAAAAGGCAAGCAGAACACATATGGGGTCCTGATGGTGGTGAAATGCAGCAGCAGCTGATGGGGGACAGCCTGTGGAGACCATGGTGGCAGTGTCACCAGGTCCTTCCTCGGTGCTGAGTGAGAGGTCAGGGATGGGGAGAGGAATATTTGATTCTGATTGAAGTGAAATTAAAATGTAGAGCTGGATAGCAGTGATGAATTACGACACTGTAGCTGAACTGTAGGTTTTAATAATGTATTTTAACTCCAACAATGTTGTAAAAAAATGCACCAGCTTCTTTATCCTAAAAAAGAGAAGGAGCTTTGCACGAAGGTTCTTGTTCCAAAATGCAAAGTTCATCTGAATTTCTTTTTCTGATCATCTCAAGAAAGGTTTAAATGTACTTTTAGTGCATGTGAAGGACCATCCAGTTAAGGCTGAGCTTTTTTTTTTTAACTTTGCTGGTGCACCAGCAAGAAAAATGTACAAGAGAAGGTATTTAACATCAATCAGACTAGAACGCTGTGTCTCTTGAATTAAACCCTTGGTAGCAGAATCCCTGGACTTTTCGTTAAATATGATTTTGTATTATGATTTATCACCCAGTCATGACAAAATTCTGCCATGTTATTTAAACATTCAAGGAAAGAAGATGTAAGCAGGTGATTTACAGTCTATTTTCCTTACCTCTGTGTACTGCTTGTTCATTTACAGATAATTTGCTTAAGCAGGCAAAGATCATGTGAGAATGGCTTTTGTCAGTAGTGTGTGTATATAGATCAATCATAGCTCGATAACTGAAAGTGTATCCTCTTATCAAATATTAGGCAGAGTTTCACAAGTGTGGAGGATGCTGTGGAACTTCATCGCTCTATCACAATGTTCTTCATTGTAGGTTATACATGAAGTGTCATTTCCTTTTAAGGACTGCTCTAGACAAATGTCACTTATTTGCATTTTAATATAGATTTTCAGTTTATTGAATCAAAATAAAGGAGTTTATTTCCCTTTCAATAAGTTTTTAATAGCTTTTCCAGTACCAGGACATTTAGAGTAAAACCAAGCTTCTGTATTTCATATTGACATGTTAAAGAAATATGAAACCTAAATCCAGTTCTGGAGTTAGGCTTGGTGGGTTCATAAAATTGGAGAGAGGAAAGTTAGAAAGGCTGTAGAGAAAAAGGAATCAGAAAGGAAGGTGGAGAGGGAAGCTAGACAAAGTGGATCTGTTAGTTGTTTGAATCACTTGTGGGATCAGAATCTGGAGGTGCCCATGGGCAGCAGTCAACAAGGGATTTTCCTCTCAGAGGTCCAGGTATAGGTTAGTGAGAATAACATTTTGATTATAAGATTTTAAAATCCTACTCAGCAGAATTAGGTTCATTTAAACCACCATGGTAATTCTTAAACTAATTTGATTTCCAGGTCCTCCACGTTGCAGTATCAGGGCATCACAAGCAGAAAGGTGGTGGTTCTGGAACAGATTATCTGGAAGGAGACTAGTTAGGAGCAAAGGAGCTAATCAAGAGAGAAGAAGAGTGAAGATCAGGAGGAGACACTTCTGAGAAATTGTTCTGCTTTAGGATGGGATGATAATTTATTTTGTCCCTGGCACAATGAAACTGTATAAAGGGAGGAGGTATCTCTTCTTGATCATTATATCAAATGGGGAATTTGGAATGTGGACAGCTGGTAAAATAGAGGGTTTGAGGAAGATGATGACTTACTCTTTTATTAGTACTATCTGCACCTGATGTAATTGCCATCTTGGTTCTGGAAAAGCAAGTAATGGCTTTACAGAAGCAGGGAATGTAAAATACTTGGTTAGCTTTCTGAGTGAAGTCAAAACATATGCAGCACAAGCAGCAGTCATGGTTACGTTTGCGATGGGGCAGTCTGAAGAGGATGTGGAGCAGACTAACACCGATGGTGCTGCAGTACCACCGTGTTTAAAGGATCAGGTTTGATTCTGTCACACTACCCACTGCTAGAACCATTCAGGGTCTGGCTGCTCATCAGTGAAGCCAGAATTAAAAATTGTCACTGTTTTTGGGAAAGATTGTGAGGACAGATTGCTTTGACATTTGGTAAAGCAGGAGAAGACCCTGTGCCCATCATCAGCCTCCTGTTTTGCACTGTTATTTCTTTGCAAAATGAAAGAAAACATTAATCTGAGACACGTGTCTAAGCATTAATCATGCCACAGCCATCATTGTACAGGGCTACCCTACTTTATCCAGACTGTAGGCAGTAGCAAGAAGCCACACTATTTCTGCATTAATTCTTCCCCTTTTTCCTGTATATTTTTGTCTTTCTGCCCCATGATTGGTATTTGTTGAAGATATCCATGCACAAATAGCCTTTTTTCTCTTGTGCCCTTCCTGCACACACATTACAAATGAGCCCAAGTGACACAACAAGCAGTTGCTGTAGAAGTTAGTGAGATACAGAGAAACACAGCCTTTGTTATCTAGACATGAGGGAGGAAATGGAGAGTCAGGAGAGGTGTAGATTTTTATTAACTTGCAGTTGGAATAGATTCGAGCTGCAACAGCAGTGGAAAGGTATATATTTACCTTTAAGTGTTCTGCTTAGTTTTGTGCATTCGTATGAGCTCCGTTTTACAGCATGCAATTTCTTTCAGAGATTTCCAGAATTTCCTCTTCAAAAGACTCTTGCAAAGCAGCAGAGCTATGCCATCTTAGCAGAGACAATTACAAATTACTAATTTAAGTGCTTCTTAGAATGATTTTCTTTTTGTTTTGTATAATTTCCACACTTATAAAATCAAACTTTCAGTTAAATGTTTATACAGTAATTCAGTCGGCTTAAGCCATCTGCTGGCATGGCATCTGCAGAGTTGTTTTGATGCATACTCAGTATTGTTTCCTTCACACATCTTGTAGCCTTGTATTTTGGTTGCAAAAGGAATTTTTTTTTTAATTTTTTTCCCCCAACACAAAAGAAGTGCTGTTTATATCCCTGGATCTAATTGCCAGCTTTATTTCCAAACTCTACTTCAAATCAACTTCTTATGCCTCTAAAAACCTTATTCTGATTGACGTTTACTTTTCAAGACCTGTATTCAGCCTTATCTCACTCTTTTATTATACTTGCCTTTATATCAGTATTCAAAAAAATCCTTATCGTTTGTGAAGAGTATAGGTGGGCTTGGAGCATTAGTATTCATACTTGCATGTTAACAACTGTTATAACACGTACCAGAGGGAAAATATTATTTCTTGTAAATGCTCAATAATTACAGTCTTTATTGCATCAAAAGCTGTGTTTTGACAGATAGTGGAAAGCTTTCAAAGCTTGTGTGGGATGGATGACAGATAGCTGCAGGTGGAAAATATTTTTTTTAGGTAGTGGGTTTTCTATCACCGATACTGTAAATATTCTTCCAAAATAACATTAACCTTCCAAACAGGATTGGTAGTGTTCAATGATAATATGTGTATTAGCAAAAGATACTCGGGAAATAATTCTTAATGATTCCATCTAATTAATCTATGGTTGGGACATTAATGTCTCTTTTCATTAAGTTGGGAAGTATGAAAGACTAGAAAATTACTGCTGTGCTGGATTTAGTGCTTTAGGTATAATTTGAATTGATGTGCTAAATTCTTGGTCATAACATGCACTAACACCCAGTCTAAGAAAAATTAAAAGGAAAGCTTATCTGCTATTGCAGTTTGCAAGAATACCTGGATGCTGTTAAGCCATTTGTAGCATATGCCTACATGAGTGGATTGTTTTATCCATCTTATGACACATTCCCCAATTATTTTCAGCACATGTGATATCTCAGTTTGTGTAAACACCAGCATAGAACATTAAGTTGGATGGTAACTTCTTCCCTTTTTGTTTTTGGTTGTTTTTTTTTTATTATTTTTTTAAAGTCTGTTGTCTTATTGGATAAACATTTGCATTTGCAATTAAGCCGCATGAACCAGTTGTAACTACTGCAAATGAGGTCATGGGAAGTCTGAGAAAGTTCATCTGAACTTGCAGTTCTTTTGTTTGGTGTGTAGATGTTCTGATCAAGTTTGTGCTATAGTCAACTGGACCTAACAGCACGATTTGTGCTGAAAGCCTAAGTCATGTGTTTTAAGAGTTTAACGAGCACAATAGCAGTGCTACCACCTCATTTGGACACATCCTGTGCTTTGTGTGAAATGCCTGAGCCCCTGCAGTTTCAAGTGTCTCTCAACTATTAAGATACCTCCACAACCTAATAGGATTTTAGGTTTTCAATGCACTTGAGAGTAATCCAGTTGTGTTTACTCCATCTTGAACATGATGGTTGTCTGTTGAAGTCAATGGCAAGGCTCCCATCTGACTTTAGTGAGATAAGGATTGTAAACTTTGAGAGAAAAGGCAGCTGGATGTAAGATTTCTGTCAACTGTCTTTAATATTGCATCTAAATTGAGAAGGCCACTTCTCTTACTTCAAGATTGTGGGGATGCTAAAGTGTACTTGACAGATGTCTTGCCAATGGTTTGAGCTGATTGCTGAGAAGTAGCTCTCAGCATCCCTCTCACAGACTGAAAGTGAATGCAAGTTGGGCTTGAGCATCAGTCCATTCAGAATGATTAAACGAGGCAGAGACAAACTATCTGGCATCAAGTGCTGCCACCTTTTATTAGCCCCTTACATCACACAGAAAGCCAGAAGGCACCAGCCAGATACGTGGCTAGATAGAAGATGTTCGGATTCCCGCTACGCTTAACTGAAAATACTGCTAAACCCAAATTCACTGTACCCAGCTCCTGCAGGGGTTCCAATCTGACTCTTTATCATTTTTTTGATAATGACATGGACCATCCCAAACTGTAGACTAAAGCACCATTTCTGATGACCAGTAACTTTCTGAAGAATGATTCTTTTCCAAAAAAAAGTTCAAAGAGCTGAGACAAGTGGACTAATTTTGTACGTGAATCATTCGGTAGATGGGTCTCCCTATGGAATGTCATTCCTTGAGAAGTCAGCAGGGGTCACTTAAGTTCATTATTTTGCAGCAAATTCACTTTTGGACTTGTCAGAAAGTAAGAGCTAAAAATCATTTAGGTATGTATCATTTGTGCCACTGAGTGATTTTTCTTTCTACGATTTAACTCGGCTGAAAAAGGTGCTCAGAAGTGAGTAAGGGTAGTTAGATAGTGCAGCTCCAATGCAGCATTTGGACAGAACATAAATGTATTTTACATGTTGCCAAAAGAAAAAGATTATGCCACTTAAGAGCACATTGCACTTTAATGGAAATTTATTGTCAAAGGTTTATTCTCCTTGAAGGGTATGGCGTGGTGGCAAAACAAGGGACAGAGATCTTGTTACAGACCATCATTTTTACTCGTATGAAGCAAATGGAAAAACACTGAGAGTCAACTGGATGATATTGACTGAAAAGGATTTCTGTGAATTTGCTGGGAAGCCAGACACATTTCCATGGAGAGATGTGTATCCAGTAGAAATAACCTGTTTCTCTCTTTGAGTGGCAGCACACGTGCACATTCACGCTGTGGAGGTGCTTGCAGCTCCAGCTCTCTAGCCCAGATGGTCCCCAGGATCAGTGTATGCATGTCCCCCTTCCCTCTGTAACCACTGCTGGGCAGTGCATGGGATACTGTGCTCAGCTCCCTCTTCTACCATGGTTTCTGGATGGAGCATCTTAGGAATTCCCTCAGGAAAGCTTTTGGCTGCCTTTTTTGAAAGGGGGAAAGGTCCAAATATTGCAAAAGCTGAATTTCCAGCATTGGATGCTTCTTAAAGCTCTCTTTAAGGACATAATTTAAAAGAAAGGTATACAAAACCCTTGTGCACTTTAGCTGAAATCCTGGAGTTTTCTGTAAGTTTCCTTTGTATTTCAAATTTTTTCATGCTGGGCAGACAATTTATTGAAGTTCCCTTCTTTTCCTACTTTTCAAGATGGATTCATCAGAAAACATTCTGAACATCGGCCAAAGGAGCAGCCCAAAGAAAAACTGTGGTGCTGTTAGCCTTTTTGTAAGAAGAAAAATCATGCTGTTGTCAAGAAAAAAAATGTAGACATGCAAAAGTAGGGATAGGAAGAGCCTCCAGGTGGTTTTGCAGCATTGAGTGGCATGTGTGGTCTTTGAAAAGGAGCTCCTTTAATCCTGAGCTGGTACCAGCTAGAACTGACAGCGTGGTAGAAGTGTCTTCCAATAAGAACAGTATTGCATGGGTTTCCACCTACATGATCCAGAAGACCTCTGCATCTATTACATACCCAGAGCAGTTGCCTTCCTTATCCTTTTCACTTAGTGCCAGGACACCGAGCCGAGCATCGGGGCTCTCTGGGCTCCCATTTCTCAGCCTCCTCTTCCCTTGCATTGCGGTTTGAGTGAAAGCATCAAGAAAAATAAGCTAATGGTTCTCAGAGATTAGGCTGTCTTTTGCCAAAGGAGTTTCAGAGGTGCATGCCTTAGTATAACAGCATTGGCATCATTAGTGCTGCAGCAGAGAACTCTATCCAAGGAGACTAGATGAGGCTGGAAAGAGGTGCTGCGGACAAATGAAGAAGGCAGCATAAAGCCTCTAATCCTTCCAGAGATAAAGCACTTGGAGCATTGCATAGAGCTAATCAGGGACACACAAATTATCAGCATAGCAGTTGCAGGAAAGAGCCTTGCACGCAGAAGAAAGCAGAAGTCAGCTGGGTATAGATCTGATGTGTAAATATACACCTACACTGGTAGAAATAGGAGTGAGGAATAAGCAGTTTTCAGCAAAATTTAGGAAGCCCAAGTGATGTCCTTCATCACCTTACCTCTGCTCTGGAACCTACACCTGACTTCCTTTGCTCCCTTTACTCTGCAGTCAATTAGCCTGGGAATGAATGTTCTCTTTGTACATGCCTTTTTTCTTTGCTATTGGCTTTGTTGTTGCAGTTCGTTCATTGTGTGGTTGTCCTAAAAGAGCAGAGGAAATTTGACATGGCATCTGAAAGCAGAGAGATGCAAAGGTGCTTCACAGTCTGAAGGTCAAGTAATATCTTTAGTTAAACACACAAAACTGTTCCAAAATGTAACTACGATGTGTGTGAGGATCTCCCAGAGCAGTACAAAACAATTGCATGGAAGGCAGCTGTAGGAGTTCTATGCTCAGATACTTTATCAGTGTTCCCTTGATATTTTAAGTGAGCAATTATGTAAATATACATATACACGCTTGTACGTATTTGAATTTCAGAGTTGGGTAGCATTAGAGAAAGATAACCTGCTGTCGGGCAATACCAGTTACTCCATCTCTAGCATTATTGTTGGACATGTACTGGTTTCCTAATAACAGTCAAAGTGATCATTCAGCTTATATTTACCATGCCTGGATTTAAAATGCAAAGCAGCAACATGCTTCATGCAAATGTCAACTCTGTCTGTGTTCTGGGGTGCAGGTCCAGAGGAGGAAACAATAAGTTTATTCTTCTCCCCAATTAGACTTTTGTGAAAGGCTCAGTTATGTCTCCAACTATCACATTGAACACGCACTAAAGCAGCACATTAATGTGCCTTTTAATGCTTCTTAGGAGTAGATCAAAAGAAATGTCAGGTGCACTTTACATTCCTCCCATGATGTGTCTGAGGCTGTTAGTGCGTCACCTCGGCGAGGGCCGTTGTTCCCAGACGGCCGTGCTCTGGCTGTGGGTGCTCCTCCGAGATGCTCCTGAGATGCTCAGGGGTTTGCCATGGCAGTGCTACACCTCTTGTCTTGGCTCCACAGTTTGCTGAAGCTAGTAGAGCTGTGCTGCTGTCACCGAGAGCAGGGTTTGGCACTTGCTCATTGGCAGGAGAAAGGAGTTACTGAAATCAATCCTGGAGAAAATGGCTTAGAACAACATGCTGGAAAATGGAACTTAATTAATGGGAGCAAACTTGCAAACCTCTCCTGTAAACTGTTATTATTTTGTTTGCTTGCTTGAGGGAATATGTCAGAGCGGTGTTTGCCTTTTCTTAGTACAAGCTTGGCTGTTCTACCCATCATTTATTTTTTACGTGATTAGCAGGTGGACTTGTGGCTCTGTCACTCCAAACACAAGATGCTTGAAATCTGCAGGAGACAACTTTCCTTAACAAGGACAGCATTGTCTTCACTGGTCCTGCGTTGTTTGGCTCTGTAATGGTGTGACGACTGATGCGTTGTGTGGAGAGCACGTGGCTCCCATCATAGTATGGGGCTGATATTGCCCAAAAGATTGCAGGGGCATTTAGTGCATGGGACAACCGGGATGTCCTGGACTCTCACTCCCACATCAGACACTGAAAATAGAGTTTAGCCCCTGAGGTTTGCAAAGCTGAGTGGGTATAGCATTAAAAGGGAAGATGAACAGCGGAGAAAAGGTACCTGACGTCCGATATAGGATGAAAACTGTAAAGCACAGGGGACAAAGCTTAGGAAAGTAGGTGAGAAGCAAAGGAGGAGTAAACATACAGGGGGAAGAAGCAGCAATAAAATACAAATACTGCAGTGTGCAGGGTAACATGGATGAGAACAAGAAGCTGGAATTAATGCAGAAGCGGGAAACAATGAGAAGGGTTCAAGTTTTGTAACAAAGTTCATTTCTATATGTTTTCCTCTTTCAAATGGATGCTTTGAATAAATAGTGCTTTCATTTCCCGTGAGGCAGAGGTGAATAATAAGTACCTCATCAGGGGACGCCGGTCTCCCCAACATCAGTCATCTGCTTGCAGCCTTACACTCTGGCAGTGCTTTGGCTGAGCAAATTAGCCTGAAGTGTTGTGCCCTTGGCTGGCAAATCCTTTCAACCCGGTTGAACGGACAAAATGAATACCCAGATTGTTCCTACGTCTGTTATTCTCTCGTGTTTATCTGGCTGAGCTGTCAGTCAGGCCATTATAACTGTGGTGCACACTCAAATGACTTGTCCACTCACAAAAGCAGAGTCTGTTGATGATAAGCTAAACAAAACTGGAGAGCGACTGTTGACAGAGTTGGGGGATCTTGCAAATGTCTCAGGTAAAAGCAGAAATGCAATTTGGGAAGGTGCAGCAGGAGCTTTTCTTACGCGTGCGTAGGTTTATGGTGTTCGCTTTGATTTGTTGGCAGACGATAAATGGGCATTTATAATGAATTGGGTTCCTCTCTACTTTAAACAAATTAAGCAGCACGCAGAAGATTTCTGAAGCTCGAATGTATTGCTCTTACTAGAATTAATTAGCCTGAAAAGACAGAATTTGCTCATCAGGCTTTGCCAGGAGAGAGCATAGCTGCGATCTGCCATGTGCCATCCCCAGCGCCGCGCAGGAGGAGCGACGAGCACCCACAGTGCATCGGGTGGGCTGTGTGGGGCTTGCTGGGGAGAGCAGCCAAGCCTTCCCATGGGTCTCTGGACATGGTTAACCCTGAGCTTTTAATTACCCTGCTTCGGGCTGACAGGTCCCGCGGGTTTGAACGTGTCGGGTGTTTGCGCCTTCCCAGGCAGGGTGGATGTTTGGGTGAGAGGGACTCCTTGGTTTTTCCTCGTAAAAGGAATAAATATCTGAAATATCCAGCAAAGCAGTGAATGATGCAGGTGAAGTGCTGTATAAAGATTCATTTCCTGACTTTTAATTTTTCCTGTAGGACCCCAAGCTAGAAGTAGGACTCTGAGCCTCTCCTGAAAGTAATTCAATTGCATGACATTAAATAAGGCAGCACCTGTCTACTGAATGTGAATATAGCCAAAGCTTTCTCGGTCCTTTAGCTTCATGTTTGGGATGATAATTAACAAGCTTAAAGTTTACAGATTGTGAACGAAAAAGCAGTCTCAGATGTTTGAACAGTGCTGAGCTGTATAACAGCAAGCATCTCCTCTGGCTCCTTCCCAGGCAGAGAAACTCATTCAGTGCTGGATTGCCAGAGAGTTTTCTTCAGCATCCCAGCATCCTACATTCTGCAGCGGGAAAGGGAAAAGACAAGACTCCTAAGTTTCATGAAGAAGCAGAGAGAAGCTCAAGTAAAGGAGGTCCTGTGTCTTGCTGGGAGTTTGTTAGGATGCACAGTTAGCAGGGAGATGCCACTGAGAGCACGGCACAATGAAGCCACATCTCTGATCAGCAGCTGGTGCCTTCAAAATCCCAACCCCAGTAGCCTTGTTGGCTGTGATGATAACTGTAACGGATGGTGCAGCTATTTTTCATCAAATGCTTGTTAGTCAATTTATTAGATTCCTAATATACTAATGCACTCATTTGGCAGGCATCTCGGCAAACAAGACTTGCAGTGGAGTGTACTCATTCAAAGTCACGCTAACTCACAGGTTGCTGATTTCTCATCAGCACTCGGAAGATAATTTGCAAATGTGCCATTTATCATTATGCGCTTTGTAGAAGCAGATCCCATGAATGGGATAAACAGATAAGAGTCTAATAATGAACATTTCCTTCCCAAACACCAGTACCAACTTCCAGAGTATTACATTCTATATACATTGCACATACTGCCCCTATATGTGCATCTGAGTTTGTACGTACTCGTAAAGTAGCTGGTGACAGAGTTTTGTAAGGGTGGCTAATGCACTTACTGTCTTTGCTGAGTCACACAGAGTTGGAGTAGGTTAGGGTCACGCCTACTGAAAGACATAGGACTTCAGTTTGTAGTTGTTTAAGAAGCAATGAACACATGTGGATTTTTTCACCATGAAAAAATCCTTCCGGCTTTCTTTTTCCCACGTGACACATAATCATCTGGGAAAAGACACTGGCAAAGCCAACAAAAGGATGTTTGGAGGCTGGATGATAAGGACCATATGGCATAGGTTGTTGGAGTGCTTTTATTCCAGCTGTGTGGGTGCTCTGACCTGTACTGCTGTTTGCCACTGCATTTGACTTTGCATTGATGGCTGGTTTTTATTCACTTGTTACTTTTAACTGGGAAGAAGTCTAAAGTAACAGTAGCCAGGCGATCAGTCTGCAAATGCAATTCCAGTCTCCTCTTGTGACATTCAGGGTGGAAGCCCTGCATACAAATTGTTGCTACTTATTTTTGTTTCTGCAGATGTGATTTTATTAAATGAAAGGTGTAACAAGAAGCCCAGCATAGGAAGGACCCCTTTTGCCAAATGGCTCTGTGCGTTTAGCTCTGCGACTGATCTCCAGCAGAGCCGGGAAACCATGCAAAGATATTGATAATTGATTCCGTTTTATATAAGTTAAAAACTAGCTTTTCCCTCCTAGTGTGAAGGTAATGGGTTTTGTCTGTAGAAAGATAATAATCCTATGAACCATTTCTACGCCCTCTATTAAAGAATAGTACAGCTTGCACTTGAACATAATGCCCATGTCAGCTCAGCTTTTTAAACATTCATCTTAAAAGAGTCTTCAAGGACTGGAAAGAGATCTTCCCCAGACACTGAGCTAAGTTTGAGGAACTTAAAAAGTCATGAAGATCCTGTCAATTAATGTGTTTATTCTTATACATCTACTCTGAGAAAAAGCATCTTCAGACATGAAAGCTGTTTTCTTTCGATTAAAAAGTTGTCATTGCATTTAGTTTCCATAGATAATGCAGAGGGGATTATTTTTTTCTTCCCCTTGCTGTACTGGGGGATAAATGCATCTCTTTTTTCTTCTCACCATTTTCCTCATAGGAAAATGAATTTATTACAAGAACAAAACAAAAAAAAAAAAAAGATGGAAGAAGAGAACTAAACTGAAACCTTGCCTCCAAATTTGTATGCAGGGGGTGACTTGATTTATAAGCTTAGGTAATTTCATCTTTGTTCACACTCCTTCAGTTGAAAGGCTCCCACAAACTGTTACAGCACTGAAGAGATGGGGAAATTTATCAAGCTATTTATCAAATTATTTTCACAGTCTGTCAAAATCATAAGCATGCTAGAAGAGAAACATAAAGGGTAGGTTTGAACAGAGGAGCATGTCTGAGTATCAGCTGGACTGCAATACAGCCCAGGAGCAAAGACACGGCCAAAGGCTGTGACGGCATCTGCCCTCGAACCCAGTCCTGGCACTAGTGGTATTAGGTCCTTACTTGATGGATTATAGGCTGAGAAAATGAAGTAGAAAGCATCATTAGACAGAAGGAGAGGTCAGAGCAGAGGGGATAGACTTCCCCTCTCTCTGAGTCTCTGCTGTGGTTTACAAACAGGGATGGAGTTGAATCTAAATGGTGCACATCCTCATCTGGGAATGAATCACACCCTGAGATGGGGCTCCAGGCTTTGGAGCATCCTTGGTGGTGGGTCTTGGGAGACCATGTTGGCAAAGCAGGGAAAAAAAAAATCCAAACAAAAAAAGCAACCAAGATTGAAGGAACCAGTCTAGTAAGAAATCTTTAATTTCTAATGAGCTTTAAAGGATTTGAGAGAGTTTTTTAACAAACCAGTTCAAGTACATGCCTTCAGATTATAAAAGTACCTGAAATTGCCTAGAATATCAGCATGCATAGCTTGTTAGTATTTACATATATTTACATAGGAAAACAAGAGAAAGATCTACAGTTATTTACAGTCTACATAGGAGAAGAGAAAGGCAGCATAATTGTATTTCCTAAAATACAGTAGTTGAATAGTCAGCACATGCATATTAAGATATATTTGCATGATAGAACGCAAATGTTTTAAGACATACCTTTTTAACTCCCTATGCTAAGGTATAGCATAATAAAGGTAATTTTTTTTTGTTTTGTTTTGTTTCTAGTCTATTTGCATCAAGTGCTTTAAAATGTTCACTAACACAGCGGCAGCATTATTTACCCTGGCAATTAAAGCAACAGTACACACGATAATTTCCTACTAACTAGCAACAAGCTGCTGGTGAATGAAATATCTATTGTTTCTCATTATCCATCGACCAACATACAGGGATCTCTCCTTGTAAAGGCAGTGCCTAAGCTATCACCATTAATTATAGAAGTAATATAAATGAGACTCTACAGTATGTACTAAATGAAATATTAACAAGGCCAGTGTCTTTGAGCCTGAAAGATGCACTAACAGGGCACACTTTACAGCAGGCTATCTATGAAAATCACACATACATAATACAGGAGTGCCTGGCTTACAGCTCTCAGCCTAGACTTTAGAGGCCTGTTTGCTAGATCTGTATTATTGCAAAATACATTCCCTTAATTAGTTTCTGGAAGACAGTGTTAGTAGTTAATTTCTTACCGTGATATGTCCCCATCATAACACCCTGTGGTTTTTCAATGCATTGCATTACTGAAATGCGTGTGTCTGTGTGTGTATGTGCATGTGTGTATCAACAGATGAAAAAAAAAAGTCCTTATCTTTAAAAACTAAACAAAGAGTTTGTTAAATATTTGTCCCAAAATGTCACTTGCTTAGAAAGCATTGTGTTATGTGGGTTTGGGTTTTTTCTCACTTATATCTGAAATGAAAGTCAGTCTAAAATAATTATCTGTGCAATGGTGGAAGCCAAATGTCATATTGTGATAACATTCTTTGCAATACTGCATATGAAAAGTCTAAATTTTGACTAGTAATAGTATTAAAAAGATATATAAATATATACAGCATATACAGGACCATATGTATACATACATTTATATAAAGTATATATATAATTAAAGTTAGGTACAGCAAAAACATAAAACATTTCAAGTCAGCATAAGTTAATAACAGAAGTGATTTCAACGAATTCTCATCTATGGATGCCCAAACAACAGCCAGCTGCTTTCTGATGATTTAGTTGCAGCAGCATATCTAATCTATATTTTTTTTGGCAGGATAAGTTTATTGCCAACAACCTTTTTGTCCAACTCTTCAAGTTACCCATGCCTGGAACAGTCCACCCTCAGCAGGCAGGATAGGTATTTCAGGAGGATTTCCATTTTTGACAGCAGCCTGGAAGTTGTGATAGGACTCGTGATTATATAAATGCACGTTGTGTAATCTCAGCAAGTGAGGGACAGAGATTTTTGGGTGTGATCAGCTCCCAACAGTGCTGCTGTGATGCCCTCACTTGTGTGCTCTCCGCTTCTTGCTCCACTGGCCAGTGTTGGCACATAGGGCAGGGGACAAGCAATGGACAGCAACATAATATGGTCAACCTGATTGCACCCTTTTACCCCTTTACACCCTGAAATGGAGATCTAAAGTTTTCCTCAGGGATTTTTCCCAAATCCAGCATTTAGCAAGCACTGTTGCACCACTGCTCCATTTCAGAAGAAAAGAGAAGCAGTACTGGATGGTAGCAGTTTTCATGCTGTGTTCAGAACTGCCACTTCAGTGGAGCAGCGATGTCTGCAGAGGGTAAATCATGTGTGAATGGGAGTTCAGCGGGCAGGAGAAGAAAACACAGAAGCGATCTGTGTGATAATGTGATCGGCTAAGAGGGATGGGGCGAGCAGCCTGCAGGGCATGCTGCTGCTCCTGGTGATGAAATGCTGGTTGGGCAGGGCAAAGCCATATGTTCCAGTAACATTTTTGAAGCTTAAGATGGCTCTGTGTCAGGCTTGAAACAATTTTCAGAAACTGATTGTGGACTCTAGTGAAATGCTGGGAAAAGGAAGGAATATGGTGCTGCCTGTGGTAACCAGCTCCCTTCCAGGTGCAGAGGTGCCTGCTGCTGCCTTAAACGTTTCACAGCTATCTGAGATATCTGTGAGGAGCTGGCAAATACAATACCAGACCCATGGGAAATATGTGTCCTTCTGGAGGACAGCTGTAGAGAATGCAGGGCATCCTAAGGTGGCTCAGATGTTAGATCCATCCTAGGCAGCTGAATCCTGCCCTACTCCTTCTTGCATATGCAAAGTGTAGACAAGATGAACCCATAGACCAGCCTCCCAGGGGCTGGTTCCCTCTTAATTTTTGAAAACACCAATAGTGCTTTGGCTGGTTAGGAGTTTTACCAAGCTCTCTGGGAGCTGGGCCAGAAGAGAGCGCAGGGGTGAGAGTGAAGAGACTGGAATAGGGTCCAGCGTAGCAGAAAGCGTAATTGATTAAAGAATTATGTTTCTACAATAGAGAAAAATATCCATGATTTTAAAACATAATTACATTTTTTTGTCAGCTCTTTTGCCAGCCTCCTAAGCATTTTAACAATAGTTTATCATATAACACCTTATACTTACATAGTGCTGTTCACCAATAGTGTGAAAGCACTCTATAAATCTGAATGAGTCCTCACAACACCCCTGTGAGGTGGGTAAATAACAGAACTCTCCCCATTTTACAAATGAGAAAAGTGGGGTACATGGAGTTGAAATGCCTTGTCCAAGTTCACTTGGGAAGTAAAAGACAAAAAGAGAAAACCAACCCAGTTCTCCTGACTTGACGTCCTGTATTGTATTTTTTTTCCCTGTGGAATGATTGCAGACAATCTGTTTGACAGTGGATGTCAGAGGTTGGAAGTTTTCGAGCACTATCTCTAACACAATTGAGAACATATGGGTGTTGCATAACACAAACAACGTGGTGCATTATCAAAATACATTTATTACAATGGACACGTTTTCTTTTGCAAAGTTAAAACCCGGCATGTAAGTTAAATATAGCTGCATATACTGAATAGTTGAAATAATCACTAGGTCTTAATGCCTCAGCAGCTGAAAACAAATCCTCTTTTGTGAACTACTGCAGTTTCCTTACTCAAAGAACGTAGCACACTTATCTTCTATAATGTATGTAAAGAATACTGTAAATGTGTAAAGGTCTTAATGGCACTAAGCAAAGTTACAGCTTGAAACCAAGTACTCTTTGCAAGTAGAGAAGCTGATGGAGTTTTGAGTCTTTGTAGTTGGGAATTAATTGAAAAAGGAATACATCAGAGGGAAAAAAGCAGACCCTACAGATTTCGGTGGTATTATCTTCTAAGAGATGCTTTGCTGGTTTGAATGTGGTGATGGGGGAAGGGGAGGTGGTTGAGAATCTCTGGTTTAGATGTGGTTTGGTGAGACCTTTGAAAAGAGTGTAATTACAAAGTCAGTTCAGGGCACATTCCCCTGCTGGCACTTGGGTGGAGATGGGACCTGAAGTCAACTGAGCACGATTCGTTTCATAGATCATATTTGGCAGCTCCATAGGTTTATTTTTTTAGCTGCAGATATGATTTCAGTTTATCATACTCACCCACACTAGAAAAGGCAGGTCTCAATTTCATATTTCCTTGCTGAAAAAGCAATCAGGGATTCCAGCTTTTTTTGCAGGACACTAATACATACATATTCTGAGTGTTACTCAAAAGTGTGCGTTGGGGATTGCTCTGAGTGAGAGGACTGCAGCAGGAGCCGAACAGTTCTCCTGTCACCTCACGTGTGAGACTCAAACTCGTTCAGTGCATCACACAAAACGTCCCTCACAGCTCTAAGTTGCCCTGGTAGGAGACAGGGAAAAGCGATGCCTGGCATGGAGAAGCAGGTCACTCGGCTACGACTGGCCTCAGCCATGGCTCATAGCACCACACAACTCTTGAGACTGCTCCTGAAAGCACTTCAGGAACACCCTGAAGGTCGAATGAGGACGTAAGGATTTTAGACTTGCTACTGTTAGAAGAGGTCATCTCACTTCAAATACTTGGTAAAAACTGGGGCTTAATGGAAAAATAAATACCAATCATCTGTTGAATCATTTTAACTTTACAGAGAAAGGAGTGAGTATATTTTGAGGAGGCTTTGCATAAAAATCCCAGCTGGGGATTGCTAGCAATCCCAGAAGGAACAAAGGCATCGAGGGCAGGTTTCTCCCAGGGGGGTGAGCCAAAGCGCGGCTGCTGAGCCGCAATCTGGAGCGGTGGCTTCCCAGCCCGCTGCGGGCAGCCGGTGCCCAGCTCGGCCGGCTGCCTGGGTGCGTGCCCAGGCGGTGTGTCCCTGCAGTATCCATGCCAGGCTTGCAACAAGCCACAGGGCTGGGCCTCAGCAAGGGCCAACCCGTGGGGCTTCTGAGAAAGCGACGGACCTGGGCTGATTTACACCAGGGGAAGATGTGGCTCGAGGAGAATGACATTGCAGCTGTATGTGTTAGGGTTTGGTTTGGGCAATTTGGAACCGATGGTTGTAGAGATCGTTTTGTTTGTTATTCCAAGGAGTTTTTATATTTCCCATCAGATCAGGAAATGACCACTGCTGAAGCTAGCTGGTGGAGAGCTTTTCTCTCTCTAGGAGAACGGATTCAAAATCACCAGGGTGCTTTGCAGAGAAGGTGAGGGAGACCCCACTGGCTTCACGACCTGGAATATGTTCATACGACCTCATTTCCACACTGCTGTGTGATGAGCTTTTCCACTATATATGGTATGTTCACAGCTCTGTTGTGTGGATCTGATATCTCTGTGTTAGGGATGTGTTAGCTTTGTCTAATAGTCCTGAGATGAATAACAGGAAAAGCCTGAAGAGTTTTAAGGAAGCACTTACCTTTTTATTTCACTCGAGCTGCTTGCTTTGAACCTGGGCTTTGTCCCAAATCGTCGCCTCTCATGTCATTTTGAATTCACCTCTTTCCACTGGCCATCTTTTAAAATGCACCGCGCTAAACTTAACCTCAGGCTACCGAGATAACTGGCCTTAATCCTTAATTTTTCATAAGAAAATAAAAACCTCCTTTTCACAGAATCTGATCCCGTCTCCCTGGCAGGCAGTGTTTAATTTGTGCCCTTTACAGAGTTCAAAGTGGATCTTTCTCATTTGTAGTTGATAAGTACACAGATAAGTTATGGCATTGTTTCTATTATTTATATGCAAACCTGCTTCAGAACAGGAATCTAATTTTAGAAAATAAACATGCATTTGAAAGCAGACAAAGCCAAAAACTAAACATTAACTGTCTAATATGTTTTCTTATCAGGAACATAAATGGTATCTTAGAATGCTAACGGATGCCTTGCATATATTAATGAGGGTATTACCGTACACTGTATATCAAGAACCCCTTTTCTTTTACTGTTAAGTTATTCAATATTAATTTGTATTCAGTGCCATCAGGTACAAATTGACAGCTAGCAGTTATGAAATAAATGCCTATGAACTAGCAGCTACTTAGTATTTTCGTCTCAACAAAGGATTTTGGAAGGATGGATAATTTAGATCTTTGAGCCTCAACTATAAATAAACAGCCACTGCCGTATAAATCCCACCCTGCTGCAGTTGAAGATTGTATTACAAAACTGACAAATGATTTGCAGAAGAGAATGATGAACCCTTATTACTAAGACACTCTTCAACTTAATCCAAAACAAGATTCCCGGGTAATTTTACGTAGGCTGGGAAGATTGATAGCGTGCTGCTTGCCTAGCAGCTTTCAAATGTTTGACTGGATCGGAAATGGCATTGAGGCATGATTAAAGATTCAGTTGGGCTTCTCACAAATTCTTTATCCTGTGTATTCATCATTGCAACCCGCTGCCTTTGTTGCAGGTTAAAGAAGGCTGACCCCCAGCTCTGGTGATTAGCACCCTGTACAACTGACGGACGTATGGAAAAAAAAATGTTTGGGTTGCCCAGCGCTTTAGCATTGTTTATCAGCTGAAATTGTTGGGGGGTTGGGGGGGGAAAGGGCGTTAATCACAATAGATCAGGGAGAGTCTGTGACAACTGACAAGCTCATTGTTTAAGACATTTTTTAACGAAGTTGTTAACATTAATTCTTTTATATAGTACTCTAATCTTCTTCAAATTATGTTCTGACATGGCACAAACCGCTTGGCATTGAAAGTCATTCAACAGTGATTAAAGTGCTCTTTTTATCGGTTTAAGAATGTTTCATCTTGTATCAGCAGTATGGAATTGTTTACTAATTAGATTCCCTAACATCCTCTGCTGTCGTACGCTGATGATATGTGAACAGGAAAGCTGATGAGCAAAAAATTAAAACTTGTTATTAAACTGTCATAAGGCCCAACATATAAAGATGTCATTCAAAAGACTGTGTTCGTGGGGGATAAACAATATTTACTGAGAAACTCAGCGGTTTCTCAGCCTGGCTTTGCACGGCTGGCATTTTGCATCTATCTGCAGCTCTGGCTCTTCCCAGAGGTTTGTGGCATCTGAGTCGCAGACAGAAAGGAGGGATTTGTCCCTTGAGGACCTTCCCGTTCAGTCTGGCACATGCAGGCTCCTAGGTGCCCTGCTTGGGCAGGAGGTTGGGCTAGAGACCTCCTGACGTCCCTGCCAACCCAAAGCATGATTTGATTCCTGTGATTCTGTGACACTCATTCCCCTCTGTCCTCGAGCAAGTCACTCGGGCAGATTCCTCAAATGTCTGAATGCAAGTAGCTCACGTTCAGCCAAGGAAAGTAGAAGCCTAGATGGCCTTGAGAATCTGGGGTTTACCTTCTGTTTTGTAGTTTTGCCGTCTGAAGGAAGCTCCTAGGAGGAGATTCCTGAAGGAAGCTTGATGAGGTTATGTTTGTCCAATATTCTGAGATATCAAAACTTTACCCTCTGTCAACAAAGGGATAAAAATAACTGCATTTCTCTTAAGTAATGAGAAAGCAACTTTTCAATGAGAGAACCATTGAACTTTCTTCTTCCAAAACAGTCAACACAACTGAAACATTTAGAAAGAAATAAAGGTATACACAGCCAAAAAGCAAATGGCACATTGCTTACATCCAGTCCTCAGTGAAACACTAGAGGCATCACAAGATAAAGTGCTTTGGGCTTCCAGCCACATAATCTTTTATCGCTTAAAGTAAATATCCTATGCTCACACTGGGAAAACTATTCCCTTCTTTTGGAGTCTAGGTTGTGTCAGTGTTCGAGGTATAAAGCACTGCTGTTATACCATGGGACGCTTTTCTGTCTGCTGAGGATTTATTTTTTTTTAAAGATTTCAAATTTGACTCATTTGAAAAGATAAATGATTGTTTGGGTTGGATTTTAAACTGCCCTGATAAACTTTCATTTTATGAATTAGCTGAATTCTATTGGAGCTAGCCCGAGTTTAGCTTGGCTGGACGGATGCTTTTCAGCAATAGCTTAAGGGCTCTCACTCTGCATTGAGCAATTTAGTTTAATTTTACCTTTCTAATAAAAGTCCAGTTGAATTGCCTGCAAAAAACTAATAATACTCTTTGGGGACTTTGAATCATTCTAAACAGCTGAAAACAGCGATCATACCTGTGCTGTGGAGCTTTATATGATAGTTCAAATGAGCATAGAGATTTTATTGTTCTCTATTAATATTATTTTTAGTAGAACTCTCTTCCATTCCTGCTACCGCCTTTAAGATAACTTTCTCTTTTAAAAAACATATTGGTTTAATAAGAGGATTACTATGTATCATACTAACTTTAAAAATATTTTGGTCAGTTGATAAATATATCACTTTCAAAATACTTAATACCAACAGTTTTGGTTTACCTTTTGATGGGAAATAATTTCTAAGCTGTGGAGTCACCATTACCAGTTTAATCCCATCTTCTGAAAAAAAATGCATGTATTGCAAACAAATATGCCTTTCTTTGTACTTACAACATTGAGGCACCTCAATTAGGGAGAACTGGGGCTTTTTAGGCCACTTGCTGCCCTCAAAGGATGAGAATACCAAGTGGAGGTCCCTTGCAGGTTGATACCCCGCCACCCCCCCCGCCCAACAGCACCCTGAGTTTCCTGGGCTGTGACAGTGAAATGCCAGGAAAAAAAATGAAGGAAAATCACAGGAGGTTGAAGCCTATTCACTTTGCCCATTAAATTATCCTAATGTGGCAACATCTAATTTCTCTTCGTTTACTTTTTCAATCATACTTGGCAGCCTCTTTATTCTGATTCCTATCAGCTCATAATTAGTTACCACAGAAAGGACTAATATGTACATAAATAATCATAAGATGCCAGATAAACTGTATCAGTTTGAAAATAAGTGTTGTGCCTTGCTATGTGCTCTCACCTATTATTTGTAATTATAGTTTACAAAGTGAACTAGCTTCTTGCCTTCTTTACAGCTATTCTGGCACTGTGCTTTCAGTCTGTGCTAGGCACTGGTACATCACTGGTACAGGGGCACTTGTCCCAGCCCTGAGCCCTCCACCTCCAGGTTTCTGTTCTTGGAATTCAGAGAAACCCATTCTTCCTGTTAGACCGTGAGTTTGCTTCATATGAAAAATAGAAGAAATAGAAGAAGGGAAAGGAGAGAAAGAAAAAGAAAGGGAGAAATAGAGAGAAGGGAAAAAGAAGACCTGATCCACAAAAGCCTCTCATCTACCACAGATTCCACTTCTTAGAGCATTACAAGATGTGATAAATTGTTGTTATGGAACAAAAAAAAACCCTGGAAAGACTATGTCTCTGCAAAATCAGATCCCCCCTCTCTGCCAGCATCAGATAAACATTCTTAGAAGGCAGCAGTGACAACTGCCACGGTGAAAGTGTTGATCAAAGATATACGGGCAGGTTTGGCACCAATCCCGACTGCACTTTCCATGATAGGTCTTAATTGGAGTGCCCAGGTTAATTTTGTACAAGAGGTTTAAAACCCCAAACGCACAAAATACATCTATCAGCCTGCATTGCTGGTCAGGATTAGGAAGCCAGGGTGCCCAAGGAGTGTGGTACGTTGCAAAGGGAAGCTGGGAGATTTTGAGGTGCCACTTTTAAACCTGTCACAACATGTGGTTCCCAACACCACCGGGCAGATCCTGCCCTCTGCATCACACCAGACTCTCCCTGATGCTGGTCCAAGGGGCAAAAGTCCCAAAACTGGGGCTGAGTTTTGGGATTGCCTTTTTCTTTTCTTTTGCTCTAAGAGGAAAGGAAAAGAAAAAAATAAATAATCCTCACTGAGGTGTTTTGTAATTAAGTGGCCAGCAGGCAGGCAGCATCTGCAGGATGCTTTTCACCAGTGCTTTCATAAGAAACATAGCTTCAAAGGACTGCAGTGAAAATTACACTGATAAAATATCTCTATATATTTACATAGGTTTTTATCTCTCTTCTTCTTTTTTCTTTTTTTTTTTTATTTTTTCCCTTTAATTCCAGCAACAAGGAGCTGCCACAACTGTCTACTGCGCCACGGCTGCGGAGCTGGAGGGCCTGGGCGGGATGTACTTCAACAACTGCTGCCGCTGCCTGCCGTCGCAGGAGGCACAGGGCGAAGCGACGGCCGCAGCCCTGTGGGAGCTGAGCGAGAGGCTGATCCAAGAACGAATTGGCAGGCAGTCCAAATAACAGGGAGCTCCTGGAAGGATCAAAACACACTGAGTGTGTGCACGCTCAAAAACTGCCAACACTGGAACCTGTCCAATCTTATCATCTAGAGGGTTTCCATATACCTCAGATACAGATTAACCAGTGTTAAATGAAATAATAGCAGTCACAACATAGTGAAAAATGTTAAGTACTAATGGGAAATGGGGAATACTGTGGGTTAAAGGGACAATGCGGCTTCCTGGGGCTTAGTTAGTCTTGGTTCTCTTTCTTTTGATTATAGCCTGTTCAAAGTGTAACCCAAGGAGGCATCTTTTGTCTTATTTTAGAAAAGCAATGCTGCAGATATTTGCTGTTGTTTTGATTAATGGGTAGGTACGTAGCCCAATATGGGATTTCCTCTTTATTTTGATAATTACTGTCTGTTAGGCTTTAGGTATCGATCGGGAGATGGTAGTCGTGTTGATTCTTTTTCCCTACAAAGATTTTATTGGGTGTGGCAAATAAAAAGTTTATTAAGGAAAGAAATCTTTCCTGCCCTTGACTGCTGGCTGCAAATACATCTATGCTGTCTAGAAAAAGAAAGTGCAGTACGACATCTGAACAGAAACGGTGAAGTCACAGCTAATTAAATGTCTGTATGGTCTTTTTCTTAAAAGATTATAATAAAAGATATGTTGTAAACCATTCCCTAAATACCATCGAGTTAGCAAAGATGATGTTGTCTCCTTAAGAACACACAGGGTGTAATCGGGGTTAAATGGTATTTTCATCCATTTCTCAGTTCACAGTTTTAAGTAGTTCTTTTTCTTTGAAAGTTCACAGTTTCTCAGTTCTCCTGATACTGTATCTCATTCCAAATCTCTCTCTTTTTTTTTTCTTTCTATTTAAATTCTGTAAAACAACATGCTTGTCACCTGAAGAGAAAGTTTGTCTCATTTCTGCAAATGTCTTAGTTCCAATTTCTGGGTTTTTTTTTAGAAAAGAAAACTTGAGGAAAAATAAAGAGCTTCTTGTTGATGCCAAGAAAACGCTGTTTTTTCTTGCTCCTTTCTGAGTTCATTTTTGTATTTTGTGCTTTGTAGCTGTCTTCATGCCAGGAGGTTGTCCTAAGCCATCCCCAGTCCAGCATCACATTTTCTGTAGACAGAATATAAACAAATAAATAGAAGGACACATTGTTAATAGAAGCTTATTTGACTCCCTTATAATTGATGACTTAGTGCTAACAGTCTGCCTTCCATGATTTTTCCTGTCTGCAGTCACAATACAGTTGATTAGCTGTGGAATAGGAGCTAAAGCCAAGGCATGCAATCACCTGGCAGAAGTAACCATGGCATCCTCCCATCAAAAAACCCACCACACTTAGGTACAGAATTATGTTGTTGCAGAGGAACAGCTACACCTTGGGTTTGACTCTATTTTTATTTTTTTTCCATTTTACAGCTAAGTCCAGCTTAGTGAGACTAAATGACTCTACCTCTTCTGAGATACATCACGTTCAGCCCCCTGTGCATGTAAGGGTTGAAACTGCAAGTCTCTACCTGTGAAATTAAATTTCTTCCAAGGGGAAAGAGGAACATAAATGCCACTTCCCTCAGGTTAGGGTGGATTATCTGAGCTGACTTTATGCAGAGAAAACAAGGGCTTTTTCTTTTCCCCCAAAGTCCTTGGCATTCTTCAAGTTTATGCCCAAGTGCAGCCTCAGCAACTCACTGGCCACTTCCTTACCTGATGCCACAGTGTTCCCTAAAGCAGCAGTAAAGAATATATGGCCTTGCCTATACCTGCTGCACCACCTGTGTAGCAACAGCTTTCAGTAAATAAGCAATCCTGCCCACCATCTTCCTCTGCTACCTGCTGAGCACCTTCTCTGAGGCCAGCCCATCCTAATGGGCTTGCTCCTGCACTGAAACATTTGGTGGAATAAAGAATTAAAAGGGGCTGTTCCAGAAAGAGCAACACCTCTTCTCAGCAATTTTGTGAAGGTAAAAAAAGTTTTAAGGGGGGGGG
>VXBZ01011350.1:230712-279396 GCA_013399135.1 Heliornis fulica | reverse complement strand
AATATTTTTATCAGAATCCTGCTTAGATTTAGCATAGAATTTTATATTCTTTCATATATATTATTTTTTTATAATATAGATGTGTATCTTATGGTTTGTGTATCTAAATTATATTTCTTTCTGAAGTTTTCCAGAATCCTCCATACTTAAGCCAAGAAGTACTGAAAATTAATGCAGTCATAACAAGGCAAACAAAGTATTGCCCAGAACTCAGGAGGAACAGAGATCAGGGCAGATACTCAGTGCTGAATCTTCTCCAGTTTACTTTGAAACATCCCTTTACGTGTATGGACTTGACAATAAAATGCATGAAGACTTCCTAAACCAATCCATCCATAGTTAAATCTGCAACCACTGTTAAGGTTCTCAAATCACATTGGTGTCCATCACAAAATTGATTTATGAACCTCTGCCCTAAAGTATCAGGCTGACATAGCATTGCACATTGTCGTGGCTTATTAAGACATAAAATACAGACACAAATTCCTATATACTACTAACCATTAGGAAAATCAAGTTTCAGATTTTGTTGCCTGCCCTATGTGAAGAATCAATGATTTCAGGTTTGCAAATGCTGGGAATCTGAATGCCTCTGCAAAAGAAAGCAGAAGAAACAAAGAAAAAGCTCCGTTATGTTACAAACTGCTTCAGTTGCTTGAAAACGTTCACTGAACTAGCAAGAATATCTTCCAGTCCTCCTTAAAAGTAGTTCTTGGCTCCCAATATCTGTTGACATATTTTATGTGCTTTCCCCGATGACCCTGGATGCGTCTGGAGGTCGGTGCTCCAGCGTTCCTGGCTATCTTTATTGTCCCTAACTCACTTTCTCTCCAAGCCTCTTCCTCTGTGCCAACAAAAATATTTCTGGTCCTCCTATCTTCAGCAACTCTCTCTGTCAATGCATAACAGATGGAGAGTCTTTTCTGCTGAAGAGCAGGACCAAGTGCCTTTGCCAGTTGACAGTGGGCTGCATCGAGTGTGTTGAAGTGATTATAGACCCGGAAAAAGGAAAGAGTTGTGGAGAGCGGGAGAGCATCTTAAAACTATTCATGACAAAGGTTTGTGAGGTAGTTTTAGTAAAAGAACTATGTGAGCAAGCATTTACATTTGAAAAACCTCTTCCCCCCTGGGAGCTGTGGGTGTTTTGTTGGGTGAGTGTTTTGCTCAGTTCTCTCCAAGGGCACCACTGAGCCCCTTTCTGACGTCCAGCACTTCTCGAGCTCCAGAAGAGGTTCTCTTAGGCATGCTTGTTTTCCTGCACTTTCCTTGAAATGTCACTCCTTGACTGCTACTTCTGGCATCTCCTCCAGCTTCACCACTTACAGACTCTGGTACCTCCTCTTCTCACTAGGAAGGGTACTCTGTTTGCCAGTCAGAGCTGAGGGCGCTCCACTGATCATCAGCTCTTACCGTTCCTTCTGCCGTCGCTACCTCTGAAGCTGCCACTTACATCTAAAGCCAGGCATATGCCATCAATGAACCTCTCATATTCATTGATCTTCCTGAGCACATCAACCTGTCTCTCTAAATCTGCACTCTGATTTTTCAAGTAATAGAAAGAATCCCTCTGGATAACCACATAATCATCTCCTTTTGGCTCCTGGTCAGGCTGCCTTGCTCTTTCTTGCACGCTCTCTCTCTTTTCTGAATGAGGAAGGTGATAAAAACGCTGCCTTCCCATTTCAGTCTTCTGCAAAGCTTTCTGGGTGCCCCACCAGACCCTCTCGGCTTCCAGCTCTTTGAAGATGAAGGAATTATATTCCTCCAAGTTTCTATTATCTGCAAACTACCAATTAAACACAACCAGCAACCAGAGATAAAAGTCCAGACGTGGTGAAATCCATGGAAGAATGACACGGAAAGCTCAGGATATGTTCAAGTGTGCAGCTGATGGAAAGTCAGAGATGCAGATGAAGGTGAGGGGAGATGCCAGGTATCGCTGTCCTTATCAGGGCTCAGATACCCGTGGAATAACTCTGTAATTGCTGTGGAACTACAGGCTAATTATGATATAATTATATAATTATATGTAGTTATTTATATGAGGGGAAGAGGTCAAATTTAGCACATTATCATAAATTCACAAAGCAGGAACTTTATTTTAAAATCTTTGACTGCGTGGCCTTTGATCTTTGAACTGTTTGGTAACTTCAAGCATCATTACCCCATAATGTGCCAAAATGTGCAATTAGTGCGAGCACAATTACATACAGTAGGATATTTGTATCGTGTTTAATAGAACTTGTCTGTGAATTTGTATGCTCTGAATAATAATGGAATCCAAGTTTAATTATTGATTTTTAAAAAATGCTTTTAATATTCTGATACTGATGGAACTAAACATCAAACACTGTAAATAGAACATGAAACTACCACTACTGGGCTAAAACATGACGTTATCCATCCATCTTTGCTTTTTCCATGGCATCTACCCCCCCATATGTGAGGGATATGATTTATTTATTTTGTTTATTTAGAATGAAATAATAAATACAAAGACTTGTGTGCAAGGCTCTAGGAACCCTGCCACACCATCAGTAATGTGATGCTGTCCCAGCTGCATTAGCGTAATCCTTAGGGCAGGAACTCAGCCAACGAGCCCTGTCCAGGAACTCCTTCCCACCCTCCGTGGAGTGAGGCAGCAGCCCCACAGCCTTCTGCAAATGAGATGCTGTTTGCAGAGGGGCTGAAAGATGTCAGAGCATGTGTTATTTCAGACCCACCCCCATCCCTGGGGAGGCTTCATGCCCGCTGTCCCCTTCTACCAGCCTCAGGAACCAGGCTGGGCAGTGCTGTTGGTCGCAGCAGAAGGGTCACGTATGAGCTCCCAGCAGTCACCATTCCTGCTCGGCCCTACAGACCACATAGCACTTAATGAGAGCTTATCTATTTAATTTATTCACAGTTATGTCTTTATCAGGGATGCCTTTGAGGTTCTGCTGAGGGTCAATGTGCTCTCCCAACTCTGGCAGCGGGTCTTGCAGGCTGGGTACAGTGAATCCAGACCCAGAGGTCCCCGAGCAGCCAGCTGGCATGTGGGAACCTCATCTCACCTCTGAAAGGCCTTCAAGGCTTCTACATTTTATAGGGGTGGAGTGCAGGACTGCAAATCACTCTCTGACCCCCTGCAGCAAGGCATTTCAGCATGTGCTTAACCATGGGCACGCGAGGGTACGATCTGACCAGGATTATGTGTGTGCTGAGTGCATGGGAAGATGCTTTTCTGGGTTACTGCCACAATGCTCAGCAGGGTCTGAGACTTGAGGTCTCATCCTGAATTTGGTGTATAAGAGAAAGTGGATGCCTTTGTTTTTATCTGTCTGTCTAAGTATAAAATTGACATCAACTCTTTTTCTTATTTTTTCTTTTTTTTAAGTATTTTACTGTTGTTTGTCACAGCCAGCAAGATAACTGAACAGATGACGTCTTCTCAGGTGAAATGAAATGGAAATAGCGTCTGTCTACAAAATCAATTTAGAAACTACCAATAGTTAATGTCTACCTATAGGTCAGACAATGGGTATTTCCAAACCCATGCGTTCTGAAACCCACTTGGTGTTAAAAAAAAAAAAAAGAAAGAAGAAAAAAATAAACCAAATAAAAACCCCAACCCTGGATGTGAGCTATCATCCGTCCATCAGGAAAACTCACTCAGGCTCAGAAGCATGAGCCAAAAGGAACTTCAGATTGAAATGGTTGGGAGACAGCCTACGTTGTCTGATTTGCTTGGGTTACTTCATTATTAATCTCCTTGCTTCCATTTGTTTTAATGATCATAGCCAAGAAAGTCGAAGAAATGAGGACCACTTTCTTTTTTTACGCCACGGTTGAAGCCCACACTGTGCTCTTATTCCCTCCCACCTGCCAAGAGTAGGGCTGCTTTCCTTACAACTGCCCCAACTGGGTGTGAAACAAGTGTCAGGGGGACCTTGGCTCTGCAGAGTTGGCAGTTGGGACCCCAGCCAAGTCCCTGTCTTGCACCCCTCTGAGGGAGGTTTCTCCCTATGCTGCGCTAGCTGACAGTGCAAAAAACCTGGGATGCATCAGGGAAAGGTTAAAAACCAGAGTTTATTGCAACCAAACAGACTCTAATGGGTCTGGCGTTTACATCTGGGATAGAGGATGAGAGGGATTTGCTTCATACTTTGCTTTGTCTCACTGCTGTGGCTACTCCTCTAGCACAGCCTCCCCCTGCTCCTCTTGTCCCGTCCCGACCCCCCAAACAAAACTCAGGCAGCCGAGTGGGTTTGCCCAAGTGCGATACACCTAATTAGTAGCTAGGCATAGACTTGCTGATCAGACAGATTTTTTTTCAGCCCTTTGTTTATTACCCAACATATGCATCCATAGCACATTTTTACAAGTAAATATACACATTTCATTAAAAGCTCTGTCTCCTCTTTGCTGCTTCCACTGCTTTTTTCTGTAAAAGACCCTCGCAAGTATTCTTGTTTATTCCCTCAGCCAAAAGGGAAAAGAAAATTAAAATCACTTCCATTATTATACTCATGCCATTTCAACGGATTAATGAATGATTTTCCAGGGTTGTATTTATTATCTGTGGCAAGTGTGCACAGCGGCAGGGCGAAGCACCGCTCACCTCGCAGCGCTGTGTGATCAGTGAGCGGGAGCATCGCGCTGTTTGGCTTGGTGCTGGAAGACTGGTGCAAGGCGGGTGCAGAAAGCAGCTCTGAGGGTGTGGGAGGGAAACCTCATCTCTGGGAGCAAACTTGGGAGCACCTGGGGCTCATGGGGACACTGGGAGAGCGGCGGATGTGAGGTATGGGCAGAGGGGATGACACTTTGCGGGGGTTGGCCACGTGCAAGCCTGGGTCACTGGGGAATTGCTCCAAGGGCAGCACGAAGGGGACTGGGGACCACAAAGCCTGGGGATGAATTCATCATCCCTGCCAGCCCACCTTCACACAGGGAAGTCCTGCAGTACCCATTTTGCAGTCCCACAGGCTGAGCTCCCACAGAAAAGCGAGGGGAGTGCTTTACACAGGGTCACGCTGCAATTCACCACCAGGGCCAGGGTTACACCCCTGAAGGTTTTGGTCCCAGTCTCTTTCTCCAGATGCCATAAATACTTCACCACAGCAGCAATATTTTGAAGCCTTGCAGAGCTCTGATGCATGCAGATATCCCAGTCAGACTGCAGCACTGTGCGTCTTCAGAGGCTGCAAAATTAGGGATACATAAACATTGCTGCCGCCTCCCTGCGAGGCAGAGGGTGCTTGCACTTTCTTCATCTGCCACCATAGTTGGTAGTTTAAATTTAGCAATAATTCTTCTCTTCCTCTAACCTGGCAGCTCCTACTCCTTTCCCTTCCCGTGACTGTAAAATTTGTTCAATCCCTTAAGGATAACTGCTGAAGCAACATCTAACAAATTCCACACCGTGTCCAGAAAGAAAGACCAGACACGTACGTGGTGCAATGCAACAGCTGATCTGAATAAAGGTCATTTAATACGAGACAGGTAACAGTCCCCACACTGCCGGCGGCGCTGCGACGGCTGGAGGCACCCAGCCTCTTCTTGTGAGCGCTCATTCACCCAGATGTGAAGCCCCTTGTTAACCTTCATAACATCAGCCATCTTATTTTGCTTCTTAAGGCATCAAAAAGCCTCTTCATATAAATAGACAACAGTATGCTCTTCCCCACCCCTCCCCGATGACCTTGTACTCTGGGTGCGCTGCAAGAAGAGCAGAAGAGAGGGGGGAAATGTTGTCAGTTTGGTGCAAACTGGATTAGGGGAAGGGAATAACAGCTAGCTACACTTCTGTGCTGTTTTATCATCCAGGGTCATAAAATTGAGGATAAAATGATGCTTGCAGAGGCAGACATGAGTTTCTTTAGACAGCAGTATCTGGAGAGAGTGCATTAGTGTAATTCGTTTCGGCACACTCATGGTGAATCGTACACGCAGCCTCCCCCTCCACCCCGGGACAACTTGGGCAGGATTTGGGCAGCCGTGGGAGCTGCCAAATTCCTCCTGCTGAGGAAATCCCTGGAGCCCCATGTGCTCGCTAAAGCCATCGCGACGGGGACGGCCCTGCCTGTCCCATGCATGTAATGAAATAAAAGCTCGGTGCTGGGAACAGCTGCAGCGCAGAGGGAATCGGTGGGGCAGGACTTGTCAGCAGTGGGAATTTTCTGCCTTTGGGGGTGGAGGGGTCCTGTCATTTTGCCAGGATGAAAAGGAAGAAGCAGATTTATGGCTGGCTGTTGAAAGGCACAAAGCAGCTCTTACGGGGAGAAGTGGGATGGGAAAGGTGGCCCCATGGCGATGGATCACTCTGTGCAGGGCAAAGGAGATGGCCAACATATGGGTGAAGCAGCTAGAGGTGAAGAATAAATGCAATTTATCACATGCTCCAGCCATTAGATTTGCAGCTGATCATGTGGCTGTTATAACCATGTGTCTGCATCTCTGCGTGTGTAAAGGGGGCACTGAAGATTTTGTTAAATTCTAAATTATAAAGAAACTGAAGACTCAGTCAGGATTCGATTCTGGCAGATATAAAGAATTTGCTGAATGTTTTAGTAATTTTTACAGATAGATTTTTTTTCTTTCTTTCTTTTTCTTTCTCTTTTCTCTCTCTTTTTCTCTGTGGGTCATGGGTTTGGCAAATCCTTGCAGCAGAGCCCTCTCCTAGGAACATCAGAAGCCTGCCTAGCATACCTCACATATACTGTTCTCAGAGTCTTACAACACGAGATTTACAAGCTCCCAGAAAGGGAGAGGCTCATTTACAAACAGGCCATTACACACAAACATCAGGAAAAGCTGGAGGAAGAGGAGAAATAGTTCGTTTTAAGTATTGCTAAGCACCGTTCCCGATTAGGAAGGAAGTGACTACGAGCCGCCAGCCGAAATTGCAGCTCTACCATTTGGTGCTCAGTTTTGTAGGTTTTAACTGAGCGTTAACAATCATTGTGTAATTGAACACCTCGTTCAATTCATTAGCTGATGGCTGCGCAGTGCTGGGGATGTGCAAAGTGCAAGCCAGGTGCTGGAGCATTACAATTCTTTGTTTCCTCCCCTGCATTTAAACTGTTCCCTGAGGGGTCAGAGATGGAGATGGGAGCGGTTTGCTCTGCGTGGCATTGGTGGGGACAGCTATGACCACAGCATGAGCATCGCCTGTGGTCCAGGCTGCTGCTTCTCACTTGCTAATCGTGTGCTTGGTGCTCTCTGTCTCTCTTCTAAGAGAAGGGATCCCCACTCAGAACTCCCACCCCATTCTTGACTCTTACTGCCCATCCTCCTCTCCTCCTGCCAGTTTCCTTGCTGGACATCCCAGCTAACCGCTGCAGTGGGCACCCCCAGCCTGCTGCCATGTCTACTGTGGTAAGAGCCAAAGGGTACAGCCTCCTCTAGACCTCTCCAGCCCACCAAGTGCTTCATAGCTGTGACTTTGAGGAAGCTCAGAGCAGCAGAGAAAATCTAGGAGGGTCAACTGGCATGAAGGTACTGAGTTCTAGGGAAAGGTCCATCCAGCCTGGACTGAGGCCTATCCGAGGAGCAGTGGAGCTCCACACTGAACCCAGAGAACCTGGAAATGTCAGTGTTGAAAACTGGTGTTCCTCTTGTCCTTCCCTTCATTTTCACATGAAAACTGCAAGTGCAACGAGGAGCTAAGAAATCTTTGTCCTGCTCTTCTCTGACCTGCTTGGTACAGGTCAGGGATTCAAAGGGTTCAGCTGTAGAAAGCTGATGTTTGAGCCATTTTTGATGCCCTGATGGTCAAAAGCAGAGGCTCAGCAAGGTCTGGTCCCCACTGCAGAGCTGGTGCTCACCCAGCACTTTGAAACACCCCCCACCAGTGCCAGCTCAGCCTTCTGCTGGTGGCATTACTCGATGTCCACCTGCCTTTGCAGGGAGCATCTCAAATATGCAGATCTTGGAGTTTTCCTCCTTGTCTTTATTTAACTTAGATGCTGACCCACAGAGTGCTAATTAGCTAGATTCAAAAACCAAGCTTAAAAAATGATAATGACTTTACTGATTATCAGGTATGAAAATAAGGTCAGTCGAAAACATATCAGTGCTTTAATTAAACTTCAGTGAACTTCACAGAGCGAGATGGAATGACTATTAATGGCTCCTATTTTTGCTAAACTTCCCTTCTGTGGCCTGTTACTTCAAGGTAGGGACCGTCCCCGTTTGTCACACTTCCGCTCATGTAAATTGCCTGAGCGAGACCAGTACTCGCTCACCTAAAAAGCTCTGCAGGATGGAGGGAAGGTAATAAGTATGTTCCTTGTGCCCACGGACAGACCTACTTTTTATTTTAGAGCCAACTATTGTCAGTCAGCGGCACATCTTTGATTTTGTTGCTTCTGCACACTGATTTACTTTGCATACACAATGTCTCGCTCCATGTGGCTTATTTGTATTTTTGCCCAGGCTGCAACAAACGTCACCAAACTGATATATGTGCACTTTTGTTGCAGGCAAATTTAAGACCATGGGAACTACAAGAGTGGGTCAGATTAAAGTAATGGGTCATCCAGTCCGGCTGCTAGTTTCTGACTGGGCCATGTGGAAATCCCCAGGAGGGTGTGGAAAGAGGAGGGACAGAGAACAGTGCTGGAGGGAACAGCTCTTCTCCAAAAGGAAGAGCATCCCAAACACCACATTTAATATCCTGAATGAATTTAATCGATGCAATTTTGAACCTCTATATATTTTTGGTTTCTGTGACTTTCTGTGCCAATGAACAATCTAAAATTACTTCCTCTTTTTTTATTTTTTTTTTTTTAATTTATTGCAGGATCTTGACATACACAGCAGCAATAAAACAAATGGCTTTTTGAGGGTTTTGATTTGGTTTACTTTCAGTTCTTCTCCTAATAATTCTGTAGCTCTAGCAGAAGATTTGGCAGCTCTTGGTTTTCCCTGGAGCTTGGAGGCTGGGACCACACGGAAGGAAACCTCCCTGGAGAACTGAGTCCTTTTCTCAGTGCTGCCACCGTAGTGTCTTTGGGTATTTCTAAATGTCTGACATTTGTCCTACCTCTGCCTATCGGTGAGACTGTCCTTCACGATGACGCACAAGTAACCTGTCATATGCCCACACTTGCAAAACTCCCGTACACTCACCGCAAATGGCAAGCCGCAAGCTTGGCTGAGATCACCACCATACAGGTCACTAGTTAATGACTGACTGTCACTTAAAGGTTGAATCTGTGTGGATTACAGAGAGGACTCAGCCTATCCCTTCTTTATTCTCCATGTAATCTCTTCTCTTTGGGGAAAATGGGTGTAAAACACCCCTTTCAACCTGGCAGCATTCCCCAGTGACATTTTTCAAATATATGAATGGTCAGCACCAGTGCAAGTGTGGAAAAAGGAGATTATGTATGTTTATGTATGTATGTTCTGTGAAAGGTTAAAAATGCTAGTACATGTTAGGAAGTGAACTGAACTGGAGTAACTCCACCATGTGCCATGCAGTTAGATCTTTAGGGAAACATGCCTGGAGGAGCTTTTTGAGAACAGACTTTTTTTTTTCCTGTTCAGCAAACTAATCTGAAAGTATATTTGCAATATTGCATGTTAAACATAGAGCTATACTAAGACATTAACAGTGTAAGAGGCTTGGAGTAATAATTAATATGCAAGGGCAAGGAACTCTTCTGCAGCCTAAGTACCATGATAAAAAAACACAACAACAAAAAGCAGGGCACCAAAAGGACCTGGGTTTTAGTAAAGACTTTTTACTATAAAAAAAAAGTATGCATATTCTTGGAAATCTCTCCCTCAGATCACACCAAAAGGAATAAGTCCCTGCATGTGAAAGCTGCTGAAGCACCTGTATCTCAGGTGAGCCAGCCACGAAAGCAGCCCCCTTGCTCTCTGCCAAAAACACGATGGCAGATAGCAGAGAAGGTCTGTTTTCACGGTGCTGAGGCATTTTGCAGCCATTTTCCTGCAGCGTGAGGTCATTCACATTTGGCAATGCCCTTACAGAGGGTGGAAGTAGCCAAGCCCAACTCCCTTGGGACAGGGAGGCAGGAGTCCACCAAAGACACACTGTCTTTGCCACCTGCAAAAGGGGACACCGCGCTTTGAGAAGCCATGCTTAGATGTCTCAGACTGGGCACCAAAAGTAAATGGAAACTTTTGACCTTCACTTCTATGTGCCTCATTGCCTCATTTCCTCATCTCTACAGCGAGGCTGATGTTTCCTCCTCTCCTCAGAACATGAAATGTGTTCATTAGCATCTGCACTGGCTGTGTGTGATGGGGAGAGGGCAAGGCAGCAACGCCGAGGAGGAAGCAGAGAGCACTGCAGCATCACAAGCCTTTCTATATAAGGTCTGCGGCTACTTGTTGAGTGATAACGATGAAAAGAAACACTGACTACATGTACCCCACATGAAATAATGAACCTGTGACTGGTGATGACATAAATGCAGATTGATGCACACAAGAAAGACAACTTGCAGTCCTATAAGAAAACAAACCTGAGGTATTTAAGCCCCTCACTTTTCAGTGCTGATGTCAGACTGACATATTTGGGTTTGTTGGTTTGTGGGTTTTTTTCAGTTCAGGTACTCTGTCCTATATGAAATGGGTACAGGCTTCTTAAGGGCAAAGGGATCTTGGAGTCTTCCAGGAACCACCTCATCTCCATGTCCATCCCAGTACATCAGAAAGGAGTCTTTGGCTTTACTGTTCCTGCACACAACTTGCAATGAACTATAGCAGTATATTTTTTTTGGTAATGAAGATAGAGCCTTTCCATGAAGATACAGTCTTTCCAGGAGGGGAGAGGTCATTCCTTAGTAACTTAACTCTGAATTCTTTATTAAAAAAACTTTTTCCTGTTTTTATTTTGAACTTGCCAAGCTTCCCTTTGTCAGCTAAACCAGAGTATGAGATATCCTGGCAGTTGTAAAAGGTGAGCACGCACAGGGTAACCTTCCTACAGCATGAGACTGAGCCTATGAAGTATTAAGTGCCTTCAAGGTCCACTAAAATCAATGGGATTGAAGAATGCCATATCCTTGAAGGGTTGGGCCCCAAGGGATGGCTTCTTCTGGGATTCACTGATTCTGAAGACAGGCAAAATAAAATATTTAAAGCAGCCTGACATGCACGGGCTAAATTCTTTTCCTTTTGTGCTGAAACATAATTTTTTAATATGCCGTAAGCATGCTGTGAAAGCAATCTTTCTACGTGTTTCTCTAGTGGGGAGTGTTTGCTCGCAGTGCTCATCAGTCACAAACACTATGAGCGATACAGCCCCCAGAGCATCAGGAAAATTTAAGTTCTATATTATAATGTTTTTAAAAATAAGATGGAATTGTTTGTGGAAGAAAAGTCTATCAGGTACCCCTGTCTGGAAAGGGTTACTACAGGGACATACATCAGCAGCATGTACTTTACATTCTTAGTCCATTGGTTTCTACAGCAGTTCTTGTTCACAGTAATGTGAGGCAGTTAATATGGGATCTGAACACCACTGGACTGATAAGCCTTCATACTGACTTGAAAAAGTAATTTTCAGTAATCTTTGAGGGGAAAAATTGCATTTAGTGGTGAAAAAAAAATAAAAGAAAAAACCTAAGCCATTCATGCATCCTATTTTATCGAGTATGCACGCAATAGACTATGCAGAAATTGAACTTTTGATCCATTAGGCTGTGCATAGGGACAAACCACTGCCGAGTTACTGTGAGAAACATGGGCTTCCAAATAGAAAAGTTTCACAGGATTTTTCTAAAATGCTTTTTGAAAACAAGACACAAATATTACTGTTTAAATGCAAACTTTCATCGAGTTGGGAACAAGGTTCCTGATCCAAGGCCCTGCTCTCAGATATCATGCTCCCACTGCCACAATTAGTCATTCTCAAAATAACTTTTTTTTTGTGACTATTGTGCAAGGCAGTGGTAACATCCTTTCCTAAACGTTTAATGAACAGAACTATCTGTGTCTGCTTTGCTCCAGCGATTGCTTCATACCCTGAGCCAGGCCAGGCAAAATAGATAACTTCCAAACCATTGTAATTGTCTTGACAGAAAGATGGTTCCATTCCCAACTGGGCCTAATCACCGTATATTTCTTCTAAATCCCCAGCCCTCATGTGTTCAGTACAACCACGTATGATTATTTATGCTGTTTATTGCCATGGCCTTTCACCTAATAAAAGTTTCTTAGATTTGCATGGGTGTCACAGTGAAAGCTTTCCTTTTGCTAGAGGTGAGTTCTGTAGGGTCAAGTTTGAAAAAAACCACCATCAGGAGACACACAGGTGAACCTCATGGGCCTCGTGTATGCTGAGATCACAGGTTTCAGGGAGCTTCCGATAGATTTCCCAAAGCATCACAGGCCCAGAGGGACAGATGACTGGGGTTAATGATATAGTTTAACACCTAACTGCTAGGTAGCTACCACCCAATATAGTCTCCACCCTGGATGTGGAGATGGATGATGATCACTAGGTGATGGATTTAATGGGATCTTCATGAGGAGAGAGAGGTCCCCGAGGAAGGAGTTGAGTTGTAAATAAACACTGAAAATGTGCCCATAGTGATATGTCTTGCTGTGCTGAAGAGAGCTGGGAGAGCTTCTGGGAAATTACAGCAGCAGGGAGCTTCCCAGCATCCCTGGGAAGCTGCGGGCCCTCCTGGGGCAGTGCCCATTCCCACTAGACCTTCAGCTGAACTCACACTGACTTCATATGCTCTGAAACCAGCTATGTGTCTTTCTTATATCTTACAGCCATGGGAGCCCTTGGGAGAAGAGTGATGACTTCAAATCCTGTGCAAAGACTTTGACGAGCAACACCTCACCTGCCACCAGCTGTCCCTGCTCAGGCAGCACCTTATGCCCAGGTCCTTGGGGATCCCATTTTTGGCTTCTCCCCCACCAGACATGGTGTCTGGAAACTTGCTGAGCTGTGTCTTTGGCCTGAGGGTACTTAGGTCCATTCATTATTATTCTTGGCATTTGCCTCTAAACACTTCAGACTCCTTAGCCCAGTAGTGCAACTGTAATAACAGCAACGCCTAAATCTCTCTAAAACCTGGCGAGGGGCAGGAGATGGGGAGGACAGTAAGTGAAGGAGCAGTTGGATGGGCCTGGGAGAGGCTTGGACACAAAGGTTGCTGTGTTAGCAAATGCTGAAGCCCTGGGCAGGAGCAGCCTAGAGGGGCTACTTCCCTCCAGGAAGGCATCACTGGAGGAGACATGCTGTCTAAGACATGGGCTACAGCAGCAGAGCTTGCACCTACCGTACCAAACAGTGACCTGAAATAGAAAGGGATCTGAAACACACAGAAAGCCTTGGCTTTGCATATTTGAAAGAAGTCATTATTCAGGCTTTCCAGCTCCCAATCTCTCAGAATTCCGCTCAAAGAAAAACCTTTGCACTAATCCTCTCCTCCATCATTATGCAATATTGCTTAGGGTAAAGGAAGTTTCCTTGCCTTTTTCTAAATATACATTTCTGTGGTTAGAAAATTAGAGAAATGACACGGCCGACCTTCCTAAATGTGAAGGGCTCGTTTGGGGAAGCACGCAAGTCATCTGCTGCAGCAGGCCCTTATCACTTTGTGGTAGGCAATTGCAAAACCCCTCTCTTAGCTCGAGTCACGTTGGGTTTAAATTGAGCTAGACAAGGGAACCACAAAAAGGGCTTGTGGGTAGCTGCACTGCTAAAAGCAAGGGGTCTGGCTCTGGAGTGCTGTCAGTTAAAATAGTGATTTGCTGAGGAAGAAGGAGGGGAGTAGCCTGCAATGGCAATGGCATGTGCAGTTTTTTGGACACGAGGCTTGGTGCAGAAGATGAAGAAAATACTGGGTGACCATTTTAAGCTCAGCAACCACTCCCAGTGCAGCGGGAGTTAAGGCTGTGTCAGACTTTCCATTAGTGCCTCTGTTTTTGCAGGGGCTGTAAAAATGTGCTTGAGGCAAAAACTTGTGATTCAGCGGCTCAGCTGAAGGGTTAACTTTTCTTGTTATACACATCCATTTTCAGAGTGGTGATTTATACTAATTTTCGTACAGATCTATATATAGTTCTGGTGTGGAGAAAGAGGGAGCTGGGGAAGGAGGTGATACAAATCCCATCTACCTGTCGTTGCTGTTAGAGAGGCCAGCCAAGAGGCCTGGGGTCACAGAGTGATGGGTGTAAGCAGGCCTAGGCATCCCCAGAGCCAGTGATACTGCTAGCTAGGGAAAAAAAAAGAGCCCAACCTGGGTTTCTTTTCTGCTTAAATGGAACCCTGGGATAAAACTTGCATGAAGAACCAAGGCTTGTTCTCATTTTGCCCCAGGGGGTATCCCACCTGCCTATACCCAATGTGCATTGTCTTCATACATGGAGGGGAGGGACAAAGAATGGGTAAAATATTTATAGCCTGATTTCTCTCTGTGTGGGTTTGCCTGTTTTCTCTGCAGCTGTTGTTCCCAACTCTGAGGGAACTCATCAGGCAGAGCCGTGACAAAATACTTGGTAAAAACTGCTTGGAGGTAAGTGGAAACCCATGAAATGTGGGATCATACAAATGACCAGGCTCTTAGCCTTGCAAAAACTCAGTCAGCTACTATCCTCTTCTTTATAACCACACCAAGTCCCCACACCTCAGATGCAATGGCTGGGTGATAGGATGGTCATTCTTCCTGTTACCCATTAGATGAAGGAGTTACTGATGGGCAAAAATGGTGTCTGGCAAATCTACCAAACCCTACCTGGACTACCTGTACAGTCCATCTGGGCCACAGGTAACCTGGGACACCTCAAGCAGTTGGGGTATCTTAATATAGTTTCCTTGGTAAGACCATTCTGTCTTTTAGAACAGCTTCACTACTTATTGCAGCCAAGTGCCAGCAACTGAGCAGACTTATAATGATGTAGAATTGCAATTCTCCTTCCTCGTCCATATCTCCAAAGTTGAATCTCATGTCCTTTTCCTAAACAGCAAGTTAGCCCATGTTGTCCCACATTATCTGAGGTTACTTCCCTCAAAATATTTTTCATACAAAGAAAAATACAGTTATTTTTATCCATTTTCAGAAAAGCTTCCCTTTTTTTTCTTTCCTCTTTCAAGAAAATGGGCTCCTAGCAGGTATTTATCACGATAGCTAAATTAGCCAGCAACTTTAATACTTGCAGCACAGAAAGTCACTTCATCAGCTGCACAATTTCAGCTTACTGGAGAAGACTTTTAAGAAAGAATGAGAGTGAAACCCAGAATAACCATTTCTTTCCCCTTGTCCCTTCCAGGCACCAAAGTTCAAGGTATTTATTTCTTTCCTTGTATATGGAGGAATCTGTGATGGTGGTTAATTGAGCGCTAAAAGCCCGTGTGTCTGCAGTTTCACTAAGATGCTGTATTGTGTTTTTACTTCCAATCCTGAATTGCTACAAGGCGAAACAGGACAGAAACTACTGCACTTCAGTGATGGGAGAGATGATTCTGTACTGAATGAAGCGCTGTTCTTGAGAAAACAGGAGTCTGATCACATAGTCTGGTCCTATATGGTCTCTGTGAATAACAGCTAGGTGCCAAAATTATTCAACAAGAGCTGAGGAAGAATCTACATGGTAAGGTACCACGGAAGGTCACCATAAAGAGGTGTGTATTGACCTTTTGGGGTGAATATTTGTAGGAGGAGGAGCTGGTAGGTGTTTCTGTAGCTCCTCAGAATTTGGCCTTTGGAGGAGGCTACAGGCAGTCCTCAGTAGCTGCTCAGACTTGCTCTGCAGTCCAGACAAGGAGGCATAACCATGGCATGAAACCACCACTGCCTTATCCCTAACCCAGGTCATCATCTCCCTGCAATGCCTGTGAGCTAGTCAGCAAGGGTATGCTCTCAGAAGCAGTGGAGATGGCAACTGGACATGTGCAGCTACACAGGAGTCATGGGTGAAGATGGCTAAGACACAGACATCCATCCATGGCAACCCACTAGTGAAAACCCCCAAATTTAACATTGTCACTCCAGTTTTAAGATGGAAATACATATACAGGAAAAAACACTCTCTATGGACATCCCTTACAAACAACCCTTTGGTTTCCATGAGAGGATGATTTCGCTTGCAGCTTAAAAAAATGTGTTGGAATGAAAGTTGCTATCTACTTGTAAGATGGCTACTGCTGCCCTCTTCCACAGAGCAAACATGGGTTCAGACCCAAATGTCCCTGTGCATGCACTGTATGTGATCAATCAGTTACAGGTCAAGATGACAGGCATTAGTGAAATAATCAAAGAATCATAGAATGGCTAGAGTTGGAAGGGACTCCCAGAGGTCATCTAGTCCAACCACCCTGAAAGAAGCAGGGACACCCCCAACTAGATCAGCTTGCTCAGGGTCTCATCCAACCTGGCCTTGAACGTCTCCAGGGATGGGGCATCCACCACCTCTCTGGGCAACCTGTTCCAGTGCTCCACCATTCTCACAGAAAAGAACTTTTTTCTAATATCCAATCTAAATCTCCCTCCCTCTATTTTAAAACCATTGCCCCTTGCCCTATCACAACAGGCCCTACTGAACAGCCTCTCCCCATCTCTCTTGTAGGCCCAAATAATTAATTAATAAATAATGAGATTATTTTCACAACTTCCCTTCTTCCAATTCTTAATTCACTTTTCTTACCAATAAGTGAGTAGTTGAATGCTGTAAAAATGATTTTTTTTTCTTTAAGGATCTCTGATTACCTATTTTGTGTTTTCCAGCAAGTTGATGTAACTGGCTCTGGCTCTAGAAGACAGCAGAGCCTTTGATCATCTCATTTCCTTCATTATTACCTGAGGGAGCCATCAGGAACTCTCTCTCATGTCCAAAAATTATCTAGCCTATCTTCTTGGATTACTTTATTCAGTGAATTAGTTTTCAGAATAATTCATGTTTGTTAAGAAGAATCCCTTGCACTACATGGTTTGGTTTCCCCTGAGCTATGTCAGCTCACAACCTTGCAAGGTGTTCAAAATGTGCATCTCCCGCTGTGTAACGTATCAGAGATGAAAGGCCCTGCTGTCCCCTGCACTTGGAGCGACTCAGGCAATACCACCAGACTGGTGCACTTTTGTTCCTCCTATGAAGACATGCTGGGGCAGTTGGGCTTGTTCAGCATGGATAAGAGAAGGCTCTGGGGAGACCTAATTGTGGCCTACAAGTACTAAAAGGGTGCCTGCAGAAAAGTGGGAGAGGGACAGATTATCATGGCGTGTAGTGATAGGACAAGGGGGAATGACTTTAAGCTGAGAGAGGACAGGGTTAGATTAGATGTTGCCCAGAGGGGCTGTGGAAGTCTCATCCCTAGAAGGCCAGGTTGGATGAGATTTTGGGCAACCTGATCTAGTGAAGGTGTCCTTGTCCATGGCAGGGGTTCTGAACTAGATGATCTTGGAGGTCCCTTTCAACCCAAACCATTCTGTGATTCTATGACTCTATAATGGTAGAACATGGCAAGGTAAGATATCTGGCTCTTCTATCCTTTCAACTCATCAACCAAGTGATTCAGAAGGCTCAAGATCTTCTGCAAAGCTTCCTGAAATTAATCCTGCTAACACTGTTGTGGCAATTCACTCAACACAGGTTTTTTGGTTTGGTTTGGTTTGGTTTGGTTTTTTTATGGGGTCAAAACCTACAGGGCTGGGCCTTCTGCTTGCCACCATTAGGCATGGCTGGCTCCTCACAAATACATCAATCACTTAGCAGTACAAAGATCATTAGACTCAAAGACAGGGAGGTATTGGATGGGGTCTTTTGTGCCCATCAACTGATGATGATAAATGGTGGTCAGATATTTGCACTTTCCTATTTCAAGAAAGAGGATACAAAAGATGAAGTTGTCAGCTTCAGTTAAAGGTTTGGGGGACAAAAAGCTCTTGCCATTCAGCTGTGCACCCCATATTGCTTCTACTAAGTACTCATCCACCCCTTCCCACTTTCAGGATGCTTACACTGCACCTTCACTGCAATTCATTTGGCTGCCCAGGACTGAAGGCTTCTCACAAAGCCCTTCTGCTTCAAAATCCACATTCTCTTGCTCACTGGAACCAAAACCTTACTATTTCCTTGGTGAGCCAATTGTACCAACACTTGTTTCGATGTGGTCTGCTGCTCTGACATCCACACCTTTTCTCTTTAGTACCTGGGTTCAAAAACCACTTTCAGCAGGGTGACACAGGAGACCTGTGTTTGTTTTCCAACCCAAACAGACATCCTGTGTGCTCTTGGGTCATGCAGCCACTCTCAGCCTCCTCCTGTTTACAACAGCATAATACATGATTTGTTCACCTTTGACTGATGCCCTGCAATCTCTCTTTATCCCTCCTTGATATTCTTCTCCACCTTTCCCTCTCTCCTTTGTTACCTGGCTTCCATGTACCAAACAAACTGCAGGGGTTTGAGCTTCCTGAAGCTCCTGAGATACAAATAAATGAATTGGAGTATGGCTAGGCAAATGCAGTTTTGTTTCTCAGCAGGTTTGTGTGAGCTCTTTCTGGTTTCAGTTCACATGGGTTCTTTCACCTTTTGAGTTTCTCTTTGACGTTCAGGTTTCTGCCTTTTTTTCCACCTGAAGCCAAATTAAGAAAAAAAATTTAAAAAGCGGACAGGTTTTCTCAAAAGTCACACCATTATTATTTTTTTTTAAGTTAAAAATGCTCTTAATTCTAATTTCTAACTTGACTGTTTCTTGTTTGTTCAATACTCAGTGTCCTGATGCGAGGCCATTCCTATTAAAGGCAATTATGCTCAGAGCACAAGGACGTTACTGCACGTACCTGCCTGTCATCAACCATCTTTGCTCATGACTAAAACCAGAACATGTACAAAAATAGAAGCGCCAAAATTCAGCCTCAAAATGAAACAATTACAAGGGAGAGTCTGTAACTTCGTGCTGAGGTTCTTCTAGGCTTTCCACAGGACAGATTTCATTTTCCTAATAAATAGGAAGCTGACATCAGTACAGAGAACTATGTTCCAGCTCTGTTTGGCACAACTGTTGTCTTTGGTACAGTTCACTTTATTTTGATTTTTCACCAATGTTTAATGCAGCTGCTCCTCTTCTGCACATAGTTAAGTGTAGGTGCAAATTATGGAGCATAATTAATTGCCCATTAATGAGTTTTTTTTTGCAGAGGATTGGACTCTAAATGCTAATCTGTGTTTCAGAAAGCAAGCCAAATGATATTCACACTGCTTACCTGCTTCTCCCCGATTCCTGTTTAGCACGCGATTGGAAGAATTTGGCTTTAATGTTAATTAAAGCCTTCAATTAGAGCTCACAATGTATATTAAGCCTCGGCCATTTCAATTTCATGATGAACCCATACACAAAATCTGCTGATTCTACAGTTACTGAGAACAATCTGTATAAACTAAATTTCCATTTGTTTTCCAGCCCAAAATAAACCTGTTCCCAGAACTGAGTCTTCTAAACCTTCATCTCTACATGGCCACGTTTGTCTGTCGTCTTTTCCGATCAACAGAGCAACCAAAACAGCAGCCCAACTGTACTAGCAAACAGGCCGCCGGTGAAGAGAGGTGTGAAACCGCAGAAGGAAACGGGCAGAAACACATGAGTGGGGAGAAGACTGGGGATGTTTTCCCTCTCCCTCCTGCCCTCTCCTTTGGCACGGTGACAGCGGAGGGACCTGCACTTAGGTGGACAGCAGAGTGAGATCGCAAAACACGATGGTGAACAAAGTTGTCCAGAGCCCCTGTTAAAAGGCATTTTGCCTATTCCTCTGTGGCTGGGTGAGAGATGCTGAGCAGCACCAAAGCCACCCCACTACTAAACCCTTGCCTACACAGCAGTGGCTGCTCCCCAGGACCCAGCTAAGCACAGGAGGGAGACACTCAAACTTGACTGGGTGCTTCAGTCATCTCCTTTTTTTCCCCCACAGGATGCTCAATGCTTCCCCAGGCTCTTACTGCCCTTGGCTGCACCTCCGAGATCATCTTTTCTCACCTTTATTTTTTTTTGTGGGAGCATTTGGGTGGCATTTGTGAGCCAGTTTCCAAACAGACCTGACAGCACAGGTCCTGCTCTGCTCCTGCAGCATACGGCGGGGCCGAGCAGCTGCCTCAGCCTCTGCTTGTCAAGGCAGTTTGTGCGCCTTTCCAGCTGGTGCCCAGCACTGCTACCTCAGGCTCTTCTTGCGAGTCATCTCCTCACTTGACATTGCACGCTGCTGGCTGGGAAGTTCACAATCTCAGCATCTAGACCTATCAGTAGAGCATTTTTGCCAAATTATTTATTTTGCTTGTGTTTTGTTTGGCTCTCCTCCCCGGTGAGATCAGAGATAAAGCATATTTACTAGTTGCTGCTTGCCCTGGCCAGTTGAGGAGCTGGGCTGGAGTGAAAGCAGCTGTTTCTGAGCAGCATGCATGGCTTGTGCTCATTCTCAATTCCCAGCGAGCAGGATCCTTCAGCAGTGATGGAGTAGCTCCGAGTTTCAGTCTATCTGTCACTGCTCGACTGTTTTACTGTGCACACAATGCACTGATGGGCGACATCACTCAACTGCAACAAGTCCAGCTACAAAAGCAAGTAGCAGCAATTTGTAGCCTCAATGCAGCCATTTAATCATTCCCAACACTTCCCTGGTTGCCACTCTGGATAAACTAACTTGAGAATTAAGAACAAATATTTGACTTCCCCCACCACCACCACCCCCCCAATAATTTTACGCAGCCCTGTTTAGACTGTATGGTACTTAACAGGAGACCTTTGCCCTTTAGTTAAAAGCTGTGACCAGGAAATCCCACCTCCTCTTAATGAGCTTTTTTGTTCAGCTTACAGGGAGGGATTTGCACTCCACTCTTGCTCTACAAATGCTTTGTCTGCTTGGCTTTTTTATTCAGCTGATGAATAAAAAAAGCCAACGCCAAACTCTACACATGTTTCAGTCTCCATTAAGACAACAAAGAGCTCTAAATGCACGTCCTAGCAACAGCAACAATTTTTAAAAAAGAGTTAGAAGAAAGAAAACATGGTCATTTAAGCTGTGGTTCTTTCCATAGCTATTCCTTAATGCTTTTGTTGAAAAACAGGGGCTGTACGCTTTTGACTATCCAAATACACACCCCTAGGTAAAAAGACAGACAGTATTTTTGGAATCAATATTATGCTCTTTCTACGGTGAAACAACCATACAAGCAGCCCAAGCAATGGCCTTTGTCAAAGTTTTTACTTGCTTATGTCTTTTTCCCCCATGCTGAGACCTCTCATACTCAGTGGCCTTGAAAGTCTTTTCCCCCCTTTTTTTTTTCTTTTTTGTAACTCAGAGAGCTCTTGGCTCCTTCTAATCTCTTGTTCTTTCCTCCTAATCACTATGTACACTTAATACCGATAAACTGCAGACACCAGCATGAAATCATGAACGGGCTGAAACTTGGAGGATTAAACGCAGTCACAACAAGAGACAACTCTGCAAGAACCTCCAGATATTTGAAGTAGATGGAACAAAATATATTCCAGTGGAGAACGGCAGAGGAAACCTCACTCTCCAGAGAGCAAGACTAAACCCTGTGTGCATCTCCCTGAGCACAGAAGTCAAGTGAGACTCCAGCCCGTTACACAGCCACGTGCTGGCTGTACACTGGGGGCTTGTGAGCCTGGTTGAGTGAATCTGGCAGAATGGACAGGGAGAGTCGCTTATCAGGGAGCACAGAGTAGAGTATATTAAGTAAAAGTCTGCTGCAGGAAAAGGATAATGGACCTTTTTGATGCTCGACCTTGTTCTGCTTGCATAGAGGTTGACACCTTAGAGAAATCAGATGTTTGGAAATTCCCTCACTGCAATAATTCCCAAGCCTTTTGGGCTAGTTAGCTGCTGTCAACCCTCACGGCCTCTTATGTGCCACCAACCATCTGTAGCATTTACCTTCTCACACAAAAGTTTCCGCAAATCAGCACCGGGTATTGGTGCTTTATTGGCAGATCCCTCAGCATCACTGCTCAGGTGATGTGTGGGCAAGGGACCCAAAGGAAACGACCTAAGCCAGTGTATCTGGATGCACACAGCGGCCTGTGTGATCAGAAAAGTCCATTTGAAAGTGGGATAGTAGCATCAGCTGGAATGAATCCAGTGGGTCTTGGTTCATGCTTAAATGTAACGACCTAAACTGCAAAAGGAAAACTGCCGTAGAAAATGGCAACGTAGGGTTGACTTTTTATGCCATTATAAATGCCAGATGTGCCTGTATGGCAAATGTTAGCTATTCTGCAGAAGGGCTTGTCTGCTTGTTTGAGGTACCAACAGTTCTTTTCCCAGATGTGTTCTCCTAAAATGATTTTGGATTCCAAGTTAGTATTTCTTGTTGCATTCCCTGCCCAGACACCTCAAATATGAGTCTAACATAACTGACCTGACATCAAAACAAACATTATCCAAAGGATTTCAGAATTCCCTATATCAGCATCTTTATATAAAAAAAGAAATCAAGAAATTGTTTCTCCACTATGACTAGAAAAACCTGGATGAAACCCTACCATTTATTCTAATGAGGGATTTCTGGCTGCAGGTGTTATTTCAGGGTCCTGAACAGTATTTGCTCTGTGTATGTGATCAGAGCTGCTAAAGAGGGAAGTGTTCAGGGTGGATGGGAGAGGAAATAAATATTTCAATGGTAAAGGTTCCTCCCTCCTTTTGGGTTGCTTCTTAACTGGTGGCTGTTTGCAGCTGCCAAAACCTTTGCACTTCTCATGAGGGAAGGACATCATTTTTAGGTAGGAGCATGTAGGTGTGTCACGGGTGTGCTTTGCATGTCCCTGTACTATCAGTCCCTGGTGATGCTCCCAGTCACCCTCATACTGCAAAAAATCATTGACCTCAGGCTAAATAAAAAGCCCAAGGGGGCTCAGCGCTACACATTGTCATGCCTAACTTTGACTCCCTGAAATCAGAAGCTGGAGTCAAGCCCCTAGGCTGATACACAGTGCTTCAGGAGACCTGGGATACAAACTCATGCTGGGCTGGACATCTTCAGCTCTGCCTTTATGTCCCCAACCATCACCTAAAGATGGAGACCTGCAGTAGTGGTTTCAAAACCCATCAAAATGTAGCAAAAGAAGCTGCTCCCTTGCTTTCCCATGACAATGACAGAATTCACCTGGCACAAGGTGCTGGGTTCAGTTGTCTTTTCTGCTACTGGGGAGAAAATAATGCTTCCCTTCTAGGAGAAGAGTTTAACTTAAAAGGAGGATTTACAGTTCACACTGCAATCGGACCTTCATCTCCCCTGCCAAATGCTCCAGACACTGGGATTAGCTTTATACTGCTCACATTTTACTACCTCCTGAATCTTTCATACTCTCCGGGGAGTGCTAAATCTTGCTGATAAGGGACGGATGTTGCTCCCACCAGAGAGCATCCTACAGTTTCATCGGTGAGTCCTGTCACCAGGTATAGGGTGCAAAGGGTAGGCAGTCAGACCCACCCCTCTTTTAAAAGAAAACAGGCTCCTACCAGGACCCCAGTGATGGGTACTCAGCAAATATCAGCCTCTACTTCTGTATTATAGTTGTGCATCACTGGGAGATAAACAGACACTGAGCTCCTTGGTGCCTCCCAAGATCATAGCGCTTTTGCACATACATGCAGCAGAACTACAGCTGTCCCTCAAATGAAGGCTCCAAGCCTGCTTCACCTGCCTTCAGGATGAGAGGTGTTTTGACCCCATGTACCTTTGACCAGTCTTCCTCACCCAGTTACCCCCAGAGGAGATGCATTCATGGGACACGGTGGTTTCAGGCCAAATATTCCAGGAATCTCAACAACAATTAATTCATCACCTGGGGTGGTTGCAGATCATGGCTTCCTGCACCCATCTTACTGTGGAGAAAGGCACGAAAATGGGTGATCACCCAGAGTCTGCTCAGTGAGTCTTCTCTAACCCAAGATCTAACAGCAGCTAAACACGATCCCGGAGATGAGTCTGAAAGACGAAGCTCTGCCAGGCCTCGCATAATGTTTTCAGTACCCCTCAATTAGAAACACTTTCTCACATACCTACTTTCATAAAATCACCAGCGTCTGCATCTCTGGCAGAAAGTTTTGTAATGAATTTTTTTTTTTTTAATATATTTTCAGCTGTAAACAGCAGAAAACCCCCTTCAGGCACTTCACTAGACCTTTTATCCGCACGCAGGAAAAAGAATTGATTGATTTTGAAGTTAAACGTTGGCATCTGCTGTTATTCAAAACCAGGACCTTGGATACACTCATCCGCCATGCTTTCAGCTCAGCCACCAGTGTGCTGCAAATGAAGACAAGCTGTTGTCAAATGAGAAATGCAAAATAGTCAATCTGTTTGTCTGTTTAATGTAACTGGGAACATAAGCTGCTAAAAATGCTACCATTCTGCACTGTCAGATGGGAGACACTCTCCAACAAACGAAAGCCTAATGACCCATTTTACTCAGGCGCTCTGGAGTTCCTCCTAATGGTATTTTCCATATGCACTTCAACATGCTTTTAACTGAAACTGCAAATGGTACTATTTTCTATCTAACACAAGCGTGTAATCTGTGTAGTGTATTTTTTTTTTTTCCTCTGGCACCATGAAGGAATGCTGATGTTCAAGGCGTCTTGAAACAGTGAGCATATTGCTCAAGCATCTGATGCTCATCTTCTCTTTACACCTGTCATTGTACTGTATTAAAGGAAAAAAATCAAGTCATTAACCATGATAGATATGTTTTTAATAAGAAAGTGTTGCGCCTCACCAGGCAGATAAATAGCAAGTCTTAAGATATCTTCAGAGCCCGAGCATACAATTACAGAATAAAGTTAAATATGCTGGGGACTCTTCAAAGACTGCTATAACTTGCAAAGATTAGGTCTCTATCAATTACCCAAGCTGCACTTCTTCAAGAATTTTCTAGCATTAAAATTGCTAATTTGACTTTTCCTCTGAAAGTTCCCCATTCCCCACAGATAATTATGTGTGAAATGTTGCCTAAACAAAACGGTGATTTGGCCAAGAAAACAAGCCCGCTCCATTTTCAAGTCAAAAAACAGTGAAAAATAACGCTAGCATTGCCAGAGCAGGGCGAGAAGTTGCTCAGGAGAGTCTTGGCCATTTAGTAAAATATTCTGGGGGTTTGTATAGTGGAAATTTCATGGGTCTGATTTCAAAAGCCACAGAACTAGAATCTTTTTTTTTTTCAAATAGCTGGAGCACTTAGTCTCTCTTCAGAGGCAGCATAATGCCAGCCAGGCAGCGCTGGTTTTGCTTTCTCCTTAGGAAAGCGCAGCAGCCCCGTGGTGTGCCGGCACATTCGCAGGATGTGTTCCTTTGAGCCATTACAGTTTCAGACCCAGCTTTATCTCCTCTCCCGCTGTTATCACATTGATATTTTTATTAATTATTGACACAAGAAATGCTCAGTCATAAACCGCAGAACCCTGGAAGTGGTTTGTGATGCTGAGCCGAGCGGCGGTGCTGTGAGGGTGCCTGCTCCCTTCTGGCTCCCTTGCCCTCGGGGTGCTGCCAGCATCCATTAGCAGCCCCAAAAGAGCACTTAACATTCAGGCACTCCCTTTCTCCTGCAGAAGAGAAGGTGCTACTCACCCAGATTCCTCTCCAACCCCCAAAATATATGACATCATTTTTTTCCCATAAGGTTGTTTGCAGCCTAATGCACTGCTGGTGGGGCTCCTGGGGTGCAAAGGGAAAGAACCTGGGGAGAACTGGCCAGGGATGGATGCTGCTGCAGGTGAAGCCTGTCCTCTGACCACCACAGATGGTCCTGCCGCATCCTAAGCACCAGCTTCACAGGATACCACTCAGTTGGCTGCATACCGAATTCAGTGCTGCTTAACCTTTTGGAGAGGTGTTAGAAAACATAAAGGAGATAATTATAGCTTAAAATAGTGGGGACTAGCAGTCTGCAAGGATGTGTCAATGCTTGAGATTTGTGTGCTCAGGAAAGAGAGAAAGAGCAGAGAAGGAGCAGGTGCAGAAGTGAAAGACAGAGGAAAAGAGTATTTAATGCAGGGGGTTAATACAGCAGCCAGTCATCTCCAGGATTATAGAAAGTTTAATATGATCTTGGAATTATCCACTCAGTAACCAAATAGATGCTAGTGCATCCAAAAATAATAATAAAAAAAAAAGGATTTACTTTATTGTTAGGAATCTGGTACCTAAGAAAGTGATTTCAGGCTAGGAAGAAAAAAAATCTATTCTACTCTGATTGCTATTTACCTCTCTCCTGCATTAGAAAAAAAAAACCAAAATGCAACATAAAACCAAAACCAGGCCTTTCCATCACAGATCAAAAGTCAGGCAAGTAGTGTTGCATTGCAACTGCCTGAATTATACTTGGCCTCTGAATAATAAATAGGGAATTTCTCGAACCACAGGCTCATTAATGAGCACTAATTCAGAACTGATGGCACAATGTTCAGTAATTTAAGCAATGTAGACAATGAAGGTTCTCAACTCTGGTACAAAGAGTGACCTACAGAATCTTGCAGAATGAGTAATTACAGCTAATATCCATTTCAGCTTCTATTAGAACATCCAATAAAACAAGGTCATGACAACAGGCAAGGATCACATCCCGGCAAGCATCGCAGTGGGGAGAGATGGAGTCACCCTGGAGCAGGTGGATGGTTCCTATTAGTTGGGCTCCTCAATGAATAAGGATGCTGACAGCTCCCCGGAGGACCGTGGGCGGCGGGCAGTGGTGCAGTGGCAGCAGAGGCAGCTCAGGGAATATGGGGATGGTTTTCAAGAGCACAAAGGTTAGGCTGGGATGGCGTTTGTTTTGACCCATAACTAACAAAGGCTCAAAGGACAGACCATGTGCTACTGACTTTTTTTTTTTTTTTTACCTTTCAGTTAGTTTGGAAACAACATATAAAGGGAATTATTCAGTGATTTAATAACTAGAGATGGACCTGTGACAAGTTGTAACAAAGGGAAAAGTTGATAGATAGAAAAGGGACAGCAATGGGTGCCTGCAGTGTGAAAAATAGTTGAGTGAGCAGCAGCAGAGCAGAATGAACTGCCTGGAGAGTTTTCTACTTTGTACAGATGAGCCTTATTAATTCCTAAGAGCAGATAGAGAATATAGTCAAGAGAGGAAATAAAGAAATGATCTGCAAATTTTTTGTGCAGTAAGTAAGAAGGTGACTGGTTGTTAAAAACAGTTTCTGACAATACTCACAAGACCTTTTAGAAAACTGAAGGAAGGTTCATTTTCTTTTCCCTAAATGCACTAAAATTTCACTCTTAGATGCAGGCAGCTTTTCAGTGATACCATTTGACTTTTTAAAAGTCATTTATACAACACAGGGCTATTCAAAGTGGTTCCCCCCACCCCCAAAAAAAATAATCATAGTCTGGAAATTGTTTATCACAACCATCTGGGCAATACTGGGAAGGCTGCAGAGGGTTGAAACCAGAGATAATTGTCTAAAAAATACAATTCATAACAAATAGCTTGACAAACTCATAAAAAATCAACTCTGTTGGCTAAATATTTGGCCCTCATGAGTGTTCACTGTGTAGCTAGAGTGATGCTCTGAAAGGAATGTACCCTTACTCGAGGGAATAGTCTAGTGGGAGAAACCTGGTCCAGAAATGCCAGTATTTGATCTCCACTGGTCAGCGTGGCAGCAAACAGCCACAGAAAATGGTCAACATGGATCTGAACTGCAGCTGTGGCTTTGAAGTTATGAGATTGAAATGAAGGAACTATGAGTCATGAATCCCTTGATTGGAGATGGAAAAATGAATAATTTTTTTCATGACAACCAGAAGAGAGTCTTTCTTCCTTTTACACTGTACCTACCACATTTTGCTACAGGTACTCCTCAGGCAGGTGGGGACAAAGGCTTCATCTGCCTAGAAGACTGATTAAATGCTGGATTTTGGCAGCTAAGGAAATGCTTTGGCACTTAAATCCCTGTGACAGGCACTGACCCTAAGCAATTCCCACAATACATATATCCCAGCATCAAAACCCACCTGAAGGATGTACCAGTGTGTGGGTCCAGCAAAGGAACAACCCCCAGTCACTGAACTGCCTGGAAAGCCCCTTCTCTCCAACCTTTTTCCTTACATGAGAAATCTGCCTCCTGGAAAGCTGCTGGAGGACATGGCACAGATGATTAGGACCTTTTCAGGAGAAGAAAACTGATTTTAAGAGAGATGAAAGGAGGAGGAATGAGGGAACCAGGACAGGACTAGGGCCATGGTGGAGGCACCAGCCCAAGACCCATCAGCAGCCCATGGATTGTCCTGCTGCATCATCATGCTGCCAGCACAAAGTTACACACTTACACTGAACTGTGTTGACTTTAGTAATATTAATTGAAGTAGGATTTCCAGGATTGGTCCCAGAGTTGCTGTAGCATCAAATGAATGCCAACGATTTGGATTACCTTCAGCTATATTAATTTCCATACTGGCTTGAGGAATTTTTCCTGCATCACTTGAGAAAAGTACCTTTAAAAGCTGTGGTTTTTTTTTTTTTTTTTTTTTTTTTTTTTGTGTACTATCTGGTGAGGACTTCTGCTTTCTGTTAAAATGTGCTGATAGATATTTCTTTTCTGTTTAACTTTAAGAGACCTTGGTGAATACTTTTAGGTTTACAGCTCAAATGATTGTTTAGTAAGTAAACCTTTTTTCTAGATTTTGGTAAAATACTACATAGTTAAAATATTTTATTTGGATTCATACTTCATTTCAAAGTGTTGCTCATAATACCTGACAGGAGCTGAACTTTAGTTAGCTATTTCTCCCTTTTCTTCCTTCTTTGTGGAGGAAAACAAGAAGTCGAACATAGCTTCTGACACATTAAGCATAACTACTGGGAAATTAAAACAAATGCTGGTACAATTCACAGAGGGAAAAGAACTTAAAGTTTGTTTATAAATTTGTTCCCAGCTCCAAATGCATGTCATAAATTAATAGGTCATCAACATGCTGTATTTAGCTGGCAGCAAGTAATTTTCTGTGAAGATATGAGACAGAATATAGCCAGAGTAGCAAATTGGCTGAAAGCGAAGTGTTTTGAGTGCTTTGTAAAATTCATACCAGACAACTTCAAGTTCCAACAAAATGGAAAATCTTTCCTGTCTCCGTACTTTACTCCAAGGATTTTAAAAAATTGACTAATAATGCAAATACTCAGAGGTTAATAGCCTGGTGCCATAGCTGGAACACACACCCAGCTTACAGGAGATCCATCACATGTGGGTCCAGACAGTTGGGCAATTTGGGGCTAACAGACTGAGATGCTCTGAACGTTGTCAGTGCTGACACACTCAAATCACAGACTGGTCTGGGTTGGAAGGACCCCAAGGATCATCAAGTTCTGCCCCCTCTGCCACAGGCAGGGCCACCAACCTCCAGGACTGGATCTAGACAAGGTTGCCCAGGGCCCCGTCCAACCTGGCCTTGAACATCTCCAGGGTTGGGGCAGCCACCACCTCTCTGGGCAGCCTGGTCCAGCACCTCACCACTCTTTCCATGAAGACCTTCCCCTGATCTTCAACCTAAACCTTCCCTCCTCTAACTTAAATCCATTCCCCCTTATCCTACCACTATTTACCCTTCTAAAAACCCAATTCCCCTCTGGTCTATATACTCCCTTTAAGTACTGGAAGTTTGCAGTGAGGTCCCCCTGCAGCCTTCTCCAGGCTGAACAAGCCCAGCTCCCTCAGCTTGTCCTCATAGGGAGGTGCTCCAGCCCACTGATCATCTTCGTGGCCTCTTCTGAACCCTTTCCACCAGCTCCACATCTCCCTTGAATTGGGGGCCCCAGCTCTGGACAAAGGACTCCAGATGGGGCCTCCTGAGGGCAGAGAGGGACAGTCACCTCCCTGTCCCTGCTGGCCACCCCTCTGCTGATGAAGCCCAGGAGACCACTGGCTTTCCCAGCTGCAAGAGCACACGCTGGCTTATTAGGAAATCAGGAAAACTTATTTAAAAGCAATCAGAATCATGACCCTGTAGCTTCATTTGGGTTGGCTTCTGCCAGCCAAATGAAGATGAGACCAATCTTTTTGTTAACCAGTCACGAAATATTCTGCAGTCCCAACTCCAAAGCCATATTTACTAACTCAGAAAGTTGTGTATTCAGCTAGAGTGAGAAGCAACAAGGTGTGGATCAGCCCCCAGCACCCCTGGTGTGAACTTTGACACATTTTGAGGAAGACTTCTTCCAAGATTACAGTAATTAATCACCTCATTTTAAACACATAGGGAAATTTTAATGGTGTGACCCCTCTTACAAACAGGTCCATACTGAGAGCAGACACAGGAAAATATCAAGACCTGGTATTAGAATTAAATGTATTACTCCAGTTTCTGGTCTACACCTGCATTTTTCAGCCCATAAGATGCATGTCACCTGGAAATGGTGTGAACAGCACGAGGCACAGAGAGGCCTTCAGCCCTGGAAGCCCCTTCCCAAGGTGATGGTAAGAGGACTTACTGGGGAAATAGAGCAAGACATGGCCCAGACATGGTGTGGCTCTGAAGAAAAAAGGCCCCAACCAGTCCACATGCAGCCCAAACAGTGCCTCATGTTCGGGTCTGGTGGAGAACACTGGGAGAGAATGGCACCAGGGTCTGGGGAGTGGAGGGGATATGAGCAGACCTGCTTGCTCTGGGCTTCACTATCAGCTTTTCACTTTCCAAGATGTTAAAAGCCACTATTTAGTATATCTATACATATGTACTCATGCTTTAAAATTCCTTCAGCAATGGGACGAGGCAATATTATCTTTGAGAAAATGCAGACCCTAACTTAGTCTCCCAAAAGGAAAATTACCAACTTGAGCAACTCCTGGTAGTTATCCAAATAGCCTTGTCAAATTATTTAAATACCGCATTGTGATATTATTGAAGTTGGTACCAAGTTACTCTTGGCAGAAACAAGTGTTCACTGGCAGGTGCTGAGTAGATGAGCTGTTACTGCTCCAGCTCTCTGTGTCAGCAGCACGGCTGACTGCTGCGAGGGATTTTAACCAGGGAGCTCAGCAAAATGCCCTCCAAAGGGATAACCTTTCCTAAGGGGCTCTGGGGGGAAGGGGGGGTTGTTGCTTTTACCTCTCAGAGCGTGGTTACTTATCTGCTCTTACACTGGAGCAATACTAGTTTTTTTCTGGGGGAGGGGTGGGGTAGGAGGGAAGCATCATATAACCACGTTCAGCACAAAACCCACTCACTAAAGAAGAGCTCTCTCTTCTGTCTTAAAACAAATTCAGTATGTAAATCTCCAGAGAAGAAAATGGAATTTAGGAATTTACCTGCACTCTATTAAAAGGAAGGAAGAGTCAAAAAAAAAGACTGAGGCTTATGCATTTTTCATTATTCAGGACCCAATCTACCTGTATATGCTTAATGCTTTCGGCTCTGCTAGAATTTTGGTTGGAAAGTTGTTTAAAATGCATATATGAATCACTGCTAGACTTTTGCTGTTTCAGAAAGGAAGTTCAGAGCTAGGGCCACACCAACTCCGTCTGTCTGTCCAGGTAGGAGTCCAGGAGTGGGGACAGTGGTGGAGGAAGCATGGGTTGCTTGTCTTGGACTTGGAAATTCAGCTCTCAGCTCAGGAAGATCTCAGATTTCTTGTACAACGTGGGGATATTCACCTTGTCTGCTGTGGGGCAGCGCTCCTGCAGGACCCCTCTGTCTACTCAGCCCCATGAGAGTAGGGACAATCCATGGGTTACACACTGACCACCAGCTGCCACAGGGTTCACAAGCAAAGCCCAAAGGGAAGCTGTAATAACCTCCCAGGGCAGCAAAGAGGGCAAGAGGCAGGGACAGCAGCCTCCTGCTGCATTCGCCTATGTGAAGCGATGAGATCGGGCTCAACAGGCTTGGCCAGGCAGCTATGAGGTGGGACCTGTTAGATCATTCAGTCCCCGCAGCCTTTAAGAAAACTTTCACCCCCTCAAAAATCTTTTCAAAGGTTTTGTCCAGTTTGGCTGTAAATGCTTCAATTGATGGTTTTTCCATCATGTCCCTTGGGAAACTATACCTTTCTGTAACAGCCCTCAGTAACAGACCATCTCCTGCTACCCAGCCAACATTTGCTTTGGCTCAGTTTCATCCCATTACTCTTAGTTATATCTTCACGTACCACACTGACATGCTTAACATCATCTGAAAATTTTTGAGAGTTAAAATTTATATTACCAAGACAAGCAAGAGGAAGTAAACAGAAGATAAATTTTTCCATGGATATTGCTTTCTGCATCAAAGTCTACACAGAATAAAGCCACGCTCAAGGAGGGAATTAGTAAACAGGCAAAATGAAATGACAATGAAATGAAATGACAACTTTGTCACTTTTCAGTTAGACTGGGATGACAAGATTGTCACTTTTCTTCTGGCCACCTTTACCCTTAGGGTAATTATTTTATTTAGGCTCCCAGAAAACAGCTATTGCACGTCTCTGCTGGACCAAATGGCTATGACTGCAAAGATGCCTGCTCAGTTACTGGAGACAGCACCTCTGTTTGTGCTGGAGACTCCATCTTGTCATGCAAATTGGTTATTTCCACCCTTCAAAGGTCCATATGTCTGAAATCCATATTATGCATTTAAGTGCAATCTTACTGAAAGGGTCCAAATCTCTCTGCCAGAAAACTCTTTTTCTTCCTCCAGAAGCTCACAGGGAACATGCCTAGATTGTGCTTTAGTGAGGTGAGTGCAGAGACAGACTTAAATTAATATGTCTGGGGATAAATTATTTCTAGAGTGTCTTGAGCCAGCATCACATGAATAGATTACCATGAAGCACTATGGGAAGCAATAATTCAACTGAAAATCATAGTTTAAACAAGGAAAAAAAACCTATGAAAGCTGAGGATAACTATCCAGCCTCTTACTGTCAGTGGTGAGAAGCAAAGTACCTCTGAAGCACTGTGGGCCACTGTATCTTCACAAGATCTGGTTTATTTTATTTGGCTGGTAGCAGTGACAACTTACAGAACCTCATCAGCCAGAAAACATCTCCTGACAGGCTGATAGGGCCAGAAATAGCCATAGCTACTCCCCATGTAGAGGAAAAACGGAGGTGCCCCACAGCAGCTCAACTTCTAACAGCGGGAATAGAAAGTCCTATTGTAGTTTGTTTTACTACTGCCAAAAGCAGCTTTCCCCAGCTAGGTCTTTCCCTTGGGTTGGGCAGACCCCAGGAGATATGAGTGGTTCCACCTTCAAATTCACAAGGTGAAACTGCACCAGTGCTATGCCTGCTGTTGGAATAGAGACTGGGGCTCTTCCACTTCTTTTTCGGCCTTTGATGGGAAGCGGCAGAGATGGTGACACCCCCTTTTCTTTTTATTCTTAAACATGTGCCAAGCTCCATTACACCAGTTCAGACACTTTTAACACAGTCAAGAATTTTTTCACATTGTGTTATAGGGGAGAAAGGAATGCCTAGATTTCACCTCTGCTGCTCCAATACCACTTTAAATCAAGAAGCCAACACATGACTTTTGTTACTAAATAAGCCACAATTTTTATTCTAATTTGACACAATAAACTAAAGAGCTAAATGCCTCATAGTGAGAGAAATGATAATTCTCATTATCAGAGAAAAGAACTCTTGGAACCCACCTGGTGCCTTAAATTTTCCTACTCAAAGTCACATAACTGAGACCACAGAAGGAATCTCAGTTTGTACATCAGCCCAGAGGTTTTATATTCAGCATTCTGTACTCTCATCTCACTCTACTTCTGCATAAGTTTATTTAACCTCTAGAATAATGGAAAAAATATTTTTAGGCTTGCACCTTGATCACACCTCCTTCCTTTCTTCTACCTCCCTTTCTATCTTTTTTCCTAACCTGCCTACAGCTGTGAAACTTGAAAAGTGCCTTTTGCATTTGCCCCTTGTACAATGACACAGCTCAGCAAACGTAAGTAGTGCCTTGGGAGCTGCAAGGCATCCTCCTATACTCCAAAGGTCATTGCAGCAGTGATACCAATGTTCTTTACACCTCACGTGGAAGGTCCAATGCAAGATTCTCATTAACTAACGTACAAAGCCCACATGACAAGAGTCAGCTCTGTGGTGAATGCCCAAGGTGGGCATTTCTGACCCAGAAAACCAGCCAAGACAAAGGCACAGCCTCCTACACACAGTGATTTCAAACTCCACAGAGCATAAAGGGATGGGAAAGTGATTGTGTGGTTAGTGTGGTTAGCATGTGGTTGCCCTCGGTCAGAGCAACATGGGGGGAGCAGTATGGTGCATCTGCAGCACCATCTCCCCATGCAGCAGTGGTCACACTAAGTCAAAGCAAATGAATAGACAGAGGTCTCCTTCCCCAGGTCTTTAGGGCACACTGGACATGCTGTCAGGAGGGGAGATGATGATATGTATAAATACATGCTAACATGGCCAGCTTCTTTAGCCATCATGGGAAAGGCAGCAGCACCATGGCCTTCAGCAGGGGCTACACCAGGTCTCTGAAGACACTGGCTATATTCTTCTGTCATCAGCCTGGCATGAAGCTCATTTCACTGCATCCTAAATCTGACTGTGGCTTGAGCAACGAGACCAAAGCAGTCTTGAGTGCATCTCCAGGTGGCTGATGATACATCTCCTGCTTGCAGTACAGACACGCGCACAGAACGAAGCTATATCTGGTCTCATTCTGTCATCCCAAATCTGACCCTCTCTTAGCAGCCATACCTGACAAAACTAAATCTGACTGAGGTACCTGCATTCAGAGCTCAGTTTGACACCTCAATCCCTTTGAGATACAGAACTCAGGTATTTGGAAATGAGCCTAGGAAAATCATCTGCTTTCTCCCGAGCGCCTACCTAGGAAAAGATATAAAATTCATGTTGGAAATACAGTTATGCAAAATAAATAAATAAATAGAATCAACAAACCAAACCCCAGACATGTCTTGCAGACTGCACTGAATCAACAGGACACTTCACACATGTGCAGTCAAGGTCCAGCTTTGTGAAGATGTCTAGAGCTGCGAAAGCCCCTTAGTCCTCTAAGATTTCCTCAGTGGTTTTAGGGAGACATCCGTGCATCTGTCTGCATTTTTAATATTCCCACACTTTGAGAAATCTGCCCAAGGTCCTGTTGCTGCTGCACTTTTGTAACAGTTAGTGGCACTTCCCATATGTAAATACAAATTTCTGGTATTTTCTGTGTGGCCCAGTACTACAGCAGTTTGGAAATTACTCAAGGTGATTCTAGGGAAGATGTGATGCCAAATGTCACTGTCTGCACTTTGTTAATGTTTTTATGTATTACTTTTACAGGGTTTCTGTGATACTTGAACTAATTTTCGGTACTCAGACAAAGATAATAATAATTTAAAAAATCCAACCACTACAGCATCATTGTCATAGAGCTGTAATCATAACCTTGCACAACTTTAGTCTGAAGCCTTTTCTCCACTGAAAAAGCTTCACATTTTATTTGTATAGTCCTATTTAAGGATAGAGGGCTTTTAATATTTCATAAAGAACCAAGCAGCTGTTTGCTCAGCTACAGAAACAAGGAATGCAGAGAAGGTGAATATGTCCAAAAACATAATGGCTGACTATCAAATCAATCTCAGAAATTAGTTGTGAAATTAAGTGGAAAATACGAATGGTTATGAAAAACAGCTAAATTAATTTACATGGGTAAAGTAAACGGTACACAAGCGAGAACTGCAGTTATTCTCCACATTCAGAATAAATGGGATTGGATATGCACATGCATGTGTGTATTTATGAGTATTTATGCATGAGAGAGATTTATTAAAATATTTACTGAAACCACCATGGCTGTATCACATTGCATGCAGTGATTTGCAGGCCTAGCCCTGCTCATGTCAAAGGCAATGGAAACAAGAACAGTTGACTAATTATCACTCAGTAAGTGCTCCAGAATATCCACGTTGCATTCTAACAAATTACTAGAACCTCAGGGAAGGAAACAATGCTAATTAAGATGAACTTTAGGTGTAGGACCTAATTAATATGATCTTTACGTGAAACTTGTTCCAAATAAAGCAACTTTAAAAGTTATACAAAGAAATGCCTTTGGCTGTATAGCACTAAATAAGTAAAAAAATAAACAAACATGTTCCCTGAAATCAGCAAGTAACAAATCAAGATATTAAGATGGGTGTTATGTGACTGCAAGTTTGCTTCAGCAGAGGTTTTGATTTGCTTTAGCTCTGGAAGCCAGTGTGGGTGAAATGATAGGTCCTGGGCATTGTTCTAACTGGTACCATACAGAGATGCTAGGGAGAGGATGGGGGGAAGAGTATGGCAAGAATACACAAGTAACTCCTTTTTTGGAGGTGAAATACTGATTTCAAGATCTGGTCAAAACCGATGTGTAGATCTATTAAAACAAGAAGTTAAAACTTCATCTTTATATAATTTAAAAGAGTTTTTCTTGTTTCAAGGCAGGCAGATAGATTCCTGAGCAGGAAGAATTTGTGCACCAAGTCAACTAAAAGAGGTATAACTGTGTGTGTATTGGGACTCCTGCTTGTGCATCCACATGTGTGCACACATCTGTATGACTCGGGTACGCAGGGACTGACAGCAGTGTACGCAGTATTATTTTGGAAACTGAGGAAGAAAGACTCCAAAAGTACTATTTCTGTTCTTGTCTGGGGACAAAAGATCCCTCTGGAAATATTTGTTCAATGTAATTTTCCTTACAAAACAGGACAAACCCTTATTTCTTACGGTCCTGCTGCGTTCCTCATCTGGGGCTAAAAGCTGAGTCTGCTGTAAAGCCGGGAGCTGAGCTCTGGGCATCTCCTGCAGCACCTATGTGCCAGATGGACCTAATCCCCTGGCTGGGCTCCAGAATCTCGCAGTGAATCCTGATCCCATTGGAACTGCTGGCGAGAGTCCCACTGGTTTTAGTAAGGTCATCCTCTGGTCTCTGTTCCAGCAGCACTTCTGGGAGAGACTTCCATACAGGAATTTCTTTTCTGAATGAAAATAAGATGACCGAGTACTGACTTGCACAGATTATAATGAAGATGACAGAAATGAAGGGGGGTGGAGGGAAGAAAAAGATTAGCTTATGGGAAATCAGAATAACAACTTACAATTACTCTGTTCTGGGTAGATATAATAAAAATATCAGATGCAATATGTGGACATACATTAGCATTTTGGCGTTGTCTACTAAACTGAAATTCCTCACATGCTGACCTCTTGCCCTCCTCCTACTTCTAGTTTTCTCTCTCACCGCTCCATGAGAAAAAAAAAGGCAGAGAGGAGAAAGAGAGAGAGGAGGAGACAATGAGAGGGAAGATAAAAAAAGGAGAGAGCATGAGAAAGAAGTGAAGAAACTGAAAGAAGGAGAAAGAACGAAAAAGGAATAAAAGAGAGCACAACAGAACAAAAGCAAGTGAGAGTGAGCAGGGGAAAGAAAGAAAAGAGAAATCAATGCACTGCCAGTCGCTTTTTTAGGGCTTGTGAAAGTTATGGGGCCCTACATGGAGAAGGCATTACATTTTTTGATCTGCAGCCAGATTCTTAATGAAATAGGAGGGCAGGAGGGAGGCTAATGTGATTCAGCATCTAAAAGCAAGCAGTTGCATCAATAATCTTTAGCACTGGCACTTGTGCTAAGACAAAACATAACAGAGTTTAGAAGACAAGTTGTCAGTGTGATTTGGGGGCCTTTCAGTTATTCAATATAACTCCATTAGGTTTTGGAAGCATAAACAGGTAGCGGGGTTTTGTGCAAGTAATACTCTTAAACCAGTATGTAATTAAAATTGAGCTCTTTGGAGAATAATTCTACTATATATTACTAGAGGTGACCTCTATCTTATCAATCTCTAGTGAATACCACGATTTGTTTTAGCTTTACCCCCTCTCAGCCTAACAAACACAACTACAAAGCAGCAGCCGAAGAGCCGAGCAGAGCGCACGTGAGCTGGGGATGTCTTTAGCTCTGCTCTGCGGGAAGCTCGCACTTCCCAGAGAGAGCAGCCTTAGGAGAGGGCTGCACGTGCCTCCACTGCGGGCTAACTTCTGTGTCACACTTCTCTGGGGAAGTTTTGAGGTTTAATGTATTTATTTTTATGCAGATTTGGGTTTTTTTTTAACATCCAAGACTTTGGGATACACTACCTTTTGGGTTTTCTTTCTCTCGGCTAGAGCAGTACATAAAACTTAGACTGACCTTTAAGGCTAAGCTTTGCAAATCTGCCTATGCATGGAATTTGGTTAGGATTAAATCCCCACCAATGAAGAGGTCTCACTTCAAGTTAGTCTACGCATGACTTGATTCCCCCTTAAATCCCTCACTGGAGTCATACACAGGGCTTCGTCTGGGTCTCCTGTAGGCCAGAATCTCACTGAAGGGTTTGGTCGATGGAGTACATTGAAAGAAGAGGTCACAGCCTTCAAGAAGGTGCTTGGGAGTGCAAACTGTTAGACCACAAGCCCAAGATATTGAATTTTCAAAAATCTTTCACATCAGATACTGAGCTTAAACCTCTATGACCACCGGTCGCTGGACAGATGTGCTTTCCACCAAGAGCACAGAGAAAAAAACAAAACCCTCCCCTGTTCTTACCAGACCATCTTCTCACTGCAGAAAAACCTCAGGTATGGAGAGCACCTGGGCCATAAACACTAGAAACTGAGATGGAAGATGGTAAAAGAAGAACTAGTGCTGGAGTCACAGCATCAAGAATCTTTCCTGCTTAACCAACGAGTCAGTGAAGTCTCTTGGTAATGAGCTATGGCAAGTACTTCCCATGGGCCGCTTCTCAAACACACAACTGAGGTCTGCCAGTCCTTTTATTTGTATTTCACCCTTTCTGATGCCAGGACCTTTGCTTGCTCGTGCTGTAAACCACCTATAGGCTCTATGGTTGAGACAGTAATTTTGATGAAGTGATAAGGAAGATCTGCGAAAGGGAATTGTGAGAACCAGCAACAAAAGCTGATTTAAAAATACTATTGATTTTCCACATTTGTCTTAAATGGAGCATTTTGTTCCCTGCTCTACATGCTTATTTATATTTAGATAATGTAGTCAGCTGATTCTAAATTAAAGGAAAAATTCAGCCACTGAGACAGCATAAGGGAATGTGAATTACTTTACATCCCAAGGATGCAAACTCCTCACTTCTGACAGAAACTATTTTTTATGATCTTGTCTGTTTCTTGCCATTAATGTGGTTCAAATTGTCTCCTGGTCTCCTAACACAGAACTGTTGTCTGTCTTCTTCATTAATCTTCATAGATTTCAAGCAATACAATGGCCTGGCCTCCGCCCTCTGGGGCAGTGGCAATTTAAGAGGACAAATATTCTGGGGAGTCAGTTTGAATGTCTAACCTTGATCCTACTGCACCACGGTAGAGATCAGGGTGGTGGTGGGAGAGACAGGGGTCTTTTAACCCTCCTTCATTTTTTCCCTTTTAAAAATTTTACTAATATTTCCAAGTGCTATTAAGTTCCCAGGAAGGTCGAAGCAAGGGCTGCCTAAGGGAAGAGGTTGCAAGGATTCATACATAATATTTGGATAATATTGAACACGGAACTGTGCTACTGTCGGATGCCTGTTGGTATCTATTTGGTGCAACATCCCTTTGCTTCCAGCCCTCCTCAGGCTCCTGGCCAGAGGTGTGAGGAAAGTATTGCAGAAAAGTTTGAGATCTCCAGACTTTGCATTTTGGGGCTTTTATCTTTAAAGAAACAATAAAAACCACAGCTCGCAGCTTGGCACTACTGCAGAAAATTATACAGCAATTAATAACAATTTACAAGGTAGCACAGCGTGTGCTCATAGGTACAAAAAGCAGTGTAAGCAAGGAAGAAAAACATCACATACAGAGCAAAAATTCCCATGGTGTTATGCTGAATGTCCCCAGACAAATAATTTTCTTCCATATTTAATTTGGGAAAGCATCCTCCTACAAAGACCCTATCAGTTTCGTGTATGCTCTAAAACCTAAGAAAAAGAGATCGGATACTGTTCCCAGGTTGAGTGGATGTCTCAGCTCTGGAATTGAGACTCTTCTCTGACCCTTGGATGAGGTTCCCTTCTGGACCATTTCATTCCATCAGGGTGATGTGGAGCAGTGTAAGGAAAACAAAGAGAATTGAGTTCAAGCTCACAGAAAGCTACCTCTCTTTGGAGGGAGCCAAAGCAGCAATAAAAACTGTTCTAATGATTTGATCAGCAAAACAAACTAAAAGCAAAGTTTAGAATTAATGAGAGCTCTAGATCAAAACCATGGATGATTTTCCTCTCATTAGTGGTTTTTATCATCAGATGTTAGCATTGTTTGAATGAAATTCATTCAAAGACCTCAAATAAAAGCAGTATTTGGTAAAAGCAACAGTGATTTTGGGCCTATTAACAAACAGAACATCTTGCTAAATAATTCCTTTATGCACTATTCAGTAATGATGTAAAGCTGCAGCCTTTCTGCTGCCTCAGTGAAACAGCCTTCAGAAAGATCATTAAACCGGCTTTTTGTGAGACAAGCTGAAGAGAACGACCGAAACGTCTGTTATAAGTTTATATTTGTATTCAACTCAATTAGGCCTTAGGACACAGATTAAAGCCCAGCGCAGGTTCCTCCGAGGCCGTTTCAAACAGCTAACTTTCTAAAGAAGCACTTCTGAAAACTGCTCTGGATGGAGGCTGTGACTTTCCAAGAAGCATTGCATCACCACAGCCCGGATCCGACCGTCGGGCGGGAGAGGGGAGACGCTCGTAAAAATATCAAACAGCTGATCCGCGTGGATCCCGGCCAGAGCTGCCGCCGGAGACACGCAGCTCATTGTGGAAGGAATTTCGGTACAAACGAAGGCACCACAAATAACAACAAACCCTCCTCCTCTTCTCCCCTTTCCGCTGCTCGGGAATCCTCCTCCCCAGCTTTATTTTCTCACTTTCCAGTGGGGCCCCATGGCGAAGGCTTTGCCAACTGGCTGCGGTGAGACAAAGCCGCCCGCTCTCCGAAGCGGCATCGCTGCCACTCCGCAGGGCTCTTGCTTGGTGACAGATGCCTCACAGGCACGGCCGGCAGTGCCCAGGCAGCCTGGCTGCTTCCAGTCCCTGCTGCGCTGCTGGATTCCCAGGGAGGTTCAGCTGGCAAAAGGATGGCTTTAATACTTGCTCATGGGGCTGGATGCCTGGGATGGATTTTCCCTCTCAAGAGAGGTTTCTGGAAGGAGTTAGGGGAAGGTAGTGATGGGCTGCACTGAGCCTGGGCTCACACAGCCCCCACGGGCATCCCTGGCATTGCAGAGTGGCTCCATCCACAACACCTCCTCTCATCTCCCTTTCATTCCAGCTGGCATCGCCGAAATATTTCTGACCATGTAAAAGAACCAGAAATGCTCGGCTAGCTTCTCATTGGAAAGTCCCTCAAACTGATTCAAGTAGACCAGCCTCTTCCAAAAGAAACATGTTCTGTCAGAAACGTTTCACCTGCTCACTAAGTACATTCACTACACAGAGCCTTTTTACAGTGTGCTAATTTATTTTTAGAAACGGTTTTATATCGCAGAGCACCCTGAGTGCCTTTGGCAACTCCAGGTACTTTAGAAATAAATGTATTATTATTCCTCTTTAGAGATTTAAACTGTATGTTAAGTGGTTAAAAGTAGCCATTACATGGTTGGTGGCTTTTTCTTTTATTGGTTTTCCCAATGGCAATTTTAATACTGAATTTTATTATTTTTATTAATTTTATTATTTATTTATATTACAGCACTTAGACTCTTAATTTAGGAAGAATCTGTTCCAAAAAGAGGAGCCGGGTGCCTGACTGGCAAATGAGGTGCCTAAGGCCAAAGCTGTGACCCTGAAAGCTCCTGAGATCTTGGGGTATTAAAATAATTTTCTGATCTAACTCTTCCCAGTCATCTCCAGTTCTCTTCTCCTGCTCCTCCCCTGGAGACCCTGAGCTCTTCTGGACTGAGCACTTCAGCAGCAACTGGACATCCCATTGCCTCTGGTTTCTGAGATTAATCTAATTGGCATTTTTCAAATTGTACCTGACTTACACATACAGACACATACAAACTACAGGTGCCTTCTCTCCCCAGAAGCACATGGTGAAGCTCTTTTACTTCAAACTATGGTTAAAAATGTCAGATGGGTGGTAGGCAGGCCAGATTCCTCACTCTGTTCTGGAGGAAGACAGCACGTGCCTTATGAAAGCACATTCTACACCCCACCCTGGACTAGCCCACCCCTCATGGGCTTTGCCAGGTGGCTTTTGAAACTAATTTTCTGTGCAGAATTCAAGACCAATAATGCAAATCCCCAGAAAACCTGAGCCTACCCTTATTCATTAGATAAGGAAATTTAGGCAGGTATCTGAACTGAAGCAAAACTTAATGTTTCACTGAGAGATAAATATAGGTTTTTACCTGCAACCAGGTGCTTTAGTGGCCATATAAGGCTGATGAACAAACTCTGCTATTATAACTATTATATCTACCATTAGCTAGTTATAATTACATTATTACAATTAAAGGTTAAATGACAGGATTCACAAGAAGGGCAACAGTCAGGAACAGGAAACATCTTCTCAGAACCAAGGTGAGCGCGGTCAGCCATTCTATGCTGCAGGCTGTAAAAGCCCTTGAGCTCTGCTGGGAGAGCCAACAAAGAAATGGATCAGCCAAACAGGGAACAAGAAGGTCTGGAGACTGGGCCCATCAAAGATCTCAAAAGTCAGCAGTAACCCTTCCACTGGTTTTGACAGGTGCTGTCTGAGATGCTATCTATCCCTGGTTCTCCATTAAGAGAAAACTTCAATCCTTTCAAAGTTTTATTACCATCAAAATTTCATAAAGGCTACAGAGTTTGATCTGAAAAGTTTAATTCTTTAAAGAATCTGGCATGCTGGAGAGAAATTCTGGGCACCTGACTTGAACATTGTTCCGTTTTCTCCAGTTTCACCCACAGAGCCATTATTTATTTAGTTCTGCAAGTTTTGAGAGGAATGCTGCAATGTGAAACTTATCACTTGCAGAGAGCCCCAGTTTTGGCAGCACTAACAAAACTAGTGCCAACTAAATGCAAATCTCTTTCTGCTTGTTTGCATGTATTATAGCAGCAAGAAATACATTTTCTTAGAGGCATAATGAAAATACACTCAAGACTAACACCAATGTCTCTGTACAGAAAACATAATAGTTGAGAGTGTTTTTTTTCCCCATGTTGGTTTAGATAAGTCAATTATTTGTAGAGTGACTCAATTATTTGTAGACTGACTCAAGGTGGTATCAGCAACACAGAATTATCCGGAAGGAATTACCAATTTGATTTTTAAAATGTCATTACACATTTCCCCCCCCCATTATTTTCAGTATTTCTAGATTCTGAAAAGCTTTTTTGATACTTCCACTGTATCAAAAATCAGAGAGTGTATCATTGCATGTCTTTAACGACCTGAAGATGTCAAATGCAGTTTTGCAGCTGCATTACGTATCACAGAACAGGACTGGGGCAGTCCTGCAGCAGAAGGATTCTCACGGTCCTGCAAGCTCTTAAATTTTTGAAGCGATCCAGTTTCTCTAGCAGGTTTCTACATCTGGTCTGGCTTCATTTTTATTAACCACCAGCTCAGCTGAATAACAATGTCTTCTTAAGTCCTCAGTGGGATGCTAGTTCACTGTGGGACTCTGGACACACTCTGCAGGGGACCTGCCCTGTGCCTCACACAGAAGGCCATCACCCGTCATTTTTGGGCAGGTGGACACTCCAAGGTTTAAGACCTACAAAAAGCTGAATTTTGGCTAGAAAAGCAAAAAGGCAAACTCAAACCTGAAATCTCTGAAAGGTATCAGTGGCACCAGGGACTGTGCCAGATCCAGCCACCCGAGGACTGAACAGTATTCAGATATTATGGCTTGGGGTCATTCCATGACGTACAGAACAGCTACATCTGGTGCTAAATGTGAGCTAACATCCATGGGTTCAAACAAAAACAAAATGTTGATGTGCTCTTGACTATTTTGCTTAACAGCATTAATATTGTTAAACACCATGTCTTATCCTATAAACAGTGGGGATTAATTTATTTTATATCCACTGAGTGTTTATTAAATTTATCAATCTCCAAAGCACAGCCACTTACCACAACGCTCCACAGCCATGCAACAAATCCCAGCTACATACCCAACATTCATTTTCCTGAACATCATTGCAAACAAAATCTCGTCTGCATGCAGCTAGTGCATGTGAAAGGCAAATAGTATGAGTTTGCAGACAGATCAAAATTAGGTGCCAGTCCCTAAGAACCTATTCCCTAAGCATCAAAAACATCTTTTGGTTTTAAGCCTCTGATGTACTTAATCAATGAGAATGTGAAAGTTTTTGGAAGGAGTCTTCCCCTTGGAGCATGTTACCTTTGCACCTTCACCATAAGCTGACAGATGAGTTCCAGCATATGAACAGACTATTGAAATCAAAACAGGAATCTCAGCTTCGCTGATCACAAGCCTTTTTTTGCATATTTGCACAGGTTTCCAGCCTACCTCAAGACACAAACAGACATACAGGCTGCTCTGGTAATGAGGATTTGAGGTTCTGCCCTTGACTCAATTAGTGACTCAGGGAGCATCCCAGCGCCTCAGCATATGCCTCTCTGAAATGGTTTTAAAGCAGAGATGGCTATTTTGAGGGATATTATGAAAGTTAATTTATATTTCTAAGGTTAAAACAAGTATTTATGTGACTTTCCTGGTTTCACTGAGGCAGCATACACTTACACATTGGGTAAATGCAGTTATTAAGAGGTTTCTCTTTCATAGCTACTTAAATACTCAAGTGGCATTACTGCATTATTTTTACAACAAAAAGAAAAAAAAAAGCACTCATTTCCCTCCCCAAATACAAGCCTGGTTATTTCTGAACCAAAATAGCTCACGAGAAATCCCCTGCAAAGTCTGATCCCGTGCCACTAGAGCGAACGGGAGCGCTGCCATCCGCTTCAGTGCAAACAAGAGATCACCTTGTGTTTCTGCAGTGAATCTGAAGGACTGCCATACCCTGCCAACCCTAACTACAAGGTGTTTGTTACCCAGACTTCTCTGAGAGGGACCAAAGCTGTTTGGTCCCCGAGGAGGAGGAAGGCTGGAAGGGGAAGATGCGGCAGACATCCGAACAGGGGAAGGTGCAGGTGGGTAAAAGTCCTGACGGCTGCACCCCGAAGCACTCAGGCTCTGCTAGGGAAGGGGAGGGCAGGAAAGGGGAACATGCTTTGTCTCCCTGCTCTGTCATCCTTATCTGCCAGTGCAAGCTGCTCGCTGGGAGCCAACAGCACTGGATTTCCTCGCTCCACTGTCCCTCCCTTCACTCCCATCGAGCCCAAATCCCTCTTCCAGGGTTTTCCCCGCTGTCTGTGTCACACTGAGACCCACACAAGCTGCCCTCCCTCAGTGTTTCTTCTTGTAGGGGCATCCTGCAGGAGATGTCTTTCTCCCTGAAAGAGTCCACCCAGCATTAAAAGTACTACAGAGTTACACACACGTCCAGACATATACCAGTGCCAAGCGCTGTCAGAAAGAGAATTACTTTTGATTAATGGGAAAGGAAAGTTAATTGTCATTCGGTATAAATGTCAGGGTGGAAACCCAGGGAAGATAAAACGTTGCTTTTCAACAAGAACGAAGGAAAGATTTCCATGGTGCAGCCTAATCTTAGTGCTTAATGCAGATGAAAAAAAATACTATTCTGATCATCTCCTTGGGAGATTGGGGTGTTTTAGCTTTTACTATCAGGAATACGTGGCTCACCACGTAACTCTCGATGCACAAAGCTCACTGAGTTTACCACATCCCTGGGCTAGATCTGCAGCTGGTGTAAATCACCGCGATAGCTCTGATTTTGGTGGCATCCTGCCAGCTTACTCCAGCAAAGGATTTGGTGCAGAAATGTTTCCCAGTGTATAAACTTCTGGTTATGATAGACAGTTTCTGGGCTCCATCAGGGAATGGTGATCTGAAAAGGGGGTTATGGGAATTGGCAAGATATGAAATGGTGTGGGAGAGCTGCAAATATTTAATTTCCTGTGAAATAATTCTCTGATGGCTATATATATATGTGTGTGCGTGTGCATGTGTGTGTGTGTGTGTGTGTGTAGTTCAGCAAGTTATAGTCTAAAATGAAAAGATTTTCTATTTGCTGTGAACCACTTACAGCACCGATGCTCTGCCCAGGAGTGTCAGCAGGCAGCCGAACTCCAGTCCCTTTGCTCCTTTGGGACCAAACTGTCTCCCAAGATGTTTTCCAGCTCCCTGGATGCAAAGTCAGTTATGTGTTTAAGGAGGAAATATGTTGGGGAGGAGCTGGACCGTTTTAACGCCAGCAGAGAGATTCCAGACTTGTGCACCTGCCTCTCCCCATGCCCACAGCCAAATTTAAATGCTATGGCCCCTCCGTGGAGAAAGGGGCACAAGTTGGGGCCACGGCTGTTCTTGGGCTATAAAAAGAGACACGGATGCTTGCCTGTGAGGAGGAAGAATGTGAGGCTTCTTTGAAAGCTGAGCGTGAGCAAGTCCTGACACCTCCTGGCTCTTCACCTCGTTGGAAAAAAGTTCATGTGCTTTCAGCGTGCACGTGCGTGGGGACACACACACGCACCCCGCACGGAAAACAAAAGCTACTGGGAACACCATAGAGATGCTTCTAGCAGGGCTCAAAGCCAGGCGGGGAGTGTGGGGGGGACGACACACGCTTGCAGTCAGCGCTGTTTGTTTCCAGCTCAGTTTGATTAAAAATCCCCAAACCAACCATCCAAAAAAGAAAAAAAAAAAACTCAAACCACTCACCCTAAATTCCTCTTTGGAATTAATTGGGAGGAAAAGGAAAACCATAGCAAACCCTCGTCCCGGTCGCTCACTTGTGGGATGGAAATCAGTTGGGCTGTCTGTTTTCCACCCAGGTGGACAAACATATAGACAGGAGAGTGAATGCAATTTGCTGTTGCAGAGAAAAGCGAGGTCCACAAACGAAGTGGAACTGCTGATCCCAGGCAAGAGGGAGCGCTCCCTTCCCCCTCCGGCAAACACGCGCACGCACCGGCGTGGACGCTCGCACACCCCCTCCCCTCCAATTTTTAATTAAGAAATGAAGGAAAATACAATATTTTTATATTGTCCTTTCAAGGAGATCTCTATTTGCATAGTCGGATCCCCCTTCCTCCACACAGCACTAACATTAGTGTGACCTTTTCCTGCTAATTGGAAAATCTTACGGAAATAAAGCCTGTCAGAAAATGAGAAGTGTCTCCCCTTTAGGCTGGCCAAACGACCTCAGAGGGGGAAAAGAAGTTCTGAATTTCTGCTCCTTCTGCACACACTGCAAAATCTTTATTACTTCGGAGAGCCTTGAAACCCAGTAATGCCCCTCCAGTGCAAAGAGAAGTAAATAAATTTCTTCTTATGACCACTTTGGAGAAACACACAACCAGATTTACTCAGCAGGGATAGATACTGGACAAGATAATGAAGAGAGAATAAGAATATGATAGGGGTTTACAGCCTCTTCTGTCTCTTTAAAGTGTTTTAATCCTTCAGAAACAGGATATCGGGTCCATTTCCTTAAAGATACAGTATCCCTTCTGGGACAAGTAATGTTATAAAAACCTAAGATGTAACATCTATCTCACAATATTGATTGGCACTTTAGTGTGATAAAAGGGGTTGAACCTGAAGGGGAAAAAAAAGTAAAAAAAAAAAAAGAAGGTAAACTGGGATTACTCTTTGAAGAATTGAAAAAAAAGAAGTCCCTATTACACCAGGTTGTGCCGGTCAAACGTCCATGTAAAAAAAAATATAATATTTTGAAATTGAACCAAATGCCATTTCAATGATTGTCTAGGCAATTCTCTTGATTTTTAAAACATATAGATCTATGTTTGTAGCTTTATTACCAGCTGGTGCTGGAGCTAGCTCCAGCCCCAGCACAAAACCCTGTGAGTTCTTTCTATGCTCCAGCAGAGGAAAAAAAAAAGGAGAAATTTCATATAAAGAGTTACGCTTTTGTTATTAACAGCAAACAAAGGAAACCCAATTTCAAATGACTGTCTGCTTCATTTATAAAATGCCCTTTTTAGACAGCATCACCTGTTTTTCAGAAGAGCTTTGAATGAAAACAGTGAAACAACTGTCATCATATGGATATATCTACAGTCATTCCTGAATTACTCAAAGTTAAAATAACAGAGACACAAATACTGAAAACAATTATTCATTTGAGTAGCTCTTACTCATACAGATAGTCTCATTTAAGCCCATAGATCTATTTCCATGGGTTAGTGGGACTGGGCTTGTATCGTACGGTGAAGCTCGGTTCAGGCTCCAGACGTTTCACCTTTGCATGCAACGAGCAGGCAGCAAAGCCTCAGACAAGACTCAGTGCCTGAAAAAACTTACAGTCCTGCCCTAGCCAGCTTTTTTTTTTTTTGTCTGTCTGAGGAATTTTTGGAGCAGGCACAGGCAGCTGTGAAGATCTACCAGGGTGAGGAGGTAGCAACATCTTTGCCTGTCCTGCTCCAAAAGCTCCATCATTTCCCTGTCCCTGCAGAAGCCCATCTGGCAACTAGCTGAACCTCAGGATTACCCCAGGACTCAGCACCTCTGGGACAGATGTGACCCAATGCAGGATCCCTAGTTAGGTGTTAATAACGTAAAGCGGTTTTGGTGGTGTTCAGATCACAGAATGACACAAAATTAGGAATTGGAAGGGACC
>VXBZ01011350.1:194289-228550 GCA_013399135.1 Heliornis fulica | reverse complement strand
AGCCTGTCCCAGTGCTCCATCACTCTCACAGTGATATAGATTTTCCTTACCTTTACACTGAACCTCCTATGCTCCATTTTGCACCCTCTGCCCCTCGTCCTACCATTGGCCATCACAGATCTGTTGGAGGCTTAAGTCCTAGCCTGTAAGTCACTGAAGTCTAGAGTCTTTTCTGAAGGGCGTGAAATGACAGGCTCTTCCAAGACACATATGCTCCATCTCCATGCTATTTTCAGACCAGATTTTAGTACAGAGCTCAAAATACACCCCCCAGTCTTTGCTGTGCTCCTTTCAAAGGAACAGTGTGCCACCAGGCAGAATATTGCTCCCACTAAGACATGCTCTCAACACAAGCAAATACTGACTATGAAATCCTCCTGTTGCACTTTGGGGTTGTGTTAGTGCTGGGATCTAGAACTGTCCTGCATCCTGGAGTTCTCTAAGGGTAACAACCTGCAGAAAAATGCAGTGTAGCCATCACGCTACTGGGTCCTACCAAAGGATGCTCAGCAGAGACAGGACACCCATGCACACAGCAGAGATCTGCTGAAGAAGTCAGATCAAAAAAAGGCACACAGGTTTCTGCCAACTAAACCAACTCTCCTCCCTTCTTTCCACTCTGTCTTTGGAAATCTCTTCATCCTACAACTCCTCATGCAAGATGATAGCATAGAGGCTCCCATACAAGCCTCCCCAGACCGCCTGTACGAGCAGCACCATCTGCATTTGTCAGGGATGTATGGACACCCTGCCCACACAAACTAGGTTCTTGCCCAGAGGGCCCGACTTTAGTGAAAACTTTATGGGGCTTGAATTATTCAAGCCTTGACCTTTAGCAAATCTCTCAGTCAATGCTAGTTAATGTCCTTTAAAGTCATTGACCTTAGGTCAGGGACCAAGGGGGTGCTTCATCAATGAAGATACACAGGTTCAAAATCATGAGAGGTTTTGCAGTGTGTTTTTAAGTGCCCTGGGAGAGGACTACTGGCCACATGCAGAAGGATCTACAAGATACAATAGCATGGGCAGGAGGGTCCCAGTTTACCTCAGTGGGATAATCCAGAGTTAGGGATGACCAAAGGCTCCTCTAGAATGTCCAGCTCTGATTTTGAGATATGTCTGGAGCAGAAACTGCAGTTCAGCTCCCAGCAAGTATAAAGGTCAACCACAGCATCTGCAGCCAGATTTCCAAGCCCTCCATACAGGGAATGGAGACAGAAGGTAGGAGAAACAGCTCTGCCAATACCTCCAAGTGACTAACAGGTCCTCCTGTTGCTGTGCAGTACCAAGCCTAGCACACACATCTTGTAGACAAGTACTGTATATGTGCAAAAAACTCTGTGGAGCAACTTTCACCTCCCAAAAGCAGCAGGCTGTTTGCACAGCTCTTCAAACCTAAAGCTGGCTTGGCAAGAAAAGATTTCTGCCCCCTCTTTCCATTTCTCTTGATAAGACTACCTCTTAGAGAATGATTTCAATGTCATTTAGAAATCATCACAAGTGTTATAACAAGCCTGTTTTCCTGGGAAGGATGGGTTTTCAGGTGAGAGTGTGTATGTGCTTTGTGACAGGACCTGACGCACTTCTCGAAATATCTCACAATGTTCATTAAGAGAGAGGTTGTCTGCATTGCTATAAACAGCAAAAGTTCTGGTTCAGACCTTCATACAAGCTCAGCACTTTTAATCTTGGACTCGAAATTGGTTCACAGGACTAGGTGAAAAGCCAATTTGGGGGAGTTTTCTGCTTTCTTCAAATTGTAAAAATGTCAATGGGAGTCATGAGGTTAGACTTATTGGGCAGGCTTCTGCCCTGATTCTAGCTAGGGGAATTATACATAATGAATTAACCACATGACTAATTTTACCTCATTTTCTGTTCTTGAAGTGTCTGCAAGCAAATTAAAATACTCTGAAATTATTCATTACCTAAAAGTACTTGCAGTGAGAGGGATTTATTTTCACCTTTACTTTAGTCACCTAAGAGTTAGGTGGTTAGCTAAACTACTTTCTTAGGCCTTCTCTATAGTTAAGGCAGTGAGAAGACAACTCTCCCAATCCTAAAGGTAAATACTGAAGTTAGGTGGGTTCAGCCACCCTCTAGAGATGCTGCTCTCCTTTGCTACAGAAAGCCCAGGTAGGTCTCTTAGATGGCACACTTGCTTTTTCCACAGCCAGAATTAATTGAAATTAATCCTAACCCCCACCATTTCTCACAACATATGTGCAGAGGTAAGCTTTTCCACAAAAGTTTGCTTGAAAATTCAAGAGCAAGCAGTTTTTCACGTGCCAGGCAGATCCTGCCTTTAGAAGTGCCCAACACCTAGCAGCCACTGGAAACATTAATAGTTAAGGACCTAAATACCTTAAAAGATGGGCCCACGTGTCTTATTGAATGTTTCTGTTCTCTGAATGGATGAGTTCAATTCACTGAATCAGGCTTTAGGGACAGATCATCACCACTGGTGACTGCTCTTGTGTTTCACTTCCTCCGTGAAACTCCTCTGGTTGAACATTGGTAGAAAACAAATGGGAAAGGAGTATGATGAATGCTGCTGTAATGGTACAAGTTTGTTTGAGCAGAAAAAGAAAGGCCAAGCTTTTAACAATGAAGTGTTGAGTTAGATTTCTAAATTTGGCCTAGAGATCAGAAACAAGGAGCAGCCCCCGTGTCAGAAGGGCAACCACGAGGTACAATTCTGTATCTTTGAAAAATTAGAAAAATCAGACCTTCCACTTCAGGAGCCAAGCTTAACTCCATGATGGGACTTGCAGACTGGAGTCACCTGAATTCTCCTGGGGAACCTGCCCTGTGTGCTGGTGGCAGAGGAGCCTTGGGCTCACACCAGGTACCTGAGGGAGATATTTTCTCACCATTAGGGATGATATTTTCAAACCAATCCCCATTTTTAACTGTATCAGGATGTGAAAGGTTCACCTGTTCACAGGAGGTCCGTGGCCAAGGCACACTGATATCACTTTAAAAACTGGTGGGCAGCTCCTGTGAGTGACTTTGGAGATATTTCTGTGAACTCTGCAAGGTCCAATGTCGTTCAGAAAGGTGGGGAAAAACTCTAACAATACGACTTGAGACTCTTTAATCCCAGATCTAGTTCTGCCCTGTCAGCATCACCATGAAACCAATTTACATCCTTGCCATGGCTCTGCAAGCCCCAGCACAGCTGTGGTCCAAGACCACCCTACCCATAAAAGACTCCTTTCTACATCAAAGCCCTGGGAAGAGCAGAGCAAGGACTCACCCCACCCAGCAACAATTCCTCCTTCAATTAGGCAAGCTGCATTTCCAAGGGGTTACTGAGGTGTCCAGAGATGCCTGACGTTGTCCAGGTCCTGTTAATGTTTTGCTAAGACCTTGTGAGCTGAACAAACAGAAACACTTTGCAGTGTCCGTGCCGCTTGCCGAAGCTGGCAGCTGCCCTGCGATTGCCGGCTTTCCTGATGGTGAAACTCCTCGTTGCTGCCGCAGCCTAGTGGGACCTTTTTGGACTGAGTACAGAAAAGTGCAGCAGTGTCTGTTTGACACCACATGAGGGAATGTGAATTGTCAATTTGTTGACAGTGTCATGTTGCTGCTACCAGCTTTCCCTGCGTTATTTGGAAAGAGCTCAAGCCAGTCTATTTCCCAGGCTGAGCTTCCTCACGTTACAGCTCTGCATGCCCAGAAAAGACATGCAACCAGAGCAGAGCTTGCTTTTTAATGGACAGAGAGGCTATTTCTTTTAAAAATACTATTGCTGTTGTTAGGGCTGTGAGGAATTGGGAGAACATATCCCAGACCTTGCCTGTGCCCTCTCCCCGCAGCACCACAGGGCTAAGTGAGCTCACGAAAGGCCCAGGAGAGGTTTTGATAATTTTCAACTTGTTCCCACAATGCCATCATGTCCAAGCAGAATTGTAAGGTGTGATGCTAGGAAAATTACTGCATGTCCCCCCAGCTGGGTTTGATGATGATTTCCACTCCAGCCAGGATCATTTACTATTGACCATCCCCTCCGAACTGCAGCACCCACCTGGGTGGCAAACCTGCCATGGGGAACAGGATTTAAAAGCACCTACATCTGTATGAACACAAACACACATGGCTTTACTTGTAGGCACTGCTGAGGAAAATTGAGTCCAGACACAGAGCTGACAAACAGATTTACGTGCTATGTACAAAACGCGCCCTCCCCCCATGATTCCTCCACGCCGTGGGCTGTTGTCTGCAATAGCTCCAAAAGCCACTTCAGGAGAGAATAAATGGGACTGGGAGGTCAGCAGCCATAGTCTTCCTCCTGCCTGCAGCAATAGGTTATGCAGACAGAGAGATGTTTGCAGGAATAGAATTTCTATGTTCCAATATAGTCAAAATAATCTAGTTTTGCTTTATGAACTCCAGGAGTTTGCATTAAAAAAAAAAAAAGGTTAAACCATTTGATAATAGGAAGCTGTTTTTAGATCATCCCTGTCAGAAGCAGCAGGCACTGTGCATCACACACAGCCTGAACTGGCTGCCCTGGGCACGCTGCTGGTACAAATTTCCAGCCTGCTAAGAAGATTCACAGGTTCTAGGTAGATGCTGGAGCATGTTCCAGGCCAGCATTACACCATGCGGCTCATGAACTGCCCACGACCACCACTTCTGCTTTGTGACTGGATGCTGGAGCCTTTTCACTCTCTCTAGTTACAGTGCACTTTGCAGCCTGCAAAACTACTGACTTCAGCTCTCCCACAGATTCCTGATACAGAGCACTTTCTAGATTTCAAATAAAAAAGCAAAAAAAAACTTGCAAAATTAATTTAATTGAGAAAATCTGAGGGATTCTTAGCAGATATACAAATATACACACATGCATATAGATATATACACACAGACATTTACTTTTCTTTTTACTTTGCTTTCCCTGTCCTGGCAGGAGGAGGACAATCACTCTACAATACTGTTATTTCTCCCATGCATAACAAGCTGCCATTTGAGGACCGATATCGCTAACGCTCCTTCTGCTGAGTTCCACTAATTTCTCAGTGGCATTGTCAATATAATGGGACTTCCATTTACTGGAAGAGAAATGACCGTCCTTGCTTGGAAATAAAGGCTCTACTCAATGATATTCTCCTCTCTCTTTTTTATCATTAAAGCAAAGAGAACAAAAAAAAAAAAAATAATCAGAAATTTAAGCAATCAGAAATGAGCTGACTGCTGTTCTTAATCACAAAAGCCAAAACCCTCTACTTCAGCTACCATCAGAGGAAGCTACTGGGCTGATGCACATGCAGGTCAAAAGTGACATGACACTAAAGAGACTGAGTATCCAGGTTGCTGTGAAACAGTTACAAGGTGTCCCTAAACCCATCGTATTTGATAAGGAAATAAATGCAAAAACATGCTGATGATGGGATTTACCTCCTCTTCACCACCCTGGGAATGCAGTGAACACAGTTCACTTAAAGCCCCTTTTAAACCAGGGCCCCCTTCCCACAAACAGGCATGTATCAAGCTGATGGAGCACATTTGAAAGAAACTGCTTTACACCTTGAAGACTGAAAGAATAAATCTCTTTAATAAGCTCTTAGGTTTTCCTAGTGATGCAGATTGAAGTAATATTATAGAAATGTGTATAGTTGTCAGTAATTTTACAGGAACGAATAGAAAATGCCAGGAGGACTCATTTGTGAAACGGAAACATTTTGATTCTTATTTTGTGTGTGTGTGTGTGTGTGTGTGTGTTTGTGTGTGTGTGTGTGTGAGATTCTTGCAAGGACAAAGAGCCTGCTTTCCTATCACACTGATCCATGTAATAATTGCAGACTTCCCAGGATTTCTTTTAGCATCATCCCTGCTAGGTAGCTCTTTTCATCTCATACATGCACAGGATGTCATAGCAATGCAATTAACACTAAAGCAATCAGTTGTAAGAACTACATTTTCAGACCTGAGGAACAGCACTGTATTTGTAGTGAGCTAAAATCCCAACAATGTAAATGGGCCCAAAAAAGTCACTTTAAACTTGGAAATCATGAAATAAACACATGCCAAAGGTACTACAACCATATCTGGGGCAAAATTCCCATTTATTGGTGGGGGAAAAAAAAAAAGACCAGGAAAGGCCGTTTATCATGGCAGTGTGACTGCTAATAAAACAAACAACATCATTGTCTCTTTTTAAGAGCAGTATTTTTTGGAGATGCAGTAGCAGCAGGAGTGCGTGGCTTGACTAATGCTGTGGGTATCTGCCCCTGGGGAGTGCAGATGCCAGGAAATAGCTTTGGAGGGCTGTGACTAGTAATGATCACACTGGATATTTTCAGCGTATTAGTGGGCACTGCTCAGTGTAATTCTGGATTAACTCTTTTACTCATCATCGGCATGAATTAGAGCATCAGAGGGATTTATGTTGATGTGTTAAATATAAAGTTACTCAGCTTAATGCTGGCTGAAAATTTGACTGATAATACATACAAATTGACTTGTTAGATGATGTGAGCACAATGCAGAAGCTGGAGAGGCAGTTTGATAAGTGTCCCTGCAAACAGTACATCGCCGTGGTTTAGAGGGAGTAACTGAATGACAGTGGCTTCCTTTCAGTGTGCCCCCTTGCCAATGTAAAACTAATGGGGAAACTTGAGCAGTTTTCCTCAAATGGGACAGCTTGCTGGGCAATAAAGCAGAATTTGGCCCTCAGACCTCCCTGGTTCTTATGGTATAATACACATGGAGGCAACATCACTGAAATAAATCAAAGCGCTTTTGCCGTAGTGAATTTTTGAAAGGATTTATCAAGTCTCGCTTAAGCTCTTTTCTCACTCCTGCATCAACAACAAAACCTTCCATAGCATTCAAAATCCAGGCTCTCAGCTGAGCTATTCTTGTAGAGGCAGGGAAAATTTCTCCAGAGAGAGCAGGTCCCTGTCCCACCCCTCAGTCCCAGGGCTTGGCTCAGCCCAAACACACGCGCTGGCTGCCCGCTGGCAGGCACAGGAGGCAACTGCTGAGGATCTTGCTCCTCACCCTGATTTTCCCTTGTAGGGCTTCACCATCAGTCAGGCTTGGCTGACATCGGCTGAAGAGTTTGAAAGGCATCAGGGGAGAAGAGGGCTGGAGGAGAACATAGCCACCTGAGCCTCATTTCATTAGGAAACCAGGTTAAAAAATCTGCTGATGGAGAGGCTGGGACAAAAGTAGACGCAATGTCAGGATCTGTAGTGTCTAGATTTTGATATGCAGTAGGTGTCTGTCCAGTATAGTTTGTACAAACGATCCCTGTTCCACTCCATTAAGTCCTCATTAGAGCAGCATACTGCACCTTAAAAGTATCTTAACCTTAAATTACCAGTATCCAAGCAAAAGAAAGAAAAAATAGCACATCAGGACCTAGGTAGAAAGATCCAGCACATGTCAATTAAGAAGACAGCCAGCATGTTTTAAGCCACAGCTTCTCAGAAGAGCATCAATGTGTACCAGGATGCCGGAGCTTTAATAATTCACAATTTCCTTATTGAGGTCTGATGATGCTAAAATAAGGTGTTGAAGCTTGATTAGTAGTAGGAACATAGCAGCTTAACCTCTAACATTTAGCCTTCTCCTCTGGATCGAATTACTGATCTTTATCTTGTTGAGCTGTGCTAGCAGTTGGCTTGGGAACATTACACCTTTCTAAAAGCTGTCAATCTTTGTCAGTGTCTTTGCACAATGGATTGGAAGAGCTATTTTTAAAGGACTATGTCACCTTTTTGTAGGGATGGGGTTTTTATAGTATATCAAGTTTTTTTAATAGACGTTGCCACATGCTCAGTATCACCTATAGGCCTGACTGTGAATAACTTCTATTAATTTTGCTATAATTTCTAGTGATAGTGTGTGAAGAGATGAAGAGCCATCATAGAGGAGAAGGAGAAATTGTAACAAATAGTTAGCATGCCAAAGTTTGCTTTCATTTTATTTTTCTGAAAGGCATCAATTCATTTTCCCATGAACAATGAATTTCTTCAATGTTAGATTGAACTGTATTTCCCCAGCACTGTATCATTAATATGGTCTTATTTTAATGTATTATTTTAGCTAAGAGTAGTAACATAATAGAGCAAATATACAACAGGAAAAAAATACTAAGATTTGCCTAAGTTCTTTATAGAAATTCTGAAAGATGACATTATTAAAGACTGGCCTTTGCAAAGGATGATTTCCTCCTCTCACCCATACAAAACTGATCTCTCTATTTTGTAAGGATGAAAAAAGCTTCCCATAGAGGTTTTTTTTCCAGTACATCCAGAAATCCAAGTATAGACTTCTGGCTAGACATGAAAGAGCACCAGCTTGTCTTTTTAAATCAGTTTGCAACGAAATGTTCACGTACAATTCACATCAGCTCCCTTATAAACACCCCATCTAGGACAAGGGTATCAAGACTACCACACTTGTTCTCTTCTTCACAGGGGATGGTGAACTAGATGTGGTCAATCATACATGAAACTCTCTGTACTGCCTGTAGTATCTAGGTAACACATCTACAGTTTTCAGTGGATTCCCTCTGAGGCACATTCTCACTGGTACTTCTCCTGGATCTTTTTTAGTAGGTGTTTTACAGAGTGGCAAACTAGATTGTGGGTGTTTGCACATAGCTGCAACAATGCTGCAGAAATACAAAACTGTCTTCAAATCAACTTTGAGGTCCAAGATCTACTTCACTCCTGCTCAGATGTGAAACCAGGCATAATTTCATGCAAAGTACAGTATCCTCATCTATAAAAAACAGAGAATTTGTCTCCAATTTAAACATGCTTACTTCAAGTTTACAATCTACAGAACCGGGAGCGGAATTTGTCCCAGAAAGTTTGTTTGAAAAACATGTATTTATTCCCATCTGTTCCTGCTGCTGCTGTTAATATATATGCTTGCCATGAAAAGTACTTTAAAACTCAATAAACCATCATACTAAAATAGGATAAAATGTTTTTATAGTAACAATATCTCTCACTACTATGGGACCTTTCATGCCAAAGTACCCTAAAGCTCTTTATAAATGTAGCAAACTGATATTCACATGCTTCATCTACAAAGATCATTTCACCCACACTGAACGGCGGGGACATGCAATAGGTTTTTTCACAGCTGGCAGCACCTTAAGGTAGCTGACAAAACAAATCACAGGTTACAAAGGTACAAAATAAGAGTGTTTCAGTTTCTGGGAAATATTTGCTTTTTCATCAAATAAAGATATTCTTTTAGCAGTTTGTCAAGACCAAGTTATATAATTGCAATCATGTGGCTCCATATAAATGCCTGAAAAACATGTCCTCATACCAATAAGAGACGCCCCTTCCTGTTCCAAGGAAACACCAACGTGCCATCACATGGAAAAGGACACCAGAGGTGGTGGATGATATCCTGGTGTGTCCCATGCAAAACCTAAAGTGTAGTGTTTGCAGGACCATCCACAGCCCAGAAATGTACTGTGACACCTTTTTGCCCTGGTAAATAAGCAGCGAAGATCTAGCAGAGCTGCTGAAGCCAAAATGAAGATTGTCTTCAATCCCATCCCCCCATGGAGACCACTGTTTCCCTTCCAATCCCAGAGTGCTCCCTGCACAGTGCTTGCCTGTGCTGCTCTCTCTCTGCTCCTCCTCCTATAAAGTCATCTCCTCATTAATGGTTTGTCATATATGTTCCTTGACAGGAACACAGTCACAGCAGCAACCACAAATAAATCAAAGCATGGCACTGTAAACACAGCAGGGCTGTGCCTGGAGGGAACACACCATGCCTGTGACCCACCACACTCCTCCTTCTGCCAGAGACCCTGTCCTCAAACCTTTACACCTCTTTCCCCTGCTTTATTCCAAGACAGAGGCACATGTGGATGTAAATACCCCGGAGAGTGGTGAAGCAGTTTGTGTTTCAGCCCTGCACACTCCTGCAAGGCCAGCAAAACAGAGTGGGAGCAGGGATCAAAGCTCCACCGAGCACTCAAATTTTCCCGATGCGTCACCATTACAGAAGCACCGGTGCTAAATAACTTTGTGGTGGCTCACTGTGAAAATTAAGGTCACAATGGCCCTCTGCTTAATCTGTGGTGTGATGACCTCCTGGTTCGACAGCTGACCGAACGCCACAGGAACGAGGTTTCAAAGCTTTTCAAAGCTGCTTTTGTGTGTTTGAGGTTTCATCTCTTGTTTTGTTCCTTTTCAGTGCAAAGCTGATAAGGAAGGAAGACTTGGGGTTTTTTTGAGCTGGATGAGTACTCATACCCAAGCGGTATGAGTAAGCAGAAACTCTCCCACATCTGGACTAGTTTTCTAATGCAAGGATCAGGGTCACATTTACAGGAACGCCAGACACTGAGCAGTGCTCTCAGTTCAGAAACCCCAAAAGGGCTCTCAGAAAACCCACAGCTGCCTTACCTGTTTCCTCTCCTGCAAACCTGAATGCCAATTTTTTTCTCCTGAGTGCTTAGCTGTAATAGGAAAGGGAAATAACGTTCCTCGGAGTAGGAAAAGATAAGGAACCCCAGCAGAATCTAGAATCAAGCTCTGTAATTTCCAGTCACCCACCATTATTCCTCAGGGAATAATGTTATCTTGTGTTTGCATTCACAATAGATAAAAAAATTGAATGCTGTATGGAATGCGGGTGTACGAAGGTATCTCTCCAATTCATCCAAAACAGCTCATCACCTTTTTGCCTTTCCACCATTTACCTGTCCCTGCACCGCAGGGAGCAAACTGGGCTAAGCTAACAGGGCACCATCAGTTGCATCCAACGTTTACAACACATTTTCCTACTTGACATGTCCTATTTCTCTCTGCTGTATGAAATCCCAAAGAGGAATAGGATTGTCATACTGTTTAGCAAAGGTGGCTCGCTCTCATTTAATGATGTGGCTTCTTTTAAATATAGAAGTATCAATGGAGACAAAAAAAGGTCCCAGAGAAAGAATTTCTGCTTGCTTTGTTGTTCTCCTGAAAGACACAGTGCTGTGATATCATGGCATTGACTGCCAAGATGACTACTAGATTGACTAGTAAATATGTATTTTAGTGGAGCTCAGCAGAACAATATCCCCGGCAACATAAGTCATTCCATTAGTAAGACAGAGGTACTCGAGAACGTTATATCATCTTTATTCCTTCTGGAAGGGCTTCACTACCATTACTATAAAAAAAGTGCTTCAGAGATTGTAAATACATTTAAGTAACTCTGACAAAACAATAGGATCTGACTAAAATGTGGGGTGTTTATCTCATCTGTCAGTCTGATAGGGGATAAAAGCCACAGCAGCCGTGACAGACTCAAAAGCACCTCTCCCTGATAATTTTTTCCCCTCCACTATGATGCTTTTTCTATGTACAGTGTACACTGCACCATACTGGCCATATCTGTATTTCTTTTTAACTAGTGAAAGGCTGATTACAGCAGGCAAATTGCTGTCTCTCCCATCCAGATATACAATTTATGGAAATGAAATTCAGCAGGTTGAAGTAGCGCTAACCCCAAATGGTCAGAGTATGAGTCAGGCCTCATGTCTCCATCCCTCCCCCAAATCAAAAGACTGATAGTAATATTGGGAGGTGTTTTAACATTAAATAACAAACAAAAAAAACCTATCTTTTTATTTGACTGTTTCTAAGCTTCACTGTGCCTCCAGGCTTTATCAAGTATTTTTACATAAACATGACAAACAGAGAAAATACCTCTGGGGGTTTGTTGGGGGGTTTGGGGGGGGTTGTTTGTTTGTTTGCTTTTTGAATGAGACTCAGCCCTAGACATCAGAAACAGGAGTAGCAAAATTCACAGGAAGTATGTTCAAACTAATCTGCAAATGACTGAGCTTCCCTGGGCTACGTGATGGTCAGCACTTGCTGGCTGCCATAAAAATTGTGACTCAGCTGCAGCATCAGAGGAGCGGGGATGCTGTTGGGTACAGTCTCTGTACCAAGTACACACCACATCAATGGTCCTGGTGAAGCTGGATTTCTTGTCTGTCTTTTTCCTAAGGAGGCAACCAAAATGCCAACATAATTTCTAGTGTTTTCAAATTTTAAAAAGTCGCTGTCTCCTGTCACTGCAGCTTCCACCCAGACCAGCCGTACTCAAAAGCAGAAGCACGATATGACATATCAAAAAGACCAATTCTCATAACATGTCACTCACATGTTGGGCCTGTCCTGCAAAGACAAAACAGAGAACGAGCCTACAGTAAGGACAAGTGCCTTACAACCTCACTGCTCCTACACACAATAGTTAATATTATTAAAAGTATGTGATATTATTGGCACTAGCTGCATGGGTACGTGTGCAGGTGAGAGTTGCAGGCACATATGTACATATTTTTACCTCACTTTCCTTTGAGGACTTCAGAGAGTTTAGCTATGATGTTTCATTCATAGAATATCAATACAAATTTAAATCAATTTAATCTTACTTAAGTATAAATCTCTCTCGCCACAGAGAGGAGCAAGCAATTTCTCCTTGCTTTGATTGTTTCACTGGCCTTGGAGGTGCACATCACCTTCAGGATGGAGTGCTCACTGGTACCACAAATATATTTAAGAAAGCATAAAAAACTGGTATAAACAGTTGGGGTGTCTCGAGAAAATAAAAAGAGAGGTAATCAGGTGGAACTGATCTGAAATTCTCTGGTGGCAGTCGAGGAAAGTACTCAAACTTTGGCCTTATTTCAAGAACCTGCTTTGGTGGGAATCCATTCACCAGAACTTGTGCAATACCCAGGCCTCAGTGAGGAGAGGTCTTTAACCACACTTTACTGAGTCAATCTTTATGCTGTTGATGACATTGACAAAAATATGAAGATTGCCCTCGTTGTGGCTGTAGTCAGAACCATCATCATTTTCTCCCTTGTGACAGAGAACCACTCACAGCAAGTTGGATGAGATCTGGTCAGTCACAGCCAATGCACCGTGGTGGTGCCACCTACAAGATGCTATTAACCAAGTAGGCCTTGACAACTGTTCATGTTGCAAGCATTTGTGGTATTTCTATTGGCCAGGACACTAATTTTCTTTCATCTCAGAGCAGTAAATATGGAGAATATTTGATTGGTATGCTAATACACGTGACAGAAGAAATACTCTTCGTTCCCTTAAACCAGTAAATGCAGCTCCACCTTCACCCTTTCTGTATGTCCAATACATGCTTATAGATTAAGATCAGCCTCATAAAAGACTGAAAATATATTGTTTTAAATCCCCTGAATGTTATTATCAGCCAGTTAGTTAATTTATCTACATGAGAATGTCTAAGGATTCATCAGAGGTAATACATCCTAAATTTCTGATTAGTGGAAAGGAGAAATACTGTACCAATCATCCAGTTAATTCACTGAAGTGTTTTATTATATGCACAGATATTTGGTATCAAGATGTCATTTTCCCATAATGAACACAATAAAGGATGAATGACTGGTAAAGCTTTCAGCTCACGATACCTATAAAATCTAAGTGTTAGCAAGGTGTTATATACAGATTAATTTATAGATTCCTATTAACATACTGCACGCTCTCCTTTGTATGGCTACAACTTCTCAACCGTGTAAGATAACTGTGGTGTTATATGGTGAAAGTTTTGATGTGCATCACTCCACACTGCTCAGGGTGGATGGCTCTGAACAGGAACCCTGTGTGTGGCAGATGCACAGCCATGTACAGAAGAGACTGCTCAGGAAGACGTAGATTTTGCGAACTGCCTACAGAAAACAGGCCTCTTGTTAACAGAAACCCATAAACTTTTGTCACTGATGTGATATCTGGAGCTAACATATTATCAAGGACTGTAGGCACACACCCATGGTCCTGCTGTGCTCAGTGAGATCTGGCTACCAGAGGGCAAAAGCACAGCCTGAGCTCTGGGCTAAAAAAAGCAAGTCACAGCCTTAATCATTGTCTTTCTTTTCGTAAAGAAAGGAGTAGTTTTCTTCTGGTCATCAGGTTAATTCAAGCTAGCATCTAAACAAATAACTGTCAAAGAAGGATTTTTTTTTTTTAAATAATAGATGTTAAANAGACTCTCGTGACCTGCTGCACTGAGTAGCATTGTGAAAATCTAATGGGAGACTGGGAGATTGAACACTATAACTGACAGCAAGTCTGGTGTGGAGAGGCTTTACTGGGAGCACTGGCAATAAATCTCATGTCCAACATGCTAATTTTGTAAGTCCAAGGCAGGAATACATGCAATCCTACACATTTACAGACACACACCCCAACCACCACAACAGTGGAGTCACAGTGAAGGCAAAAATCTCTGCTATCCATTTTTTTGGTCGTAACTGCCATAAAAGGACTTTAGCACTTATACAGATAAGCCACACTGAAGCTCCCTCAGAAATCAAGCTCTTTCTTGAAATTATCCTTCCTGCATCGCTCTCACTCACCAGGTCATTTTTGTGTGGTTATTTGTAAGTGATAAGGCTGCTTTTATTATTTTTTTACTTGAAGCAGAAAAGCCTCAAAGCATCTATTTGTGGAAGAGGAGAGCAACATATTGCAATTAAGAGAAGTAAAATGCAATAGAGGGTTTGATCCTTTGCCCATGTGCTTCATTCAAAGGTTAGTCAATGACAGCAACAGGAGTGGTGGCAAATTTTGGATGAACTTGTGGAAATCTAACTATAAACTCGAACCTGAGTCCATTCACATACATTAATCAAGCGACGATTAAACAATAAAAAGCCCCAACATCCTGACTGCTCCCATTAAGCAGTTTTATTCTCCCTTTTAAAGAAGAGCTGGCCTCTCAGACTGCACACATCCTAATGAGAGGTTCAAATGCTAACCCAGTTCTCTAAACCAGGTTGGGAAAATCTGCCAGCATGGCCACGAAAAATATTCATGAAAAGTCCTTGAGATCATGCTGGAGTCTTGAGGTACCATCTAGGTTCAGCCATCTCTGTGGGCTGGGTCAGAGTGCCAAACTTTGAGATATTTCCCTTGGAACAGTTCTCTTGTGTCTTTTCTAGTTTTCTGCATTGCAGAGACACAGCAAGGCAAGCGGACCTGTCATTTCTCCTCAGTTTTGCAGAAGATCACCGCTGCCTGCACGGCAGTGCCAGAGAACAGCAGTAACCTCCCTCTGGCTCCACTCACCAAAAACCTCTCAGCCAAAATCTCATCCAAACAAGCTAATTTTAGACAGGAATATTTTAGATAGGAATATTTTAGAACAGGGAGAATTAGCCCTGCATGGTTCACGCGCTACCTTTTTTCCTCTCTTATCTGAGAAAATTCCAAACTCAAAAACACAGAAGTACAAAGCCCCTGTACATCAGTTTTAAACTTGGAGACAAAGATAAAAAATAAATTCAGCAGAAAGGCACAGAGGCTCAGAAATACCAATCAGTTCTGATTTCGAACATACATGGCAAAGTAGCACTGAGACTTTCAAGCTGCCCCTGCCTATGGAAAGATTTGGGATTATGAATATTTTGTTGCAAGAAGTTTCAGCAGGAACACACACTGCATTGAGACTCACACAGCACTCATTTCACTCTTCCCTGAACTGTTTTGAGCTGCAAGTTACACTGTTGTACAGACTAGAAAAGGCAAGCCCACTGTGGCTGCAGAGCCTGAGTAGACTCTGAGATGGGCCAGTGGTGGGTGCCATGCCAGCGCTGAGTGTTCGCTATGAAGGCACTGACACACCAAGCTTTTCTTGCATTTATGGGCACAGTGATGGAAGATGCCAGAGCACAAGAGAGGAGTCTGTCTCAAGCTGTGTTATTTAAGCATATTTCCCCTGCCTTAGAACAAATGGTACTCAAATTTAATTATTATTTTTATGTGAAAACACTTTGTCTCAGTAACGACTCTATAGCTGGTTTTTTTTAATGTGTTTGTAGAATAATAGCAAAAAATAACCCACCCTAGTATTCCCTGGAGACACCTTAATTCCAACATTGTGTGTGCTAAGTGGAGTCATCTGCTTTAAGCTGTGACCCCAGTTCCAAGCTTAATAAATGGGGGCTGCCCTATGGTGTCTTGTCAGATGTGGGCTTACTGTGAGCAGTAAGCACCCATGGTCTCCTCAGATACAGGACCCACACTGGGAATCAGAGAGGCTTTTAAAACCCTTATGTCCCATAGCCAGCTAGCAGCTAGTTCCCATGGCTAGCCTGCTAGGCTAGTGGCAATGTCAAGCAGCAGACACTTGGATGTGCCCAGTGTGGAGGGCAGGGTAACAAGGTCTTGGCCCTACCCCTGGAGAGGGAACAGTGCAGTGAGGACAGTCCACTTGCATTCAGGTCAGGGCTGCTCCCATCACACCCACCCAAAACTCCAATGCACTTTATGAACAAAGAGCATTCCACTGTATCTTTGACAATACTATCTATACATCCAGTGTGGGGTGAATATTATTTTTTAATGGCTGAAACTGATTTGAAGATGAAAAAAAACCAAACTTTAAAAGCATCATTCTATTGCTTTGTTGACCAAATCACAGCTGGCAAGTGGCAGCAGAAGAGATTCCTACACCTTCATGCTAGCACAGGTTATGTATGAATCATGTGATTTCCAATTTTATCCCTCCATATTGGGCTCGTGTTTCCTGTAAAGGGCTTTGACTAATTGTGGTTTTGACAAAAATGGCATCACGTGCTGCTTTGTGAGCAAACGAACTCAGGTCAGTAAGTCAGACGGTCAGTCTGGAAAACAGATCCATACTCCTAATCCTTAAGGCTGATATAAAGCACAGATAAGTGCGTTGGTGATGTGGAGGTTACTCTGGGTAAACATCATTTGAGAGAAATGAACTCTTGAGAGAGAAGAGCTGGAAACACAATGTCCTAGTAACAAGGGTTTCTAAGAAGTGGATCATCTGATTTTTATTTTTTTTTTCCTTTATTACTTTCAGACTTGAGCACAATTATTTAGCCTCTCAATTTGTACTCAGGATTAAAGCCTTCAAGTTGGAAGAAGGTTGCTTTTGTTTTGGGGAATTTTTGTTTGGGCTTTCTTGATTGTTTTTCATTAGGGTTTTTGTTTTTATTTAAACTCATCTCCATAGAAATGTGGAGGTGTGTAAGTTTCTATCAGAAAGCACAGAAAGATTGATTCTCTGCCTCTCTCCTTGTGCAGTGGTGAAAAGCCTCCAACTCAAGAAAAGCCTTCTGCCTTAGAGAAAACCTCTTTCCAGTTCAGCTTGTTATTCAAGCACAAAGTGGATCAAAACACCCAAACCTGAACTAAGCTTAGGAAGTTGCAAAGAGCTTGCAACTCACTAGCCTATCTCTTACTCAGCTTAGTTATGCCTTTCCCATATGACACCGTATACCATCAAATACTATATGATACCATATAATCTGTCTTCCAGACAGCTTCTGCAGCACTGCTGGCTGAGTCCTCCACTACCTACATTCGTTTTAGATGTTATTAAGTACATCTTCCAACAAAGCATTTAATGGGAGAGAGATTTTCCAATAACTCAGCATGCAAACTCGAGACTCCTGTTCAAACAACACAAGCAGTTACAATAGCCCTGCGATCATTCAGCAGCTATTAAAGTTTTGATCTTATTGTCTGATTAGCAGCAGAGGTATTTTGCCTCAGTTTTTATTTCACTCATTTTCCCCTCTCACCATAAAACATATATCCTGTTCAGCCACTCAGCTTTGTTATTAATATTGATCAGCTATAGGGAAGGATTAATTTTTTTTCATTTTTCTTTTTTAGCTGAACCTTCTCGCTCCCGGTGCCTTGTCACCCCCACCCACCTTCGCATCCCTGTCCAGTGTGTTGTGAAAGCCCTCTACAGCAACGCCTTTGAACTGCAGTACTACCTGCTGCCAGCCAGTGTGCGGGGGCGATGGGCGGGGGGGAGCGGCATCAGCATTCTGCTTCTCAGCACCCTGGTACCCACGGCACACACCATCACAGCAAACAAGAGTCCAAGAAACTAACAGCGATGTTTTCATGGAGGAAAAAAAAAAAAAAAAACAACCAAAAACCACCCAAACCCCATACTTCCTGCTGCCCAAAAAAACAACCCAAACCCAAACATTGTTCTATGATCTTCTGATTTATGTAGGGGATGCTAAGGAATTACTTGAAAAAGAAGCTTTAAGAGTCCACAGTGAGACCTCATTTGCAGCCAGCTTTGGTAATTTTGCTGTTCACATCTACAGTAGTTCTGCTACCTTAATGCTTCTTCATAACAAATCAAAAAGACCTGGAGAAAAGTCCACTGAATCCTGAATCAGCAAACCACAGATTTCTTCAGGGATACATCTCTGCGACTAAATGAACTCCCTAACTAACCTGAAGGGTCGGAGAGATCAAAGTTTGAGTGTGGCTTTGGAGGTAGCCACAGGGTCTTCCCTGGACAGGATACCTGTATGCTGCCCTGGGCAGGGAGGTGCTAGAAGTGCAAACCACAGGGAAAATTACATGAAAGTAGCTGACAAAAAAAGAAAATTAATTACACAGGTCACATCTACAGCATACAGACTAGGTGTTACTGGCTTATTTCTACATGACTCAGGGGTGCATAGTCATGAAAAGCAATGAAGGGCTTGCTCCTCCCCAGCAGCTCACAGAAACCCTATAGCACATCAGTCTCCAGCCTTGGGAACCAAACTACTTGCTTTAGAAACACGGATTAGGTTTGGATGCCTACAAATACCAACCTCCGGCATGACAGTGGGTCAGGATGCTGCTCAGCCACCCATCACACATGCTGAGCTCCCTGTTTCGGAGCAATGTGTCACTTGCCATCATACAGCTTTGCAGTCCAGTGTCTCTAGAGGATAAGCAATATAAAGCCCTAAACCTTCCCTTTATCCGGACAATTCGAGTCCAAGAATTGCTGACACCCATGTGCTTATTTCTACAGTGGCTCATGGTTAATTGCTGAATAATTCTTCAGCCCACAGATTTGTTTCTCATACAGAATGCTGCCTTCCACAACTACTTTAACTTTTTTTTTCTTTAGGCAACAACTGCAGATGTATAATTTATTAATAAGTGCTTTTCTTACCAGGGAGAGTTAATCCAGGTTATCAAGGCTCTCCAAGGGAAGAGCTCAACTGAACCAGAGGCACTTCCAAGCACAAGCACCATTTATATAAAGTATCGCACAATATTATTTTATACTTCCAGTTTTGAAAGGCTGTGTACTTTTTCCCATTAGACTAACAAATTACAGCAATTGTGGTCAGTAGTGTGGAGGTTTCTCTGCAGAGCATTTGCCCCCTGGGAGGAAGGAAATCAAAGGGGTGTTAAAGCAATATTGTGCCTTCCACTCGGTGCGCTGAGTTGCCTGATAATGGTTAGCTAAGAGAAGCCATAAAACTGCCATTACTGCCACCAGTGGGTGTTACTGCATCTCAGTAACCTCTTGTGAAGGGACAGGGAAAAAATAAAGAAAATCAGAATATGTAAAAGAAAAAAAATGGAACTAAGTGAAAGAAAACAGGGAAATTTAAAATGCCATTATCTAGCTGAACTTGCTATCCCTATGGATTTTATATTTTTTTTTTTTTAAGTACATTGGCTTTAGGTTCAGGTGCTGTTGAATTGTTTCAGGAGGAAATGTTCTCCTGAAGTCTTCCCCACTGAGGTCCAAGCATATCCACACACTTCTGAAGAGGCTGAATGGCCTCTGACTTTTGACTGGAATACAGTGTAAAAGCCAAAACAGCCTCAAGGGGCTGCTGAATTTGGTCTTCCCAGCAATCACTAAAAGAGAAAATAGGTGGAAGCTTATGAGAAAGCCTGTTCTGGTGAGACTGTGGATTCCCTTTTTCAGATTCAGGATACTGCTTAGAATATTAGCTGAAGAATAACCACCCAAACACTTGGGTGTTGGACCCAAGGTTCACTTTGGGGACCCTCATTTGTGTTCCACAACACAGGAGTTCCTTTTAGCAGCAGGCCTGGCCAAAGGGCTGATCTCACCAGGTTTGAAGCCTTCATCTTTTTTCTCTTCCCCAAGGGAAGCATCTCTCTTGCATCTTCCCTGCAAAGACAAATGGATCTCTCAAAGAGCTGATGAGAAACTAATAGTCTTCCCTTTCTACTGCAGCCCAACGTTTGTACACCTCCCCATCACAAAAAGTGGGACAAGTGCATCGCACAGGTCAAAGCACAGGAATTCTACTCTTGGTGGCACAGGGATTGTGTGCCATGTGCACTTGTGTTTGCTATGTACATCACACCTCCTACAACATACATCTATTGTTTGAGACTGCAGCATTGGTTATTCAGGTACCTAAATGTTTCAATGATAGTGCCTGAGTAACATCTGCCTAAGAACTCAACAAGTCCAGGTTCAAGTTGCTGCAAGTTCCAGTTGTATTCAGATGGGTGGTTTCACTTCTGTCAGATCTTGTTGCAGCAGTAATGCTACAAGACAAGTGAGAATCAATAACATTATAGAATTGCCTCAAGTATTAGAAAATAAGAACACTTGAAACGGCACAGAAGTGACCGGGATGTTTTCGGTACATGTCTGACTGCATGTTGAGCTATAAATTAAGCTTTGTCAACTTTTTGTGTTGATTTTTTGGTTTGGATTTTAAGTACTTTGAATATGCAAGAAAAATGCCTGCAGCAGGGAGCTGTTGTAGTCTCACATGTAAAAGCAAACATGTTTTGAACATGTAAATGATCCTGCTATAATCCATATTTATCAGAGCTATTCTAATCTTTTAGGTAGAGATATATGTATTCTATAAATGCTTGCGAGAACCTGCACTTTAAGACATAGCAAAGCATTGTTTAACCACCAGAAATTTCTTTTGTACAAAAAAGTGTACTAAAATATAATCCACAGAATATAGCAAAATTTATTGCCATGTGCCCCATAAGATAAGCAGAAGGCAAGCAAACATACACATCATACTGAACAAACATGCAGATCACATACCTTGCACAGCAACTACTTTACGTCAAAAAAGTTGATGGAAGAAGCTTAATCACTTATAATTAAATGCATAAAGGAGAGGACATTTTGGATGATGTGACTAACCTTACGAGTCTAATGAAATACTAAAGGTCACAATTCACAAATTTTGTGACTCTGGGTGCTGTATGTATGGAGTGCAAGCTCACCCAGACCCCACTGCTTGCAGGCTGGGCAGCCAAAGGGAAAAAAAAATATGTTTTTTCCTTTATGTTTCCCCAAGTCTTGGGTCCATGCCTTAAAGCAACAACCCTAGTTAACACAGGGTACCTGAGATGCAGCTGGGAGCTAAACACAGCTCTCCTGAACCCCAACCTGGCTGCAACTCTTACAGCACTTTACCGGGGCACAGATTCTGCTGCTGCTTTCAGAGCCAGTGGAAACCCTTACACAGATAGTAAGAAAAAAATAATTTATCTATCACTTAGAAGTGCATTCCTGTTCTAAAAGAAGCAAATCTGGGCTTTTCCTCTAATTTCTGTGCCACCCAGAAAGTCTTCTGGCTGGGCAGGAGGGATTCCCTCAGCCTGCTGACAGCAGCACTACTTCACAATTCCAGTTCCTGCTTCATAAAATTTGCATTATATCCACGTTTATTATTTGGCCCCGTTTCGGTGCCTCTGAAATTCTGCATCTAAAAATTGCCTTTTATTGCCAGATGTTCACATGACAATGTGAAAAGCCATGCCTTACCTTGTACCCTTTTTTAACATGATCTGTTTGATCTTTCTTTTTTTTTTCCTTTTAATCTGAACATAATGAAAAGCAATATTTTAAATAATGTGTCCAAACAGTGTGGTAAAATTGTCAAAGTTGAAACATTTTAATGGACTGGGAATTTGAATGTCTGTACTTGAAAGCCTGGTTTATTTTGACAATATTGCTTTTTCTCCATAGTTACCTCTGACCTCCAGCATTACTCTCAGTGGATTATTTTTTCACTGAGGGAGATGCTTAAGCATGGACCAGAGTAGATAAGTGATATGGTCAAATCGCTACCGGCAAACTCTGGAATTACTGACCACTTTAATAGCTCCTGCTGACCTCCAAAAGAAACTTCACCTTTAGTTATTAACATGTCTCTCTACTTTTATGATTTTTGGAACATAATTTGTCACAGTTTTTATCTGCACAGAGCAAGCGTTGGGCTTTTAAAAATGTGAGTTATCTTTTTACAACTGCTAACAATTACACATCACAGAAGAGACCAGCCTGAAAACCAATTATGAAAAGACCTGCATGGGAAGTGCATTCATTCCTGAAGTTTGAATTATAGATTTCTGAACTAAAACTGAGCTACAGACCCCGTTCAGGAACTGGAAACAAGAAACCAAACTTCGAAAGGGCTTGTGACATCAGCAGGATAAGATAAGGGCATAGAAATTAATTGTTTTGTATTAAAATCTGACAGAGGGCTGGCAAGACTGCTCAGGATCAGAGCAAATGATGGGCCACATCATCACAAGTTTGCAGTCTCACAGACACCCAGCTCTGATTGCTGGAGCATGTGGCACAGCATCCTTAGTGCAGAGCCCCTGACTGCCCAGGCACGTGGCAGCCAGGGTACCATCCGGGAGCCCTCCCCACGGATGCCAGAGGACTTGGCACTGTCCTTGATGATTCAGAGGGATGACATTTTGCAACCAGATTGTACAAGTACAAGCAACTAACCTGAGCCGGGGAGAGCGTGCCAAAAGGCTTTCAGATGATCAGAGCAATATGCCAGTCAGTTAGAGGTCGATTGACCAATTAACTATTAGATTTGGAGCGCAGGCATGTCATTTCAGATCATTATTTGCTGAAAGATCAGCTATGTGGAAAGTTCTAATGTTGAATTAATTTTTTTTTCTTTTTTTTTTTTAATACATTCTGGTGCTTTAGCCCCAGCTTCATACCATGAGGCGCCGGCAGTAGGTTGCAGCTCTGGGGACCAATTGTGGCTGGCAGCATGACAGCAGCCCTTCAACAAAGCCTTCAGGAAACCAGCCGGGGCTTCCAGTTTCGTTTGAAAGCTGCTCACACTCAGCTAAAGGCACAGGAGCAAAATAAGAGCAGGAAGAGTCTGTGATAGGGTTGGGGATGAAGGCTTTCAAGGCAATAACTCATCGACAGCTAGTGATGAGAGGCATCTCGGAGCAGGGTGTCTTGCCTAGTGGTGAAAAGCTCAAGCCAGGTGGTGGGAACTTCCAACCTCGTCCATACCTGTTTATAATCAATTAATAAAGAATTAAAGTATCTTAACTCAAACTGTGGAGACCTACACTTGCTCAGTCTTCTTGTCTTGGGCTCTCAAACAGTGCTTCTTGGGGCAGGGAAAACCATCTCACCTACTCCATCAGATGGACAGAGGAGAATGGGACTGGCATCAGCTAACAGGTACTTATCCTCCACACCAAAACCCAGCTGTAGGGCTGCCCAGTCTTGGGCAACCATATTATCTTGTCTTTATATATGGTAGGATATGCTTTGTTCATCAGAAAGAAAAGATATAGTAAAAACAGGTATAGGAGTAAAACTACAGGCATTAATATCACAGCACCCTTGCTCAGAGTTATTTTATGTGGGGGACACTTCTTGAGAAATATAAAATGTATAAAATATAAAAGGAGTATCTTAACGTGTTCCCCTGATTTGTGTGGCCCTGAATCCTATCTGAAAGAGCTTTGGTCACATCTGCAGCATAGAATCATAGAGTAACTTGGGTTGGAAGACACTTTTAAGATCATCAGGTCCACTGCTGTGGACCTGCTGCTTCACTTAGAAACATTGTTCTATGATATGCATATGTAGCCTAAAGGCATCTCAAGTTAAGCTGTGGTGCAACATCACACTAATAGACATGGTGCCACATGCACTAACTCTCATAGCTGCACTAGCTTTGTATTTTTTTCCAAAACAGTACTGATCCAGGGCTCACAGGAAGGGAGAAAGAGAGCAAAAAATGCAAATGAAATAAACACTCATGAAAGCAGCTCGCTTCTGAAACTGAAATTTGTGAGTAACATCCTCTGAAAGTGTCTGATGATGTTATAAGCATCTTTGGTACAATGGGAGAATGCAAGAACCTGAACTCCAGAAGTCATAGTTGTTTTGGATGTCTGTTCTTCCTCCAACTCAGACCTCCCCCACAAGGACAGCATCCCAGACCCTCCAAAGCATTGGGGCATCTCACCTTTCTACTTCAAAGGAGGATGTGAGCCTTTGGGCAGCCAAAGCAAGGTAGTTTTGTGAAATGAAGCTTTGTGTGTGGCCTGGCACCTTTAACAACACTCTGCAGAAGTTCCAAGCTGCTGTGAGCAGATGAGCAGAAGGCTTAACAACCCATCCCTGTGCAGAGAATACACCCTCAATCTGCTTTACAGTCCAGAAAGACAATTACTAGGAAAATCACCATGAAAAGCTACAGAACATTATGAAAGCAGTAATTAACTTCAGTATATTTGAGTTGCCCTGTTTATCCAAGACACCCTGACTTTAACCTGAACCTTGCTTCTGTCAGGTGATTAGAAACAGCCCTCTGTGAAACAGTTACACAACATATGTATTGAGGAGAATATCTAGGAATTATATTAAACCATAATAAATCACTACAGGTTGTGACAGGCCAAGCTTGTAAGTGCACTGTTCATCCTGGACATCCACAGACACACTAGGTCTCACTAAGCCATACCCACTAACCTCCACCTCACTTTCCTGGGAGGTGGAGTGTCAGCACTAAGATAGTTGAGACCAGTGCATGTCCTGCAGCACTCCCTTTGCAAACCATGTGTTGGCGCACCAGCCAGGGCGAGTGGGGCCAGTGGTGGGCTAGGAGCCCAGGAAACCCAGCTCTGCTTGAGGAGGAGGTAGTCTTCCTTTGAGTCAACATTGAAACCCGTGTGCTAATACCGTGCTTCTTAAGGTGTCGTCTTGTGGATATAAAACTGATATCGTGACTACTTCCGATTCCGAAAGGTTTGGGGTTGGAGGGTTTTTGTCTTGCTTTGCTCTCTCCAAGTGTATGTCTGCTTAACACAAGTGTTTTGGACAAATTTGGATTTGGAGAGCTGCACTTTCTCCTGGTGATTCTTCCTATCACAACATTCAATGCACAAGAAGCTGGTCGTTGTCCAGTGGGTTCTCACTGTTCTGTTTTTTCCAAGACAAGTCTGCACTCAGGTATGAAGGACCATGACTCCTGATCTCCTTTCAGCAGCTCAAACACCCTTTTACTACAGACATTATTATTGCCTTGAGGGTAGATATTGTTCCTTAATCCAAGCCAATGACCTTCATAAGAACAATTTCCTTAATAAAGGAAGCACCTTTATTAACTAGGGTAGTCTGAAGATTGCAGTGACTTCCAAATCCCTTTAAGAACTTTTTTCAGGACAAGGTTTTGGCAAGGAGTCCAAACAGCTGTTGCCACCAAGCCTCAGCAGCCTCCTACAAACATTCAAGGAGCTTCAGTGTCCCATGTCCCCTGCACTGCTGTGCTTAGATGGCTGACACAACACAGAGGCACACTCTGTTTCTTTTTCAGAACAACAGTGGCAAGGCAGGAAAGCAAGGCAGAGAAACCAAGGAGGAGTTTAAGAAAACATGATTGGAAAAGCACACATTTAAAATTTGTTTGCCTGCTAAGAGGAATGAAAAGTTAGAATCACAGAATCACAGATTAGTCTGGCTTGGAAGGGACTTCAAGGATCATCGAGTTCCAACCACTCTGCCACAGGCATGGACACCAACCTCCATGCCTGGATCTAGACAAGGCTGTTCAAGGCCAGGCTGGATGGGGCTCTGGGCATCTCCAGGGTTGTGGCATCCACCACTTCTCTGGGCAACCTGTTCCAGCACCTCACCCCTCTTTCCATGAGGAGCTTCCCCCTGATATCCAATATAAATCTTCCCTCCTCTAGCCTGTATCTATTCACCCTTGTCCTTCCACTATCTACCCTTGTAAAAGGGTACAAGAGTCACCCTAACTGTTGTCTCCAAGTCATATCAAAGTGGAAACTTGTGAGAAGCTGTGGTGTGCATACTCACCTTTGAACACTTCTGCTACAAGAAACACACAAACTTAGAGAACTGCACTGACTGGTAGCATAGTATAGAGGGAGACAGTTAAACAGTGCTACAGGGACACCAGCAGCCTTCTCAAACTTCACAGACAGCTCTTGGGAGCAGTGATGCACACCTGAGCTCATGTCCTGTCCAGTCTGCACCAAAACAGCCTCCTATCCTGGAGCAAGCAGCTCTGCCAGATGACGGGCAGCATCCAGCACCAGAGGCCAGGATCTCATCTCGTTTGCAGCTATGTAAATCAGCAGGAGCTTCATCCACTTCAATGGAAGCCCTCTGGATTTATGCCAGAGCAACTGAAATTAGAAGCTTGCCCTAAGTGGGCGGGAGCTCATTATAAGACTAAATAAGGAGTGAGTCATTTTCAGAATTTTGAACTGAAAGGAGCCGCATTTGGCTGACCTCCTTTTTTTCCATACTGACGGCTTATTAGATTACAGCAGATAAGAACTGTGCTTTCTGACTGGTTTTTCGTGTCTGTCACTGACAGAGGTGGAAACACTGATTTAAGAAAGAAAAAAAGTCCAAAGCAGTACATTTACACAGGCCAGTGTTTTTAACTGGGAGTTAATTTTGATATCTGAGGAGTTAAACACTGGCTCAACTTACTTGTAAGTATTCCCATTTCATCCAGAATACATAAGGGCCAAGTGACCTGAGAGGAGCTGAGTAGAGATGGGAAATCCCTTAGTGGATTGTGGGAAGCCAGTCGCTGCTTGTAGGAATGATTGCCAGTCTTAATTATCAAGTTTGATAATTAATTCTTGTTAATACCACAATTAGTAAGGCAGCTAAACACAAAAAGAAAGAAAAAAAGATGAACACAAAAGAACCACCTACTCAGCCCAGCTCCAAGGCCCCATCCTGACTCCTGCTCTGGTCTCCTAGGTCAAATATCCTTATATCTTCATCCTGCAACCCTTTCAAGGAGGCTTTTAGGCTCCTACTGACCAGGTATTAAAAAGAAAAAAAAAAAAGTCTCACTGAGGAGATTAGGCTTGAGAGCAAGCCTTGCATCACTTGCCAAAGCAGACACAAAAATTTCCAGGCAGAAAAGGTCCCTGGGGTGACAACTCTGGTGTCACTAATTCAAGATCCCAGATCTTGTAAATCTTGTAATGTCTCGTTGAATACTCCTTCACCCATAGAGATTGTATGCAAAGCAGTGGCAAACAGAAGAAGTAATTACAGCTGTACCACGAGTGAAAACACTGAAAGCACGTGAAGAAAGAGGCAAGGCCAGAAAATTTCTCTTCACCAGATTGCAAGGATGAGACAATTGGGTGTATAAAGTTTGGTGGATCTTCTTAACCTTCCAATACATTTTTATACTGAGTCTTGACATCAATCATGATATAGAAACCTATTGAGTGGGATTCCCGAGTGTCAAGGGCCCATTTCCTGCAGTAGTGATTGACATAACCTGATATTGGCTCTGAGGCGATTGTAACCAATAGCAATCTGGGGAGGCAGTGAGGACGATGGGATTGTTCTCATTCGCTCTTATGACCACAAGGATAGACACCAATTACATCTGACTTGACTACCTTTTCACAGACACCCTGAACAGAGATCAAAGATTGATCTAAAGACTTGAAAGCCAATTATTTAGCTTAAAGTTTAGGAGGCAATATGATGATGATGATCTAGAAGGACCTACGTGGAATGATATTTCTGATACTCAATGAAGAGCAGCAGAAAACACACTGCAGGGCCCAATGTATATATGGATTTAAGTAAATGCTGTTTGTTGCTATAACAGGACTGGACACCTGCCTTGCACATCATCTCTGCTGAACCAGTAAGTTGAGTAACCTCAAAGATGGCCCTCTGTGGCACTTATGGGTGAGCTTTTATTGCTCCTGCAAGGACAGCTCAAGGGTCCCAGGGAGAGCACAGGACCACCCTCACACACAGCTTGGTGCTCCGCAAGGATCAGGCACATTCTGGCTGTGCAGGCACTGCCAGCAGCCCCTGTGCTGGCTGACCCAACTGCTGACATTGCAGGTGCCAAGACTGATCCCAGGACAGGGCACAGGACAAGAGGGAGGATGTTTCACAACCATCAAGTAATTTCTCCAACATCATGCTCTACTTCTTTACAAAATTACAAAGTTTGTTTCAGTCAGTTTAAAGCACCCAAAGGTGAGCTGTTGAGAGGCCTCCTCTCTTGGTCTATACATATATAACCGATGGTGCAATCGTCACCCCACACCCACTTCTGGGAAAGAGGGAGCAGTGAAGATGACGAGAGCCATTTCTTGGAGATTTGGTTTCCACAGCTGGTGCTTTCCAGTGAGCCCAGGGCATTGTGAGGTGCACAGCTCATGGCAGGGGAGACAACTGAATTTCTAATCTGCAGCCCTTCATGGGTACACCCATCTCTGCTGGGGCCATGGGGCTGCTCCAGAGTCGTGCTCAAGTTTTTCCAAATTATCCTTAGGTTTCACCAAGGTATCTGGTGGCATCAGTGAGGCATTTCAGACCTCTGCTCCTTTCCAAGTCTTTCTACTGAATTCCAGCCACAGATTTAGAGGCAGCATTTGCATCCTTCTGCCTCCTCTGCAGAGGGGGGGTCCCCTTTTTTCTGCAGTTTAACAAGTGACAATCTTCTATCTCTTTCGGTAAAAAGGAAATTTCCTTTGATTGGGAATTACACAGAAGCCAACATGTTTTATGCCTCTTCTACCTGTAATATCTGAAGAGCCTCATTCCTTTTGATCTTGGAAATACAGCCCTGCTCCCATGGCCACACACAGCAGAGCTCCTGCCCCTGCTTGGAGCCTTGGGCACTGTGCACCAACCACCTGCATCCTGGGGGACACGTTGGTCCTTCTGGCAATGGCTCAGCCCAGCAAGGTGCTGCCTGGGCTCATCACACACCAAGTAGGCACATTGGTTTGGCTGCTTTGCTCAGTCCCAGCTGAGGAACCTGCAGAACTTGCCCAGCTGCCAGAGGAGCCGCTCAGACAAACTTTTTACCTTGTGGCATCGCTGCTTTTGATTGGGGTTGGTTTTGCAAGCAAGCTTTGTTGCTGACTAATAGCCTTGGGCAATTGGCAGGGGAAATGAGACCTCACTGAATGGCAAGGTACAGCGAACCGAAATGACAAGATTATACTAGCAGTTCATTAAAGCAGATGAGAGAGATTAGAGTACTTGTTACTATGATAAAGCAAAATTGCAGTGGTATGAAACATGCCTAGACACAGCTCTTTTTAAAAGTTACCACCACAAAATGGAACCTTTTTAACTAAATAAGTCTCTGCTGGTAGGCATTATTTGCCAAAGGAGAAGATTTTAGTATGAGATACACCTGGAAAACAAGACCAATTAGGGGACACATCATTTCTCCTCCAGTCTGTGCTCCCTCTCCTGTAAGATCCCCCAGATGAAACCAGATGTGCCTACCTTCCATGCCCTCTTCATTTTTTAAGGGGCCTGTTTGAAAGAGCAGCAGCAGACTCCACTGTAAGCAGACTGAAACATGAGGGAATACTTTCAGCCACCTTTTGCATCTCTATTTCCTTCTCCAACTGGACATAGAAGTGCTGTTAAGGAAATAGCATGTCACTTAAAGTGCTAATGTGTGGGATACTAAGTTAATGAACCATCCATTAGAAAGGGTCAGGAGTTGGCATAAATTAACAAAAACACCTTATAGTGCTCTGAAATATCCTGTTGCCTTGGATTACAGAAAAAGCACAGGTCAAACATGGCAGAAACAACTATTTTCCAGCAGGCACACAAATCCAGAGATCATTCCTCAGGTCTGAGGTTTTGAGTTTTCCATGTTCTGGTACAACCCGGATTCAAATTTTCCAGGAGTTTAGGGGACTTGACAACTTGACTCAAACCAGTATCTGATCTTTGTGGTATAAATCCTTCCTCTAGCACAAGGCAAACAGTAAGGCACAACCAATGCTTTGGGGAAGTTTGAACCGAGACTTGATTTCAGATCTGAACTTTGTCATTCAGGCCTATCTCTTTCCTTTCTTCTTTTCCTTTGTGTTAGCAACACGCACTGACTTTGTAGATCAATGCAGAAGGCTGTAAATGATGCATGAAATGAAAAATCCCTGTCCAGCCAGCGCACAGAGAGAATACAGACAGTGCTATACTGTCACTGCTCTGGTATTTGCTGCAATATTCACAGCTAGAAAAGCCCACTAAGTCCCAGAACAATGCTGGACTATTTTAAAGTCTCAAGCTCTTTTTGGAGGGAGGGGAAAGAGGAAGGGAGAAATTAACTCCCCCTCCCACCCACCTTCTTTCTTCCTTTGTTTCAGAGAGTTTTCACAAGAGCAAACCCTGCCCTCCCATATAAATCTTTCATTATTTTCCACCCCCCCAAAAAATTCTTTCCAATTCTCAGATGGGGGCAGCAGGGGAGGAGGAAAGAAGAAAATAAAGAGATCGTATCAAATAAACAAATGCTTTCACCGAGCCAGCTCGAAATGAATCATCAACTAAACTGCACAGAGACTGGGACTTGCCTATCTCCAACAAAATACTCCTTGGCCAAGGCAGTGGCCATGGACCACCAGCTGCAAAGCCCCACCAGCTGGTCCCAGCTCCTTCTCCTCAGGCACAGGAGGGGACAGCGGTGCTCAGAGGTGCTTGAGCTCATCCTGAGCACGCTGAGCCCATTCCTCGCACCTCTAATGCCCTACACCGGCACTAGGGATGATGAGTGCTTGGCAGCACTATTCTTCATATGGAACATTAAGCTGAGGTCTTGCACACTCCTGAACATTAAACATCCCATGATAGTCATGAAGAAGAGCTACGGGTTTTATTAACCTCGGTGTCCTGGACACATTGCACTAGGAAAGTCATCATTAACCTACCTTAAGAATACAGGCAGGGGCCCTCTTTGCAAACTATGCTCAAAGAGCTACAACCCTATGAAATGCCTTTAATAATTTAAAGCAACTACCAAATGTTGCTATAAAGGATATAACCTCACCTCAAGGAAGAAAACCTGTAAAGATTTTGACACAATAAAGGGCTCACAGTATTCAGGTCCAAACATGGATTTTGGGGTGGTTTTGTGTTTTGGTTTTTTTTTTTTCCCTTTTCTTTTTTCTCTCTAGTCAATGCTTAACCACCACTAACCCTTTCCTTCTCCCCCTCCCAAAAAAACGTTCATACAGACTTCCAGATATTTTAAAGATGTCCTTTGCATCTCAAGAAAATGTATAAACCATTTTCTACAATTCAGCATGTGTTGTAGAAGCTTAGGACCAAATCAGATGATCCCCCATGAAACACATACACTATTCTTAAAAGTGTCAGGGTTTTTTTTTCTTCTTTATTTAAAGAAACAGGAGAAATTAGATTTTTTTTGTGCCTGATTAAATAAAATTTGATTTATCAACAACAAATAATACATGAGTGATAATGGATTTCACTTGACAAATGTTACAGCATCACTCCTTCTTTGGTGGATGCATTTATAATTTGCACCTCTAATTCCAAACACCAATTTGCTGTGAGTGCACAGGGAAAACTAAACTACTGGAGAAGTGGAAGAAGGGGAAACTTAGAGGGTTGTGCACTACCAGGACTCTGATGCCTCTGCTCAGTATTGCTTTACTTGTGAACAAGCTTCTGAAAAAAACCTAAAGGAATAACCAGTTAGATGGGTGCTATTTGCAAAGGAATAGAATCAGGAGGCATCAAGCACCTCAGCACAGGTATGTTTCATGACACGAACCAGAATCAGACACTGGGAACACACACTGACTTCCTTAAAACTTTCCAGCCAGGGAACACCAGGGCAGAATTTGCCCTTTCACATCTTGCAAAGCACAAAGGAGAGATTTTTATATTTACCAATATAGGAGATAACTCATGTCCAGTATCCTGCATTAATTCACTGGTGCCCAGAGCAGGAGGAGGCAACTATATTCTCTTCCAGCAGCAAAGCATCCTCCAAACTCAGGGATGCAGGAGACAGACCTGCTCTAGGAGCTGATATCCTGGACAGGATATTTCACCCCTCAGCTGCACGACCAGATGCTGCAGCAAGGGGATTACTAACCACCCACCCGAGAGCAAAGGGAACCTCCAGGCTCGGAGGGCTGACACTAGGAAGAATTGGGCAACACCTGCAAACCCCACTGCCTCACCAGACCCCAGCCACAGGCTTCAGGCAGCGCCCAGAGCCTGTGGCAGGGATGAGGAGAGTCCCTTTGGAGACATGAGGGAAAGGCAGTGTGAGTCCTCCGTGCAGGCAGGGACAACACCCCCTTCTGTGATAAGGCAGCGATGTTTCAGGCTGGAAGTGTTAGCACTTTGAAATGGTAAATCAGAGCACCTCTGTTAGAGCCTTAACCCACAGAGAATTATTGTAAAGTGCCGACTGCTATTTACATTCATTTTTTTTTTTCGTGGACAAAGCCACAAAGGGAAGAGAATGACAATAAAAGCAGAAATACATCATAGAGGGGAAAAAAAAATCCCAGCCTCGACCACTACATGCAAATGCAGAGCAAAACCTGGCAACTTCACATGGGTTTCACTTGCTGTCAGCTGAAACCCTTCGGTTCCATTCATGAGCAGAGAGATCTAACAGCCTGGCATGATTATTAGACAATAAGACTCCTTCCTGTGTCTCCTTTAATTTGCCTTGATAGATATGCAAACCAGGGGAGGGAAAAACTAACCAGGCCTCTCTTATTGACAGAAGACAATTTCCAGACCGTAACCCAGTTGTCTTTCTTTTAAGCTGCCTGGGAGAAACCTGCTTATGGTGGGCGTGGAGACAGAAGGAAGGATGTTGGGAGAGGGGATGCATGAAAACTGGAAGTACCTGCAGGTCTCCTCATGGTCTGTCACACTGTTGTCTTGTTGTGACTGATGCAAGGGAGAAGTTACAAATGACGGTGTTTTTTAATTAGTGCACAGGGAATTCTCACCATGGAATACATGTCAAGGTAACGCTAAGGAGGTGTTAAAGGAAGAAGGAAAAGCAACACCACCAGCAACCTCAGCCTTCCCAAGCCCCAGTGTCAACTCCAGGTGCTGCAAACAGTGCAAGAAGTTTTTCAACCCGATTTTATTTTTTCGAGGGGTTGTTGCTCACATCTGGTAAAGCTGTCCCTGGGCTACTGCCATATGTAAGGACACAAGGTTTTATGACTTATTGTCTGTAAGATTTATGGAGGTGATCTATGATCAGCAATTTTTCATATTCTTATATCCTGAGCAAACACACAGAGGGCCGTTCCTTGCATAATAGGAAGGTGTAAACCAGCGTGGTCTCCATGCAGCAGGTTGGCCAGTGCAAACATCACACTTGGGGACCAGTGCGGCAGCAGGGATGGAGCAAGGCACATGGGGAACTTCTTGGTTTCCATTCTCATGCCAGGACAAAGGGCAAAAGAAGCAAGAAATCAAGGGATTAAGACAAGATACTCCATCTCTTATGATACATTAGATGAGCACTATAGTATGCATTAAGTTAAATTCCAGAGCATCAGCATTTCTCCACAAAAAACACAAGCTTAGGTGCTAACAGAAAGCCCAAACCCAAGTGGCTCCTCCACCCTCCCAGGGGAATCACTGCAGGTGTGTGTTGGGGGAGCAGAGCTCCTCAACCCATGGCTCTAGGTCTCTGGCACAGACCCCAGGAGATAGCCCTGCCCCAGCCTTTGTGCACTTTACAGGAAGGAAACAACTTATCACGTTTCGCTGATACACTGCTCTGACTTTGAGTGTCACAAGCCTTCACCTTTCACTTACATTGGGACCAGGATGAATAAGGAGATTTAGTGAAAAACAATAAACAAGAGGAAGTGAAAAATCTGCCAAGAGTTTTGGTTGAGATACAGCCATAAGGGTTTTCCTTAACAGGTAGCTCGGCTGTTAACAAAGGAGAAGGCCTCATCAATCTCAGCAGGGCATAACAGAAAGAAAATAGCCTTTTCCAATAACCATTCTCCATTGATTGCCGTGATCACTACTATGCTCAGCACCTCTGTGCTCTTCATCTCCTACCCCACGGATACTTTCCTTCATGCACACATTTCCTTCACTACCAGCAGTATTTTGCCTCACAGGGAAATAGTTCCTCTCTCCCACCTCCCATCTGCTCTCTCAACTCAAATGTTCACTATCAATGTCAACTCATACCATCTACTTCCTTTGGACAGGAGGCGTATTATAGCTGACAAACACAAGCCATAATAATAATAATAAATAATTATCCAAAAAAAGTTACTTTAAGTCAATAATCTCCACAGAAAAAAGCACTGCATTGGTAAAGTGCTGAGCATCAGTGTGT